>OU015744.1:75628532-75642132 GCA_907169655.1 Acomys percivali
GTGTGTGTGTGTGTGTGTGTGTGTGTGTATGTGTGTGCATGCATGTGTTGGTATATTTGGAGAGCAGAGGAGGACCCTTCCTTACCAATTTCTTTGAGGGAGAGTCTCTCCTGGAGTCTAGAACTTGGATTCTTTGCCTAGGCTATAAGGCAGCAAATCCCACTCAACCCTTTTGTCTCTGTCTACCTCAGTGCTTAACACTCAGGGTGTCCAGAAGGTGCTGGGATTGGAACCTTGGTCCTTATGCTTTCCCATCAAATATTCTCTCTCTCCTTTTTTTTTTTTTACTTTTTAAAATTAATTAATTTATTTATTCACTTAATATCCTGGTTGTAGGCCCCTCCCTCCCTCTTCTCCCATCCCTCTTCCCCTAATCCACAGAAAAGGGAGGGCCCACTCCCCAGCTCATCAAGTTGAACCAGGAATAAGCACATCTTTTCCCCTTGTGGTCTGGTAAGGCGGCCTCACCAGGGGGATCTGGACTGTCTCTGACATGGTCTTGGTTACCTGCTTTTTGATAGTCACATGTTCTTAACTGCCAACCCATTGCCCCAGCTCCTCATCTGCTCTCCTTGAGATGCAGTATTTTTCAACATGAAGTCTCAATGGAGGCTGAAATTTTGCTTTAATTTCAAGGGGAAGAGCTTAAAAAAAAAACAAAAAAAAACCCAAAACCAAAACCTCCTCTCAGAGGATTGTCTCCTTGTAATTTGCATTATATGTGTTCAGATGCATGAGCCACAGGTATTAATGGTTGACTCTACCTGTGGTTCCTGTGTGTCTTCCTCATGTGTTTAGAAGAGGCAGTTCACTCACAGTGCAGCAGACAAGCCTATCTGTCCTTGCTGCTCCTGGGCTTCACCTTTCCATATTCAAGCTGTGCTTCATGATGGACCTCTCTCTCCACAAGAGAGCTCTCTATCCAGTTGCATCTCTCCATCCTTCTCTTTGAACACTTCTTTGTCTCTTCTTTGCATCAAGTGTGGTTTGCCTCACTGGAGCAGCACTAATCTTTCTTTCTTTCTTTCTTTCTTTCTTTCTTTCTTTCTTCCTTCCTTCCTTCCTTCCTTCCTTCCTTCCTTCCTTTCTTTTTTGATTGGTCTTCATCCTAACACTTCAAATCTCAGACATCCATGTCACACTGAACAAGACAAGCAACTCCTGAGTCCTCTGGGATATACAATCACTCTGTCTGGCTTTTTTTCCCTGTACTTTCTGCTTTAAAATATTAACTGCCTGATTAATTTGCCTGATTCCTTATGCTATTGTAAGACCCATGTCTTGTCCTTTGAAGACTTGCCTCACTCTAGTCAGCCGACTTATCAGCCTCATTTTAGACTTCTTCATTTCTGATCTGCAGCTCAGCTCTGAAAGCTTCTAGTTACTTTAGAACTCTGTATATGTGACTACTCATAGCTACACACACGTTCATGTTATTCTTACTAGAACAGGAGAGCCTTGCCACCAGCGGTTATGATGATTTATGCATTTAGCATGTAGCCAAAGGCCAGACACATAGTACATGCTCAATAAATGTCCACCCAGACATGTCCTTATCCTTTTGTCTGAGTGGAGATGTCATTAAGTTACAGCTCCCTTTGTATGTTTTTCCTCTTTCATTTAAATGTCAATTTATCCTTTTTCTTTCTACTGTTTCCTCTTTAATTTTTCCCATCCCATTCAATTACCTGCCTGCTTTATGGGCCTTTGACACAGAAACAAGAATAAAGTAACTGATTGAAACAGTGTCATTCATTTCTCACTAGCTCTAGGCCCAAATCTCAGGTGAATAAGCTCAATGGCTTTTCCTCCGCACAAGAGCAAATGCAATAAACCTTGTGGAGGGGAAAGTGATTAGGCAGTGGCATTCACCACCCAGTGAGTGCCCTGATCTTTCCTTCCTTTGTCCTTACTAACCATGCAGTGAGGATGCTGACTGGCAGCATGAATAGGCAACATATCAGGAGCTTTGTCAGTGTCACGGTACAAAACACCAACCAGGTGTGTCACAGCATCATTTGGGCTCACTCTGACCCTGAATTTATATTTTGCAGAACCGAGTAATTTATGCCATTACACGCTGTCACCAAGAAGAGGAAGTGAACCTCAGTTTCCCTCTTCACAACATTAAGAATTCCAGTCAAAGTCTATATCTCTGAAAAGATCTGTGTTTCCTAAGGAGTCCAGTCAGAGTGCTTAAGTGACTACTTATAATGGTTGCCATCACCTGAGAAAAAGTACAAACGTGTTACCACCATAGTTCTTAGAAAATACATGTTTAAAAATTCAGGCAACACTTTTATCTTACAAAGAACTAAACAAAGAACAAATTGCACTTACACATTTACACAGCACCTATGTGTAATCTATCTATCTATCTATCTATCTATCTATCTATCTATCTATCTATCTGTCTGTCTTTCACTTGCCATCTATCTATTATCATCATCTCTTTGTAACAGTAATAATCTTTACTCTCTAACAAATCTGATAATCAAGCAAAGGACACAGATTATGAGTCTAAAACAATGTATTGTTTTATATCTGTGCTGCTATTTGTATCACTAGCTGCCGAAAACACATTACAAACTACACACTGATGACCACAGGGTGGCCAACGGAATGTTTGTCTGCCTGGATCGATGTCATCTATCACCATTATTAGAAAAAAAGTTATTTCAGACAGCTCTTTTCTGCTTCCCAGTCAAGCACCCTCTGATCCCATTATGTGATCTCAGAAATAATGTCAAATTATTGGGTAGGGAAGAAAAAGCCAGTACTGTGGAGGAAGAAAAAGCCAGCACTGGGTAGCAAGAGAACACAGGCCTTTGGAGTTCAGCTATGGTTCTGATAAAAAAAAAATAACATTTCCACCCAAACACCACAATCTGCCTCCTTGCATGTAGAACAGGTGCTAGAAAGTCTGTCTCAGAGTTCCCAAAAATGCTGGGAGAATTTGCTGTGTGTAGTGATTAGCATGGTCCTTATGGCAAAATAAAACTCTCAGCAAGTGTTGTCTCCGTCTCACTAATGGAAGGCAGAAATAATAACATAATTCAATGTGATGGATTGGAATAATCAGTTAAAAATTACACAACTGATGGCTAGTTCATTAGACCAAGAGATTCATGACTGAAATTAACATGGCTAGGGGCATGATTGGTCCTGTGTAGAGAAGAATGCCCCTGTGCCTCAAATTAGGTCTCAGATTTTACTTTCCAAAATTTTTTTATTTGATTTTTATTCAAATAGAAACTAAGAATAACAAATACTTAGGACATACAGAGTTCCCAAAGTATTAGCTATTGGGAAGACAAACATGAAATATTTAGTTCCTGGTATCTATCTACAAAGAATCGTTTGTGTGTGTGTGTGTGTGTGTGTGTGTGTGTGTTCACTTGGCATTCATTTTTCTTTCCCATGTTTACTAAGCTATAATTGATATGCAAATAAATAACTAATAATTGCTCCACAAACTGATTGTTATGCAAATGGTAACTGTATACAAAGACATAATCGGCACATGCCATTTGATATAGAGACATGCTCAAGTTCATATCCAGTAATAAACCTCTCCCACCTCTGAGAGCAGCCTTGTGTGCCTCTCTGTTCCCTGGTTCTTCCAACTCCTTCTTTCCTCCTCTGCTTTCCTCTTTGATTTTGGGTTAAAACACTTAACATGACATCCATGCTCCTAAGATGTCTTAAAGCACGCAGTCTCTAATTTCCAGCCAATAGGCATCTGGTTCATATCCAGTTTCTGGATTTTACTCATCCTGAATGTCTATAACTTAATACTGATGGGATGGCTTGCTTCTGGTGCCTTGGTAACCACTTCCTGTCTTATATTTCCAGATCACTAGCTGTTAGAGATGTTCACTGTCAGAGAAATTCTGAGACAATGGTGGGCGCTGCCCCTTCTCTGCTGTCCCCTCACTAAAGGTAAATGCCTGCCATGAAGAACGCTATACTAATTGCTAACTCCTCATGAATAATTTGGTCTGCGTGTATTTATTCACTGGAAATATATGAGAGCCAACATAGTCTTAATTAACAGAGAAGGTCACAAGAAGTCTAAAGAGCTGTCTGTTCAACCCAATCAGGTTGGCTGTGGCATTCACAGGACAGGAGTTAAAAACATGCGCATTCCTAGCCATGTTAGCAGCATCCCTTAGGTGCTGGCCCACTGGAAAGCTTTGATGTTATCCTGACAATCAATTCAGCATATGTGCTCCGTTCCTTGGAGGTGGGTACTATTAATAGAAATGAAGTGTGTTCACAGGTGACATGAAAGCCAGCCTTCCTTCTTCCTGCTTCAAGGGGAAGAGGGAGCTTGTCCCCTATGGTGATCTGCTCCTGTTTGCTCTCTATCCAAGGCAGGGCTTTAGTACAGATAGATGTTCTTGGGACTATGCTGATCATAAAGAATTTCTGAAGAATTAAGAACAGCTGTTTTTCTTATCTTTCTTTTTGTTGATTTTGCTTGCTTGCTTGTTTTTTTGAGACAAGGTTTCTCTGTGTAGTACTGGCTGTCCTGGAACTCTCTTTGTAGACCAAGCTGGCTTCGAACTCACAGAGATCTGCTTGTCTCTGCCTCTAAGTGCTGGGATAAAAGGTGTGTGCCACCACACCTGGCAAGAACACAGTTGTAAGAACTGTGTTTAAACACTTATGACTGACTGATTGGGCCTCAGTAGATTCTGTTGCTTAGATTTCAGTGAGGTCATGACACATCATTATTTGGATGGTTTTAAAAGCTCAACCACAGAAAAGATAACAAGTCTTTAAAATTGCCATCATAAATCAATATTGCGCTGGGTTCTCAGATATACTTTTACAATGGAACAGAAGATATCAAGGACTTAGTAGCCCAACATTGTGTCCTTCTGCTTCCTCACTGCAACTGGGGAAGAAAAAAAAAAAAATCAGTGGAATTTCCTTTGGCTTGATTAGGTTCTTTTTCTAAGAATCTTGGTAAATGTGCTGCTTGTGTTTGCAGTATAAGGAAAATGTCTCTACCAGAGAAAGCACAAGATCACTCCCTCATTCCTCCAATTACATTTGCTCTGACATTTAACCTTTTCAACAATTTCATAATGCTAGCATCTAGTTTGACAGTTTGATGTTTATTCTGCTTTTCTTCCTGATACTGTTCCAAGCTTTATTTCCCTTAAAATGTAAGACTATACCTTTTATTCCAAAATTTGAAATATAATGTGGGGAGTAGAGATCAGTCTTGGCAGAGTTATCCAGAGGCATTAGAAATGTAAAGTTCTGATTACTATATAGATTATGTACACATTGTGGATTACTCCTATCATGGAGTCTAAAAACATGTCATTTAATCCCATTGGAGTTCTTTTAAGAGGGTTTGATGAATGCAGTTATTCTACAGAGATCAAATCCCGATATTAGACTACATGGGTTGGCTCACAGCAGGCAGAGGCAGAAGGCAGATTAATATGAAGATAAACTGAGGAGTGTTGTCCCATAACCAGAGGCTCATACCTCCTGCCTCATGTGACTTGAGCAGCAGCTGATGTTCATCCCATTCCATTCTTATGACTTCTCGGCAAGAGCTCATGGAAGCCTTGGAGTTGAAAGGCTGTATTGCACATACAGCTAGAGTGGCTTCAGGAATATCAGATGCTGCTGCTCAGCCTTTGAACTGGGTGTCTTGAGGCAATTTAAAAGCACATTTTGTATGTAATTTAACATTGGAGTGTTTTCGTGTGCCTTCTTCTAAGGAAATCCCAGACCAGTGTGAACTAGGTGATTTGGAGGACTGGGGTACACAGTGAGCTGCTACGCTTCCATCATTTTCTACCAGTAACATTTTAAATATCTCAAGCTGCTTCCAGAATAATGGGAATACATTTAGGCATTAAGTAAGCAGTAAATTAAATGAGCAAAAATACAGGGCAGAGACCAGAGTCAGACACATACACACACACAAACATTTTTAGAGGCTATGTAAACCCTTAAAGACACAGACTAAAAGAAGAACTCCTGACTGTCATAGACTGAGCAAGGTGAAATGAAATGAACCAAAATACTTGTGATATGAGTAGCTGGTGTTATATAAAAGCCGGTTACCATTAGCAATGGCGGGAGACGTAGATTGCTCTTTTTAAATATACATTTATCATTATAGTTTGTAAAGAGAAACACAACGTCTATCATTCCAGGGCAAAAAGTCAATCTGTCTACAAAGAGATCACCTGGCAAGGTTGAACCAAGTGGTCTGAGCACAAGCCACAAAAGCACAGCTGCACATTGCTGGCTCTTATTTCCATTTTTATTAAATTTCTCCCTTGCCCGAAACCTTTGAATTTCTTTAGGGTTGTCCTTATTTCATTTCAGCCCTGTGAATCAATGCTAATTTGGCTGTCTGGGTGTGATGACACGTGCTGTTTTTCATCTTTTCCTCGCCTGTTTTCTGACTGTAACGTTTTGAGATATCTGTGCATAGTTGAACCTCATTGATCCAATTTATTTTAAAATATCTCTGACTTACATAAGGATACAAGAAGGGTTCTTTTTTTCATGTCACTGAGGAGAGATAAGTAGCCTATCATAGGGAGATTTGACATCTAGCACTGGCCACTTGCTGCTTGCAGCTTTCAAAGTTACCTCATCTTTAAAACTCAAGTTTCCTTATCTGTCACATGAAGAGATTGCAGCTGATGACCATGGTGGTCCCCTCAGAGGCAGCAATCTTACTCTTTGTAGTAAAAATCAATATCAGCCTGCCAGTCATTTTTGACACTGCAAAAAATCGCGAAGTACCTGCAGCATTATTCAGAGGGGAGCAGGTTTTAAACTCACATGAAATCTTACATGGATTCTCTGGATTCTGCTTTCCTTTGTGTTAATTTTTTTTGGGAAGTGACACCCAGGGAGATGAAGTAGCCCGTGACACCACCGTACAGCAGGAGATATAGCTGCTGTTTTTAATTACGTATTATAAAGAATTTTCTGAGTTTCTGGAGAATTTGAAGATTTAAACATTAACAGCGTTTGACCAATATCCTAATGTTTTATGGGGGTTTGGAGACACTATAGAGCTGCGAGTTGGAACAGGTTTTTCATAGATGTGTCATACAGTGGTGCATATCTTACCCTTGGTTCCACTTATCCTAGTTCCAATCCAGGCCAATCAAGGTCAAAAGCATTAAATGGAAAATTCCAGAAATAATTTATAACCTTCAAATTGTACTTGAACTGGCCTGAGCAATATGACAAAAATCCTGTGTCCATATTGCTTCATCCCATTCATAATTTTGAATAATTCTTTGTTACTTAGAGTTTCCATGCCATACTTGTCGCCTTCTCACTAGTTTCTGGGAAGCAGCAGTCTCAGTTCTCAGATGGACTGCTGTAGTATTGCCATGTGGAGATTCAAGTCACTTTTATTTTAGTTACTATGGCTCAAGACACAAATGCATTGGTTCAAAGGAAGTCGCAGACACAGAACACAGAAGGGAAGATTAACTTGGGTTGTCTGACAACACTGCAGGGCAGAGGGAGAAAAAGCACAGTTGACATACAGCTTGGTTCTTCCTGTGGTTCTCAGGATCCACTGGGTATTTTAAAATTCGTCCCCTGAGGAAGCAGAGGAAATGCTGCATAATGTTTACAAGTCTAGATGACAGGTTATTAAAATGAACAGTATACAAAGCTGACAACCACAGAAGACAACGCATATCTTCTGATACATCTGTTGATAAAGCCAGATGTAGAAGTGTGATAAGTGCTTTCTGCACCAGCACCAGGCAATGGTCAAATCCCAGACATGTACCTTGAGGAAGGCTTTAAAAAATTCATGTGCCTTTCCAGAAATTATCAGCTATATAAATCAAGTAAGCCACCCTCAACCCTGATTTATGCAATGGCTTGCTGATGACATTTTAAGTACTGCTGTAAAAGCATATTGTGGTTAATTTAAAATGTAATTAATGTAAGATTAATTGCTGGTGCAGAAACTGGAACATGCTACTGACAAGTGAAATGAGAACAGTGGTGGTCGGCATGGAATCTACAGGCAAGAGCCTGCGTTGTATAGGTCTTGCACTGTCCATTATTGGCAGCTGATGCTGTGGTACTGGCCCCAATTTCTTAGACCTTGTTTTGAACAGGAAAGAAAATTCATCATCAGACTTGGCAAAAATCTTTTTAAAGCCTCCATCTGGATTTGTTTCCACTCTACTTACACTGTTTAGCATTGTGAGCTACACCTAAACACATATTGAGAAGGGTGTATCATCATATCTAGAATTTGGATTCCCATCTAAGGTACAAAGTTTAGCCAGCTGGTAACCAGTTGGCTGGCTTGAGAAAACACTGTTCCAGAACTCAATGACTCTGACAGTGATGGAGGCACAGGGGTTATAATATTAAGCTTAATGACTCTTGAATCGATCAGTATTTCTCTCAAAGCACCCCTCTAAACACAATAGCACAAGCTTTAATTAACATCTGACATTCATGTTTGACTTCTTGTAAATTTTTCTACACGATCCATTGGGGCAATAAAGAGGAGAATGGGAGTTTCTTGGAAGTATGATGGGAGGCAAACATAAGTTTGACTGAGATGGTAGAAAGGATAGAGTAGAGAATATGGACGATGCAAAGGAGTCCTGTATCATGGGACGGGGGATGAAAAGGCAAGCATCGCAGGTCTCATCATAATGTTCCAAAGCAAACTCCATTTAGATTGATTGAAATCTCACCATCTTTCACATAGGAACAAAGTCAACAGTACTTAAAATGATTGAAAATTAAACTCTAAGGATACATGTCTTTATTGGGTTAACTCAACTTAAAACCTAAAACAACAAAGAATATTTCATTATCCATGTTAAGTATTACCAGTAACATGGGATTACATAGATTAAAACATAAAACAACAAAATAAAATCCAATGTAGATCTTAGTATCAAGGCAACCACAGATGAGCTATAATTGCCTCTAGCTCCCTAGAATTCTTGCCTACTGTAAGAAACCATGCACCAGCTTCATGTTCCTATGAGGCAGCATCTAGGAAGATCACAAAATGTATAGTTTAGAGTTAATATATTAATCAGCAAATTCAGCATATTTGGTAGTTACTGAGAGTTGCCACCATAAGTTTTTGCTGTAACCCACAGGCTGTGTTCCAGTATGTAGTATTGTCCTATTTGCCACAAAGACCCCATGGCCTGGAATGTCACCTATAGAAGGACAGACTCTGAAACATGGAGCCTCCGTGAATCAAAACGTCCTTTTGTTTAACATGATCCAACATTCCAGGGCTATTAGCTTGTTTGCTGATCCTCAACACAAGAGGTGGAGAGGAAATTGAAATGATGTGTGTGTTACATTAGCCTTCCTCAGGGTCTGCTGTTTGCTTTCCAGAGATTATTTTTAGAAGACTTTCCCTCCTGTGGACATAAGGGTCTTCCAGTTAGCAGATATGAGCAGATGTGTTTAGTGTGCTTTACCTATTGGCCTTGCTTTCCAGTTTTTTTTATCCTCAGAATAAAACTGACAGTGATTAGCACACCGACCAGTTTAGAGAGAACATACATGCCATTTAGCATCTTGAGACTTAGACTTCACCAAACAGACGAATCCCACGAAGTGTTAGAATGTAGAACTGAGTATAAATATTCCAAGCAAAAGATTGTAAGTCAAGTTTTGATAGTAAATATGAAGAGTACAGGGTTGTCTATCTTAGTTAAAAATGTACAAGGAGGGAAGGTGGGCAGGCATGAATTTGATGTGGATGATGGGAATCAGGGAAGGAGTGAATTTTCAACCATAGAAGTTGTTAAGAACATGGAAAATAAAATATGTACAGGGGAGACCTAAAGAGGTAGAAAGAAGTCTCAATTGCAGAGCAGTTGTTAGAAGTTCAAAAGTAAACAATCATAGCTCACCATCTGAGTGAGTACAAGAGGAACTCTGGAAAAGTCAAGGATGCTTCAGTATTCACTGTGGATTTCAGTAGCATGTGACTATTAAGAGGCTTTGATTTAGACTCCGGTGGGCTGAACTATCTATCTCCAGTGAGATAATTTGTGATCCTAAGTGGCACATTTCCTCAAACTACACTGTGATCCAGTTACCAACATCTGAATCCAGTCCTCACGGGTTCTGCTGATTTTCTTTTAGTTACAATAACTGGAGATGGATGGGTAATTTAGAGACAGTGGGAGCTCTGCGAACAGAAGCCAACTCCATTCCGCCAAACTGTCATGTGAACTTATAATTAATAATTATCAGGCAGATTAGGATAATTCTAATCAACTTGGTGGCAGAATTGACTTTTATTTGTGTGAACAGCCACTGTCTTCTGGAGCTCCATCTAGTGGAGGTGCACTGAATGGGTTTGATGTGAGGGACTCAGGAATAAAGTAGGTGGAGACTCCCAAGCACCCAGATCTCTGCAGTAAATTGGTTCACTGAAGGAGTCCCGGAGAACAGGCAGTTGACTGGAGGCCACCAAGGCGCCCATGCGCCTTTGCACATATGGAATAGTAGCATCTTTAACCATCTCTATCAGTAAATGTGCCTTTAAGACTCCTCCAGAATATTAGTATCTCTTTTCGCCCATTATGCCTTATTTTCCTTCTAAGACGATATTCATGTTGCAGAATTTTTAACAACTTTTTTCTTTAACAGTCCTTAAGGGAATGCTATTAAAGTGCATATGTCCTGGTGTGGTGGTGGAACTAAAGCTCTTGAGGCATATCCAAACATTATTACTGCATGTTGGAATCCTACATGTGTTTACAAGCGTGTGTGCCTGTAATTAGATGATGGCATTACTACATTGGGCTCCAGAGGTGCTCTCCTGCACATAGGCTTAGCATTTCTATTTGTAAACAACTGTGAAATTTGTCTCCCATTAATTTTATTTTATAGGATATAGCAGCAAACTACCCTCATCATTCTCCATAATTTGTTTGGTACCTGAGGTGGGAAGTAAGAAAATAATATTTGGTTTTTAAAAGAGTCACTATAACTGGCCTCTCTCAAAATAATTGAAAGTTCACTTTTCTTTAAACTCCCCAAGAGCTGAAATGTAGTTTGAGTAGAAATAATACTTTTACAAAAACTAGAAATATGAACAAAATAATGTAGCAAAGTAGGTGAATCTTTTACAGTATATACAGCTTCCCACGTTGCTATAAATTGTGTCACAAATTAGGAAGGAAGCCAACAGCCAAACTGCAAAGTATCTCCATTAAAAAAATTAAATTACGGGCTGGAGTGATGGCTTAGTGGTTAAGAGCACTATCTGCTCTTCCAAAGGACCCAGGTTCAATTCCCAGCACCCACATGGCAGCTCACAACTGTCTGAAACTCCAGTTCCAAGGAATCTGACGCACCCAACCAATGCACATAAAATAAAATAAAAGTAATAAAAGTGAAATAAAATTTAATTATATTGTGTATCATGTTTGCTGTGTGTGTGTGTGTCTGTCTGTGTGTGTGTATGTGTGTGTGTGTGTGTGTATGCATGCTATAGCTCATATGGGGAGGTGATTAGACAACTTAGGGGAATTAATTTTCTCCTTTGACTGGGTGGGTCCTGGGAATTGAACTCAGGTCATGAGGCTTGACAGTGAGAAGCTTTACCTGATGGGCCCTCCCTCCTGTCCTGGGTCCCTGCTTTTAAAAATAGCCTATTGAATATCTGCCTGTGTGGAATATATTAATAGAGATGACTATGGAAGTTTCATGATTTATTTTAATAAATATTAATATATATGTATAAATATAAGTATAAATATAAATATATATTGAAACAGTATTCTATGGATAGTACAGCTGTCCCTTCATGCTCAAAATAAAATAAACTCACACAGCACATTTAATTACAAGTAAGTGTGCAAACATAAGCACTCATAAACCAGGCTA
The DNA here is from genome assembly GCA_907169655.1 of Acomys percivali. Lineage (NCBI taxonomy): Eukaryota > Metazoa > Chordata > Mammalia > Rodentia > Muridae > Acomys > Acomys percivali. The sequence continues at coordinate 75,640,440 of OU015744.1, forward strand.
GTTAAAAGCGTTAAAAGCATGCTATGAATTTGTTCTTGTTTTCAAGGACCTTCTTGTTTAGTTATGAGAGACAAAGTATAATTATTTATGTGTAATTGGCATCGTTATGGAAATATAAATGGCAAGAGGGAAATTATGCTATCTGCATCTCTTTTGAATTACTTTGAGAGATGTGAAAAATGATTTATTCAGTAATATAGAAATGTATGGCTGCATTTAACCTCTCCATGAAGACTGTGATGTCAGCTTTCATCATAAACTCAAGAGGATTTGAATCATCAAGGAGACACACCTCTGGATTTGCATGTAAGGATGCTTCCCAATAAGTTTATCTGGTGGGGGTGAGCTCCATTCTCAAACTTGGCACATTCCAAAAGTTAGTCCAGATATAAAGAGGTCTGGGCACAAAGAAAATCATCCTTGCCCCCTCTTTCCAAGTGGGTATATATTCTGCCACCATCCTTTCCTGCCATAAGTTTTCAGTTTCTTCAGTCTTCCGATGTGTGCTCAACACCAGGGGCTCTCCAGGGAGCTTCCAGATGTTAATCTTCAGAGTAGGGCTGCTGAGATATCAGCTTCATAGACTGAGTAGGTACTGGGTTCTCATCTCTTCAATATGCAGTCCAGTGATTGCACTACCCAGCCCCTTCCATTCTAATAAATATCCTTGGATCATTCTCTCTCTTCTCAATCCTTCCCTCCTTTCCTCCCTCCCTCCCTCCCTCCCTCTTTTGGTTAAGTTCCTCTAGAGAACTCTGCCTAATGCAAAGACCTCATAGCTAACTCCTTGGAGAAACACTGAATTTGATTGTAATTTAAGTTTTGTGCAGCTTAGAATAAGTTTTAAATTGGAAGAAATATAATCCCAAGGAGAGGCATGAGCTATGGATTCAGAGAGATCTACCATTTAACTTATCTATATTCATCCACTGAGTTTGGTTTCCGTGCTCACAAGATAGGCTATTACTTAACACAAAACCAAATTAGAACATACATATACAATTAGGCAAGGATACCCCAGGGATGCCAGAACATTGCTCTACCAGTCTCCTACTAGATCTAACAATTAGTGAGGGTTGTACTAAGCCCTACTGCTACATGTCCAGGACCTCTGTATGCAGAGCTGATCTGCTGCACACCAGAGTGGGCCCTCCCAGGCTTTCAGTCTCTGCAACTTCCGGTGTTCTAAAACTATGACATTTCATCTAAAATGGAGCTGTGCAGACCTTTAAATACCAACCAGAGTAGCTAAATAAAAGGTGAATGATTTGTCTTCTTAGAAATAAAAAAGCTCATTTTCCCTGGATTTGGCAATAAGCTCCAAGAATTTTGCTGATACGGATGTCAAAATATTTTGTAAAGACCCAGGAGGGCTCTTACGAACTTGCCAAACTTGTAGCTTCGATCTCCTTTCTTTATTAGAGAAGGAATAAGAAGAAATGCAGTTGTACCAGTTACATTTTAAGGCAGAAGTAATTCAACACAGGAAGGGAAGTTCTTTTAGCAAATTATTCTGGAGCAATTTATAGGTAATAAGTACCTTTTAGAATGGACCTTGATCTAAATGGCATAGCCTTATTCAAACATCAACTTAGAGTGAGGAGAAAATTGAGTAGCTAGTTCATGAGCAAGAATTCAGCAATGTGTTTGTGTGTGTGTGTGTGTGTGTGTGTGTGTGTGTGTGTGTGTGTGT
>OU015744.1:75642142-75662048 GCA_907169655.1 Acomys percivali
TGTGTGTGTGTGTGTGTGTGTGTGTGTGTGTGTGTGTGTGTGTGTAAAGTATTTGGAACAATTGAAAAGCGCTCTTAACATATAGCTTTCAAAGTATATAGCTGATGAGACTGTCCCACGAACTCTGGTGCCCCATATTTGACCACGTCCCCTGGATGGGGAGACCTGGTGGCACTCAGAGGAAGGATAGCAGGCTACCAAGAAGAGACCTGATACCCTATGAGCATATACAGACTGAGGAGGTCCCCCTCAGTCACAGTCATAGGGGAGGGGAATAAGGGGAAAATGGGAGAGAGGGAGGAATGGGAGGATACAAGGGATGGGATAATAATTCAGATGTAATTATGAATAAATTAATAAAATATATACTGGAAATATGTAGCTGATAAAAGTTAAAATTATTAAATATAACCTCATCAAGATGCTAATTTTTTAACTTTGTGAAAATCATGTTAAGGGTTAAAGAACATTTCAAACTGGGAGAGCTTGCACATCCTGATCCATAGGAATTTGTCTTACTAAAATGAAGCTTCTTATCAAGTGGAAACTGATAGACAGATGTTCATAGCATTTTCACTCAGAGTAGCCAAAACAATCAACCAACCATACGTCTTTCAATGGATGAATGGTTAAGCGAATCGGCATACTCACGCCATGGAACAGTACTCAGTATAAGGAGGAAGAAGTGTATACACAAAAGCCTGCATAAGCCTCAATAGAATTATTCTGAGCGGGAGCCAGGCATGCTGGCGCACACCATTAATCCCAGCACTTGGGAGGCAGAGGAAGGCAAATCCCTGTGAGTTCAAGGTCTACAAAGCAAGTTCTGGGACAGCCAGGCTACATACAGAGAAAACTCCATCTTGAAACCAAAAGAGAGAATTATACTGAGTGGGAAAAACAATGTCAAAGTACATACATACTCAGAATTCCATAAATGCACCACTGGTGAGAGTGTGCCATTGGAGAGCGCATTTGCAGTGGCCAGGACTTAGAATAAAGGAGTATATACAACCATCTTGAGTTGCCGAAAGGAGTCTTGAGGCTATCATACAGTTAAATGCCTTGATTGTGGTGGTGGCTGTACAAATCCATGAACCTGACAAAATTTCTTCCTACAAAAACACATGTATACACACATACACTATAGGGATTGAGTGGCTTGCTTCTGCTCAAATATGAGTAAGCTCTATAGCTTGGGCTAATATCAATTCATAAAATGCTTGGATTCCTCATGTCAAAGTCTTGTTTTTTTTCCTTACTTAACTCAGACGACTCCAAAGAGAGCATTATATTTCACATACAGCCAGCACAATAAATATTCTTTTTCTCCCTACACTCCCCAGTCTCTTCTCACACATGCTTCTGTCTTTTCTCTGAACCAAACCTTCAGCAAAAGTAAAGACACAAACGGCTCTGCTCCTCTCTCCCTTTTCACTGTCACAAACATATCACCCTTTGCCTCTGCTAAGTCCTGCAGCCTTTCTTTTGCAGGCTTTCCTAAATTCTGGGTCAGCTCTGTATCTGCAGACCACTTCAGTATCTCAAGATCACCTTAGTTTATCTCTTTCCTCATCATAGCAGGAAAAAAAAAACATGTTAAAAAAGAAAAGAAAAGAAACAAATTCTTTCAGGCACTAGATGTGCAGACACAAAAGTGGGGGGAAAGAAGGATGTAAACACTGCTGAGGGAGTCCTACTGGGTTGGCTTCCTTCATTTTCAGAGAGGGCAAGGCACCCCACACTCACTTGTGAAAGCTCTAGGTACCATGTGTGATGGACAACCAGGCTTAAACAATAGCAGCTAGCAAAGGAAGCAATTGTCCTGCAGAGAGAGTGGTGTCAGTGCTCTGAAACTTAATAGTCCACAAGCAACACCCAATAAACACCTAATGTACTCCTAATGCTTTGCTCTTGCTATAAAAAGCCCCAATAAGATAGAACCAGATAAAATTAAAGGACACAAATGAACATATGGAAAGAAACTTGATGTTGCTAGTTTTTAGGAAAATGTTAATCAACTCTGAGGCAGGAAACCATTACATGTGTGTGATTGAAGTCCTGAGTGACCAGAGCTCTCACACCTTGATGGCTCACACACAACACGCTGTAGGCACAGCAGGGAACAGTTTCTCATGCAGTTAAACATCCGCTTACCTGCTAACTCAGTCCTAGGCATTTATCCAAGTGAAATGAAAACGTATGTTCAAAGAAAGATCTGAATGAAAACACAGTTCTGCATACAGGTTTTATTGGCTCACATTAGATGTTACCCTAGTATTTTCCACCTGGTAAGTGTACGAACATATGTACTAGGTGTGTGTATATAATAGAGCTATACCCTGAATCACAGTGGTGCCTGCTATAACACAATGCGAATGAATGAGAATCCACTATACTAAGTTGAAATAACTCCATAGAGGCTAAACTACAGACACAGAAAACAGATGTGTCATTAATGGTTTCTGGTAGGCAGTGATCTTCTGTAAAAAGTCACAAGGGAAATATTTGGGGTGATGGCATTTTTTCTATACCTTGATTGTGCTGCATCGCTATATATAATTCAACTCTTAAAAAACATACAGCAAAAGGGCTAAGTTTCATTATATGCAAACTTCACTTCAGTTTCTTTTGAGAGGAAAAGAATGCAGCCTAAAAGTGAATTACATAGAGCCTGCAACTGTGTCTCTTCAGATAAAACATTGGGAATCATACTGACATGCGTATATAGATGAATTTCAAATATTTTGTTGCTGAATTATAAGGTTTAGAACTAGGAATGCATTGAATTTAAAGAAGCAGTGACTACAGCTGGAGGAGGAAAGTGTGGGCTTCACTGCCAAACTTCTAAAGGATGGGCAGGACCAGGCTGGACAGAGAACTGACAGGGCAATTTCCCCTGAAGGAAAGTGAATAAAATACGCTACCAATGAGAAGCCATACCTGAGAAGTCGAGTTTGTGCCAGGAGCAATGACAAATTGATTTGATAAAGAGGATAGAAGCAAACTGAAAAGGTCTTAAATTTCACACATAGCCTGACTTAGGACTAAAATTTTCTCAAAATACAATTTTGGCAAGGTTTTGAAATGAGAGTGACCATAAAAAAATAACAGTGTGTCCTGATGTTGTTGCCGGAAGTACTGTGTGTCCTACATAAAATGAAAGAAGCTTCAATTTGGCTCAACAGTAAAAGGAGGTCAGTGGGGTACCTATGATGCAGAGTCTAGAGTCTTTTCATATTTGAACTGACATCTTGCCAGATTGTCTTAATAATGGATACCTGTTATTTAAAACAAAATCTTTGACTCTTCGGGTATTTGATATCATGGAGCACAGTTGCTTCTGGCATTTTATTCTACCGTTTCTAGAAAGGAGACATCACATAGGGAAATGTCTGCAATGGGGTCTGTTTTCGTTTAAGCCTGGGAGGACTGCAGCTGTCTAGATAGCCACATGCATAAGTCATGTTTGAACTCATGAACAACGAGCATTTGGATATCCTACATAACACCATTTTTTCTGCACCCAAGTTCAAGTACATTGGTCCTTACACAAGAGGAAGCATCAGTGTGTGACTGGGTGGGATCTGCATCCGATTCTCACGTAGCTACCTGCCTCTTGGCTAATCTCAGCTGTCTCTTCTAAAGTTAGAATTAATTTTCTTCATTTGAAAGATGTCAGTAAGTAACTAAAGTGCAAGGATTTGGGATTCATTTCCATTCAGTGTTAGATGTTAGAGAATCTATTAGCTATCTATTTCTGCAAAATTCTTACAGAAACCTTAATTGTATGTTAGGTTCTCAGTAAATACACCATAACATTCAAAGAAAAAGATGAATAGTTGCTGTACCCTGCTGTTAAAGTGGGTGTGGCTCTGAGCCTTTCAGAACTCTCTTAATGAATCAGGAGATGTGCTGTATTAAGGAAATGCCAGCTATCTTGCTGAGTAGAAAATAGATAAACCTTAAAACAGCTCTAGGTAACAATGAGCTCATATTGAATGCCCTTCATCCAAGAGTCCTGGAGGTCTTTACAAATGGCACAACATTAACTTGAAGACCACTCTGGAGGAGCATCAAATTAATTTCCATTACATCAATGGAACCCCTGAGAGAAGCATGTCCACCCACAAGCACAGTTTAACCCAGCTCTTAGCACAGTTAAGGCCGGATTCTACCAACCATCTGCTCTAACAGCTGATTTCGGTTCCTGGGATAAAAGGGCACGGGGATGTCAAGACAAAGTCTAGCCATATTCACTCATTCGCTCAGCATATTTTGAGCCTACATGGATATGAATTCAATACTACATGATAATTATTCTCAAAGAGAAATTTTAGGAAACGGTAAAAGAGCAAGTTCTGTGACAACACCTGGTTGAGATACAATGCAAATAAATGGGGTGCATCACTGCATATGAAGGGGACACGTTGTCAGCTTTCCAGGGGATGCTTGAAACAGTGGAGACAATTGAATTCTGAATTCTATATGTATTGTGTTTTTTCCTATACATTCATATCTGTGATAAGGTTAATTTATAAATTAGGCAATGGATTAATAAAACAATAACACTACAGTATAATAAAATTACATATTCTCTCTCTCTCTTTCTCTCTCTCTCTCTCTCTCTCTCTCTCTCTCTCTCTCTCTCTCTCTCTCTCTCTCCCACACACACACTCACACACACACACACACACACACACACACATTCACACACAGTAGCCAGAGTAAATCATTGTGTGACTGGGTAATGCAGGTATATTGGGAATTAGTGGATAAGCACAATGTAGTACGTGTGCTATTCCATAAGGCTTAAAATTATTCCCATTGCCAGTAAAGAAATCAGTTCAGAGGTCACTGCACACAGTCACACAGGACCCATGGCTCATCAGCTTTATGATACCAATGTACAGTAGTAAATGTAATTTACAAGAATGTCAACATGAGATACCACCTCACAAATTAAACTTATGATTCATGCTTATATTTCATAGAGTGCCATCTACTTATTATACAAAGGAACAAAACACAAGTGTGCGGATAGCTGGTCCATCTGTGTCTGAATGAAGTGGAAAAGGTTGAATGGACTCAGTATGGCAGGGAGAAGGCAAGAGATTTGCAGAGAGAAGATCGAATTTCATGACTTGGTTGGGCTAAAGAAAAAAGACTGTATTTTGATTCTATAATACTAGACTGTGATTTTTACTGACTTTAAAAAAAAAATAGAAACACAATGAATTCTTTAGATGATGGGGATGAACAACTCACACCTGGAACACGGACTGTCAGACGTCATGATGGAGTTTCAGTTTAAAAGGGCTACAAGTCCCTGAGGGGATTTGGGATGCAGGGAATCTCTTTCACAGGACACAACCTTCAACATTAAGGCCATTATGTATCAAGTGGCCAGCTCAGAGGAAGAGTTCTTCTAGTCCATTAGTTAAGCAGAGTCTTTTTTTTTCCCCTAGATTCATCTAAACTGAATCCCGCGTTCCATATTTCTTCCTATACTGCTTAATTTTAGTTGTCTCTCCCTGTATTTCCTTCCTTATCATCTTTTTCTCTCTTCCTCCCCACTTGATCCTCCCATCCATAACTATTCATTCTACTTTCCTTTCCAAATGAGATCTCTATGTTCCCTCCAGTGCCTTCCTCTATCCCTACACTCTGTGATTCTATGGATTGTAGGTTGGTTATCATTTCCATAAAATTTGCTCAGATGTCTCTGTTGGCTTCTTTATCAAAGGAACTCACATTGGATAGAAGACTAACATCCAATATATGTAAAAACTCAAAAAATAGATACCAAAAAACTAAATAACCCAATTAAAAACAGGTTACAAACCTAAAAAGAGAATTTTCAAAAGAGGAAAGTTGAATGGCCAAGAAACCCTTAAAGGCTAAGCATCCTTAGCCATCAGGGAAATGCAAATTAAAACTATTTTGAGATTTCATCTTATACTCATGAAAATGGCTAAGATCAATAAAACAAATGACAGCTCATGCTGGTGAATATGTAAAATAAGAAAAACACATATCCTATGCTTATGGGAGTACAAACTTGTATAGTCACTGTGGAAATCAGTGTGGAAATTCCTAGATAAAATGGAAATTAATCTATCTCAAGATAGAGCTAAAATACTCTTAGGCATATACCCAAAGGATGCTCCATCCTATCACAGAGATATTTGTCCAACCATATACATTGTTGCTCTACTCATAATAGCCAAAAGTTGCAATCAATATAGCTGGCCCTCAACAAAAGAATGGATAAAGAAAATGTGATACACTTACACAATAGAGTATTACTCAGCTGTTAAAAGTGAAAATTTCAGGTGAATGAACGGAAAAAGAAAAACATAATCCTGAGTGAGGTATCCCCAACCCAGAAAAAGAAATATTGTATGTATTCATTTATATGTGGACGATAGCTGTTAAGTCTGTGATAACCAAGCCACAATCCATAGAACCACAGAGAGTACGTATAGAGTAAGGGGGATTTGGAAAGGAAAATAGAATAGACAGTTATGGATGGATGGGAGCGACAGGACTGGGAAGATCATGTGGAGAGGGAGAGGGAGGAAGGTAACAAAGAAATAAATACAGGGAGAGACAGCTAAAATTAAGGGCCATCTGAGGAGTAGTATGGAAACTTACTACAACTCCCATATATGTAAATTTCAGTTAGATAGTCTTCGTGTATGTAAACACACACACACACACACACACACACACACACACACACACACATAAAGACTATCTGTATATGAAGACTAATTGAAATCATAAAATAATGGGGGAGACAGAAACCCACGAGGACATTTTTTGTCACAAAATGATGCTTCCAGTCCTGGAATTATTTGCATCTTGTTGGTCACAGGAGTTCCATAGGAACCCTCAAGCAACCCAGACTATTGCCCAGACTATAAATTGCTCTCCACAAACAGATGGCAAGGCCCATATCTAGACACAACATCTATACAATTCGCTGGGCATGGAGAGGATGAACAGACCTACCTGGAGCCTTCACTCCCATATTCTAGCATCTTTGGTACTGGAAGGCACTCTGCATGCACCAGATGGAAACATAAACACCAAGCCAGCCCCAAACATGTGGATTAACAATGGTATCCTGCCTGCTGACCCAACCTGTGGGGTTCGACTAAAACTCGGGAGGGAGGTCACCTGTTGAAAAATGCAAGACACAAAGAAGGAGAGCAAGTCTGATCAAACTCTCAAACTTTATTAGTCAGGCAGCAGCTTTTATAATTCAGAAGGCAGGGAAGCATATTGCTATAGCAACCCAGCTGCAGGCTTTTCTCAAAACACAGGGAATTTCAGGCAGGGTCATAATGTCCTACCACACAGGGTATCTGGCTCCCTCTTTGTCTAGTCTAACTGCTAAACCACAACAGGGTCGCTCCATCTCTATCTGTCTTTAGTCTAACTGCTCACCCACAACAGGGTCAGCTAGTTTCTGGTGAAAGGCAAGCTCTGGGAACAACAGAGACTTAAAGGTGCAGGCTCTGACAAGGTGGCTGAACATTGGCCATATGGCCTATTGTCCCCAACATCCTGCAAGATATACTTGGGCAGTGGTGGCACAAAGCTTGTGGGGATAACCAATCAGTATCTGTTTTGACATAGAGCTCACACTATAAGATGGAACCCACACCCATCCCTGTATGTGTGACCAAGAACCTGTGACTAGAAAGCCCAGGGACTAGGTTAAAACAAAGCAAAACAAAACAACCCAACCCTCCAAAACATTGCAATAAAATGACTCATAATGGCATTCTTCTTTACTCAAGGGTCAGTGCCTTGCTTAGCCATCATCAGAGAAGCTTCCTCCTGCACCAGATTAAGAGCAAAGACAAAAACTCCCAGCCATACATTGTGTGGAGTGAGAGACCTTGAAATGCTCAGTCCTAAATGGGATGTTTCCATTAAATCTCTCCCCTCAGGCCCCAGGGAACCCTGAGGAAAAAGAGGCAGAAAGATTGTAAAAGCCAGAAGAGATGGAGAACAACAAGAAAACAAGGTGCTGTAAGTAAACATAATCAAAGCGAATATGAACTCATAGAGTCTGAGGCAGCATGCACAGGGCCTGCACAGGTCTGCACTAAGTACTTTGCATACATAGTGTGGCTTAGTCTTTACAGCCTGATCTCAACCCCCTTCCTTTTCTCCTCTCAGTTCCACCCTCATGTCCTCTCCTTCTCATTTCTCCTCTCCTCAGAGAAGGCAAGACCCCCAAGGGGTACCAATCCACTCTGCCATCTCAAGTCACAGCACAATAAACGCATTTTCTCCCACTGAGGCACAAAAGGGCAGCCCAGCTAGGGGAAAGGTATCCAAAGGCAGGCAACAGAGTCAGAGACAGACCCTGCTGAAAATCCTGAATGTGTAAAGATTACGTCTCTGTTTTTTGTTTCTTCTCTTGGGTTTTTCTCCTTCTCATTGTTCTGTCTAATTCCAATGTATTGATTTCTGTTTTATCTTATTATATTTTACTATATAATATATTTTATTTTTTATAGAAAAAAGAAAATAATCACAATATATTAAATAGGAAAAGTTTCCAAAATGATGGGGCATATCATATTTTATAAATACATATGCATATTTTAAAAATACATATTCTAAACATAAAATAAAAGAATTCATTTTTTCATTGACTGTGGGGTGCTCTGAGAAACAGATTCTGAGAGAGAGAGAAACAGGGGGGGAGAGTGTCTCCTGCAGTTCCAGGAAGCTTCAGGACAGAGAGAAGCTGTTGGGATGCTGAAGGGGTAAAGATGGCTCAGCCATGTCATGTCCCTCTGCTTCTCCTTGCTTGAGGACCACATGAGAAGGGTATCAGAGTGAAGAGAGAAGCTGAAGGTGCTAACAGATACAGGCTTCAGATGTCTATACTCCTTGTGGATGTCTTTCTGGAATCAGGAACTGACTGTCTTCCACATCTGTATAAACCACAAAAGCCCCGTTACATGACCGTGTTTTAATGAGACTCCATGGGTGAAATATTTGTTGGTAGCAGCAGTACTGTGGATAACCCATTCAAGCAGTGCATGCTTGTGTTTTAGATAATGTTATTCATATAACATCTCACCATACGTTGCTGGTGAAAAAAAAAAAAAAACCTCACCGTGCATGGTTCACCATAAAGTGAATTTAAAATTCAAAGCTAAAACCTGCTGTGTTACTTCATGTTTTATTTAGACTTCCGCATTTTACTTAAAAGGTATATAAACCACTTTAGCCAAAGAGCAGATCTCAAAGGAGCTAGTAGTCGTGAGATATTACCATGGATCATATTATTAAATGGACTATATTGAATTCTTAATGAGGTATTCATTTGATTCATTTAAAAGTAAGAGAAAATCAACAATTAACTACTTCAAATACATGAAAAATATTTTCATAACCTACTCTCCAAATACCTAAATTATATATCTAATCACTGTGGAGTTTTATTGACCTGTGTTTCTAACTGGCAATTTACTGGCATATCTAAAATTGCCTTCTAGCAAATGCTCAGGGCTATACTCATACATGCTTACCAAAAGCTTTAAAACCAAATAAAATTCTGGAGGCTCGTCACTTTCTTACCTTCTCTACTTGTGCTTTATAGCAAGGAACAATCACTCTTCAATTCTCAGGCAGCCTCTTGCCTGTGTTGTAACTTTCCAAGTAATTGTAATTGCAGTGATCTGGGAAAACAAATCCTCCTCTGTCTTTGGGAAAGAGGGTTGGTAATGAGGCTAAGGTATTGGCAAGTGATAAGGAGAGCCACTTTCCAGGGCAAAGCCATCGTGGCCAGAATGTGCCTGATGTCAGAACTGGAAAGAAAAGGCCTGGAGAGGTCTCAGGTACTATGGGAGTTCTCAGATACAATAACTATAATATATATCTATATCTATATCTATATCTATATCTATATCTATATCTATCTATCTATCTATCTATCTATCTATCTATCTATCTATAAAACCATCACACAGGTATAGGGGAGGGGACTAGGGTGAGGTGGGAGGGAGGGAGGAAAGGGAGGATACAAGGGATGGGAGAACAACTGAGATGTAATCCGACTAAATTAATTAAATAAAATAAAAAATAAAAATAACCATGAAAGAATAATTAAAAGAAATAATTAAAATACAGTGCAGGTTTTATGGCTATATGACCAGCTTCCTGATTTGTGGGTTCTAGTGTAAAATGAAACAGAAATTCCTCATTCAGGAATAACTAAGAATTTAAATGGATAGCACAAAGCTAATGTTACAGCAAACTTTGGCCCTTTCTGAGATTACCACCTGTGTCTTCTACAGGTAAACCCTTCTGTGTGGCTGGCCCTAGCTATCGACCTAAACATTAGCTGCAAGAGACATGAAACACAGACCACTCACTGGCTGTTATCCCATCTCAGTATTGGAGAAAAGTTTGTTCTTTTTACATTTCTTGTGGTCCACTGTGGACAGGCAGAAGATGCTTACCTTAGGTGGCAGTGCTTACAAGCCCCCTCCCCCATTTGGTCCTCCTCTCTGACAGGGAGAAGTTGAAAGGAAATCTGTGCACTTTCAGATAGCTGCTATCCTTCTTGAAGATTATGTTGGTCCATGTCTTACCTTGCACTGTAACACACTGGGCTCAAAAATCAGTTTGTCCTTAGACAAAGAAGGTATAACCATTTCCCATCAGGATGTTTCATGGCATCACAATTTTCTTTGCTAAAGCTGGAGACAAATTTCCTAGAATAAGACCTCCCCACCCCCCTCAACCCCTGCTTCTGTGATTGGTGTAGAAATGCTGAGCTACGTTGATGGTGGCTTCAGAGTCACACAGTTTATATAGCCTGAGTGGATGGGAGGTAGCAATTTCTTTGGTCCAACAACAGGAAAGGAACCACTCCAAGTCCAAGGAATTGGAGCAGTCACAGATAAAAGCACAGAAGTACGTGCAGGCCAAGGATGCCGTAGGATGGCGAAAATGAACATTTCTAAGTGTTCCCATGGCCTTCTAGCTAGGGCCTAAGCTTAGTCTTTGGGCTCTTTCCTCCCTGGATGAAAGAGAATACAGATGGGCGTGGATGTGGCAGTAATCTAGTTTGCAGACAGGAAGTTACAAAGAACTGTCTCAAACACAGGTGCACTGAGTTTCTGGTAGAGCTTTTTGCCGTAGTGCCCTGGAAGCACACAGCTACCTACATGGCTGCATTTTCATGCAGGCATCAAGGTGATTTTAGTCATCGTATCTCAATACAAGTCGTACTGTGAATGAAGTCTTCCAGCATGAGTTGTTTGCTAAACTGAAAGCACTGCCTGTCTACATCTGCTCATGAACACTGGCTCTGTCTGCCATTAAGAAGAACTGGAGTGTCCAGTCAGTTGTAATTCGAGTTCAGATAAAAGCCCACTTATAATAGCTTAAATATCAATAGAATGATCAATAACATAAATAGCTTATGTTTTTAATTATGGTATGGGGGTTGCTGGAGAGATGCCATAATGGCTCAAAACATTGGCTGCCCTTCCAGATGACCTGGGTTTAACTCCCAGCACCCACATGGCAGCTCACAAACCTCTGTGATTCCAGTTCCATTGGTACACTGTACCTTCCTTGGTAGTGTACAGACACAAAAGCATGCAAAACGCATCCACATAAAACATTAAGTAAACTAAGAAAACATTAAAAAGTAAAAATGATGTGGATTAATGAAAATTAAGAAACTATTAGATGATAAAATTTTCCACATGGTTTTTCATGGTGTACCTTTAAAAAATATGTAATTTGTTAATATATCTCCAAACACAGGTCACTCAGTAAAATTTTTTTAAATGCTGAAATATGTTTTAACCGATAAGATGTTTTATAGGGGAATTTAAAGGCTATAATATTATTATAGGTAAATTAATACTTTAAAGTCACGTGATGAATTAATGTTATAGAGAGGCCTGATGACTACCACTGTTATCATTAACTACAGGCAGCACATTGAGGGATTCCCTTCAGCCAGAAACATGCAACCAGAGGTCGTTTTCCCTGCAAACAAACCATGTTTTTCCTTTTACACTTGGGTCATTTTACATGAAGGCAAGGAAAGAAAAATATTCAGCTGCAATGGTCCAACATCCAAAATGTCTAAGCTTATGTGAAAGGAGGCTGACATATTGAAAGACCTCGGCAGCCAAATGCATCTCTAAAGGATTATGTGCGGAATCGAGGCGAACTGCTTAGACTCCAAGAAAGTCCTGCCCAGTAGGACAGAGACATTCAAAAACTCAAATGACCCTCCACATGTGAGTGCCCTAGCTACATGCATCTGTCCCCCTATTTCCAAATTTCACAGCAGATGAATGCCCCCCCCCAATTGTGTTCCTTTCTCTGAAATTAGTTCTTTCCAGAGTCGCTCAGCCAGTGCTCCAGTGCAAATGGAGTCCTCCTGGGCCAGGTGATGAACAACAGTTGTAAGAAAACATTCAATGATGTTGAGGACTTCAGGGCCACTCTCATTTAAAAGTGATTTCTTATAAGCTAAAGCCTTTGCTGTTCCAGCAGTTCATGCTGAGGCTGGCCTTGCCCAGCTACTGATGTGAGAGCCACCGTATCTCCCAATGAAGCACCAGTGCAGGCCCAGGTTTCCACCATGAAACCCCTGCTTTCATTTCTTCAATTTACCACTGATACTGTGACTCTATTCGCTCATCTTTTAGGCATACGTTGTGCGGCTTTTCAGCTTCCTACCACTTGAGAGTACAAGTGGCAAATGACTAGAGCAGTTCCTGGTGATGGATGTGACGTTTTTAGCTATAAAGTCCAGGAATAAAATTAGGCAGTTGTAAAGCAACCATTCACCACCCTTGTGCAGTTTCATCTGCCTGTGTCCTCCTGTGGTCCTATGAATTTCATATCCTTAAAAAAAAAAAAAAAAGACACATCGGTGGACTCAGGGTGCATTTTACTAAATCCAATAGTCTCCAAATATCTACGGGTTGGTTTTCTGGACTCTCTTAGCCATGTTGGATAGTAACACTATCTGCTGACTGATGTCACTCTATGTACCTACTCTATATATTGACATTTTATTTTACTGATGCAGCATAAAAGTCCAAGGAAAGTTCTCAAGGCAAAATTTCAGCCTTGTTTAAGACTTGAGATGACTCAGACCATCATTAACACAGAGTGAGGAGCACAGCTACGTATAAAGGAGGCACATAATAAACTTACTAATTTGTGCCTGAACCAAAACTGATTAAGATTAAAAGAGGGATGAGACTCAAAGACTCCCTTAAAGAAGTCAGGTACAAAAGGCCACTCATTGCAACAGCCATTCACAGAACTATTCAGAGAAGGATAGGCCCAGAGACCTACTTTGTGGGAATGGCATCCTTATCTGATATAGTGGAAACATCTGGAGCTCGGTATATGTGATTGTTACACATTAAGTGAATTACATACAACCGTATCATTCACTTTATAGTGCCTAAGTTCTGCATCAAAAAAAGTCAAAAATAAACTGATGATAATCCTCAGTATTTCTTGCAGTACTAAAGGTGTTTAAAAATGTTTACTTGAGGGGAAGTATGGATTTTTAAAATTTAACTAATTTATTCAGATTACATCTCAATTGTTATCCCCTCACTTGTATCTTCCTGTTTCCCCTCCCTCCCTCTTTTACCCTATTCCCCTCCCCTAAGTCTGTGACAGAAGTGGACCTCCTCCCCAACCATATGATCACAGCCTATCATGTCTCATCCTGGTAGCCTGCTTACCCTTTCTCTGAGTGACACCAGGACCAAGAGGAAGTGGTCAAATAGTGGGCACTGGAGTTCATGTCAGAGTCAGTCCCTGCTCTCCACACAACTGTGGAGAATGTGCTATCCATTGGCTAGATCTGGATAGGGGTTCTAGGTTTATTGCATGCGTTGTCCTTGGTTGGTACAGTAGTTTGAGCAAATCCCCCTGGGTCCAGATCCACCAGCCTTAATGGTCTTCTTGTAGGTTTCTAGGACCCTCTGGATCCTTCTATTTCCCCATTCTCCCTTATCTCTCTCACCTGGAGTCCCAGTATCTATCCCTATCTCCGGCTAAGTGAAGACTTTCAGGGAATGTCTCTGTTGGGCTAGTGTCCAGTATAATTGAGTATATACCTTGGGTATCTTTCTGGGTCACTTAGGATGATCATTTCTAGTTCCATCAATTTGCCTGCAAATTCCAAGATTTCCTTGTTTTTAATAGCTGAGTAGTATTCCATAGTGTAAATGTGCTACAGTTTCTTTATCCATTCTTCAACTGAGGGACATCTAGGTTGTTTCCAGGTTCTGGCTATTACGAATAAGGCTGCTATGAACATGGTTAAACATATGTCCTTGTTGTATGCTAGAGCATCTTTTGGGTATATTCCAAGGAGTGGAATAGCTAGGTCTTGAGGAAGCCCTATTCCCAGTTTTCTGAGAAAGAGCCAGATTGATTTCCAAAGTGTTTGTACAAGTTTGCACTCCTACAAGCAATGAAGGAGTGTGCCCGTTTCTCCCCATCCTTGCCAGCATGCACCATCACTTGAGTTTTTGATCTTAGCCACTCTGATGGGTGTAAGATGGAATCTCAGAGTTGTTTTTATTTGCATTTTTCTGTTGACTAAGGACGTTGAGCATTTCTGTAAGTGTTTCTCAGCCATTCGGTATTCCTCTGTTGAGAATTCTCTGTTTAATTCTGAGCCTCAGTTCTTAATTGGGTTGTTTGGTTAGAAAGTATGGATTTTTACCTATTTGTTACTTGGGGCTCTGTATCTTTATCAAGTTCTTTATTAAGTTCTGGTTTTAAAACTTAAGTTATAAGCAATCCTTTAGGTTACTAGCATTTGAAACCAAATATGTTAAGTTCTTTGTTTAGCTCAGTCTTTGTTTTCTTAAAAAATATATTGCATTAAAAATTTTTTTTGTGTGCATGTATGTGTATGGTGCACACATGACATACATTTATGGAAGTAAGATCTTCTATTATATGTTCTTAGAACCAAACTCAGATGGGCTTGCCTCAGGCCAGGCACCTTTACCTGCTGAAGCACAACCCCAGCCCCATCATCCTTTGTTTTGGAATGTCTAAACTTTGTCTCCTGATTGGAAAGCCTTTTCTCATTCTCTTACTCAGTTACTTTGTTGTTGCTACTGAGGTTTTTGCCCCATGGCTTCTATAACTTTCTTAGTTATTTCTCTCTTTAATGACATCGACTAAGCTCACATGTCAGCAGCAATGTGCTACTATGACTTACATTGCTTTTGAAGGGATTTTAAAAACAACTTAGAAGGTTAGAGGTGGCTGAGGAAAAGCCAAAGGAAACAGCACACATGCTAATTTCTTGATTTGCAGCAGAAATCTAGCAATAGACACAATTTAAGAACAAATCAGTCGCTAATAGATGTGTAAGTACACCAGGCAATGTACATGGATGTCAAAGGTCTCTCTCTGCTCTCACGTATACTGCCCCGCCCCAGTGATGATTATTAAGTTTCAGGGGGCATAAAAACTTGTTGACATGTAAATCCATTATTTGGGGGGGGGATTAAAATAATTTATTTTTACAAGCAGTAAGGTAAATTAGCATATTTGAAACATATCAGCTTATTCTGTTCATGAGGAGGCCTGGTCACTGGAGAAACTATGTCACCAGAGCCTAATCTACACTTGGATCAGACCCTGGACTACCTAGAAGAGGAGGTTGTATATGTCAGTTCCCAGCATGCCTAGCTAATGGAAAATATTGAGGGATCACAGGGTGGAAGTTTAGTGAAAGACCAAGCACCCATCATACTGTTATAACGCTCTCTCATTGCTATTATATTCTCAGAGTATTTTCTGATGTTCCTTTATCCAGAATTCCATGTCTCTGATTCATCCTTACTGCTATTTCATTCGCATTTTCCTAAAATGGCTTCCTTGCTGATCCACCAGGTAAATACTAATATAGCAAGATTTAACTCAGTCATCCTTTTTAATAATATCATTTCCTAAAAAAACACATAACGATTTGCTACTTTTCACAACTGAACACGTGATTATTTACTTTTAATAACCGCAACAGCTTTAATGATAACCCCAAAGCAAAAAGTGCTGAAACGTTCGCCAGTACAGTAACTAAACAAAGATAGGATGGCATCTTCGTATAAAAGAATGCCACCGAGCTATAAGAAGGAACCAAATGCTGACCATGAAATAACATGAATGAGTCCCACAGATACGATAACTGAAGGATACCAAAGAAGTGACTTCTCTGTTACTCTATGTTCATGGCATTTCCTGCCATGAAGTCACAGCGAGGTCATTTTATAGGCGGAGGAAATTGTGTTAGGGTCCCTATCACAGAGATCACAGGCCAGACCAAGCCATCCCTTATCTCACAGGAGAAGCAGCCAGAGTGTTTGGAGCGCCCTCTGTAGGCAGTGAGAAGGAAGGGAAAGAAGAGTGGCTGGAAGAAGAATTTAGGGAAAAGTGGTTCTTGGCAGTTCATGCCGGTCCTCCGCATAGTTTTCACGAGGTTGCTGGGTTTGTACACTGTACCAATTTATCCTGTCCCCATTCTTTCCCTAAGACTCATTCCCAGCCTAAAGCTAGGCTCCCTGGCACCTTCACCTTCTCAACCGTACTCTAGGGTTGTCCGCTGTCCCTCCCTTCCTCTCTTTAAAGGAAAAGCTCAGAGAGCTACAAGGCACTCAGGGTCTGAGCAGCATTTGAAAAGATCCACATGGCCAGACGTGGCTGGAGACTGGGAGGTTGTGCTGAACTGGGCTATCCTGGGAGAAAGTGGCATCAGTCTAGATCTAAGTAAGGTGTCAGTGTGGGAGAAACGGTGTGCACAGTAAGCTTCAGATCTGCCATTTACAGAAGTCTCTTTCAGGCATTTGTACAGTTTTAGGGGCTTTGATGTTTGTATTGTTTTCTATTTTGGGGCTTCTGAAGCTTCGTGTTTTAAAACGAGAAACCCCTTTTGGGCTGTAGACAGCTTATTCTTTAATTATTGGTCTCTCTTCTCCAATTCCCTTCCTTTATCTATTCCAGTAACATCTGTTGTTAGGATAGTCTTGCTAGGAGTTTTTGTAGGTCAAATGATAAGGAGAGAGGTTTTTTAAAACAGAAAATTAAAAGGGAAAGTAAGATATAGAAAAAGTATTTTGTTGGGTTGGGGTGCTGTATAGCTTGTTTGCATTGATAAGCACATCTCTCTTTCAGTGAGGCTTGGTTTGTCAGCATGCATGGCAAGCAAAGAATTTATAACCATTAAGGTCCCAACAGTAGAATACACTGTCCCTGTGGGGATCGGCGCAGCATGAATGGATGAGAAACACTGTCAGTGGAGAATGGGATTCCTTCTGCATCATCACATTTGCATATATGGACACTTTCTTCTAAATGTAGAAGTTATCACAGAGAGGTGGCAGCTCATTTTGAACTACACAAATGTCAGCTTTGATACTTACAGTCCGTCCAGTCTATTGCCTTTGCATCCTGTTAGCATTTCTTATGCCCACACTTCTCTCGTCTTCCATGACTCATGTTACCCTTGTTTATCAATCCTTCCTTACTGTGTTGTGTGGATGTGGAGGACTTTTCTACATTGAGTAAGTCACTCCTTCTTTCTCTGACGATGATGAAGCCTGGTTGTCATGACTGGCAAACTCACAGGAGCCTTTGCTGCCTCCTGCCAGCCGGCAGCACACACGGAGACCAATTGTTCCTTCTCTGGGTCTAAAGCATAGCTTTCCCTTAAGGTCCGTGTTTCCCAATTCTCAAATTCTTCCTTCACTGAGAAAATTAAAAGGATCAGGAGAGATATCTCAAAGCCTTTCCCCCAAATACCCATTAACTGACCTAGGAATGGAACCTGAGAACTCTCCTATCACTTTTGATCAACTCCCCTGCTTTCCTAGACGGCAGTGCAATCTCTTGTGCATTATAGTCCACACTTTCTTAAAGTCAAGGTCAGTTCTCTAGAGGGTCTTCATTTTCATTTATCATCATTTACTTTTCCCTCTACTGATTCATTCCTGCAAAAGCACTCTTTCATCTAATATTGAAAACTTTGAAATGCTTTTCCGCCTTGTCCCCTTCCAGCTACTGACCCTTCCCCCGTTGTCCTATTAGGCACAATTGTGCCACCCTAAGTCTTCTCCTTCTGTGCTTTACAAACCAACAGCACTAACTATTTCATTGCCAAACTCCAATGGATGCATCAATTTTCCTTCCAGAAAAAAAAAAAAAAAGAAAAAAGATTGTGCTGGGCTTCCTTCTATTTAACCTGGTGTTCTTCCCTTTGTATTCTTTTCTGTTTTGTTTTGCTTGTCTCATAAGCTAAAACTCTTGGATACCACAGAGCTTAGTCTTCAACCATCTCCCTGTTTCTGTAGTACTCTCTTGTTGATTTTGCTTGGTCTTATAGATTTGCATCGCATTTCTGCACTGAACATATCCAAGGGAGTTTCCCTAGTCCAGACTAGACCTAGACATGCCCTTGCTCTTGCAAAACTTAGTTGGATATTTATTTTGAATCTTAACCTTGATGTATTTAAAACTAACTCCTGACATCCTCTCAAAGCATTTTTGTAGACTCTACAAGTTAATAAACAGCAGCTCCAACCCTGCTTAAGTATATACCTTGGATATATTACTGACCCATGTTTCATATTTTATATCTTACCACATAAATAACCAATGGCCTTACACTTCAGAGTATTCAGAGCTTTTTAGTCCTCAGCATTTAGATCATGCCATCTGGTTCCAGTGCCTTCCTGCAATATTTCATAGTTTCGAACTGATATTCGACCTGCTTTTATTGTTTGTGTATAACAGCTGCTTTGAATCCACACATATATAATTAAATACAACATTTGGAGTTATGTTTAAATAATACCAATAGTATTGTCTCTTACTTGAAACCAATGTCCTCCCCCAGTCTTTTACATGTATGTATGTATGTATGTATGTATGTATGTATGTATGTATGTATGTATGCATGCATGCATTTATGTATTTTTTGTGTAGGATGATGCCCCAGGAAGTCAGGAGACAATCAGCAGGAGATGGCTCTCTAGGGACAAAGCTCATGTACCAGGTTGGTGGCAAGTACCCTTACCTACTAAGCCATCTTGCTAGCCTGTCAGTGTCCCATAACTATAAATCAAGCCTAATGAGTGCCTCACACATCTTGGTTGCTTTGCACATCCTCCTGGATTGATGGGTTATGACCACAACTCTTCTCTTTGTTTTATTTTGTTCTGTTTTCCAGACAGAGTTTCCCTGTGTAGCCTTGGCTGTCCTAGACTTGCTCTGTAGATCAGGCTGGCCTAGAACTCACAGAGACCTGCCTGCCTCTGCCTCCCGAGTGCTGGGACTACAGCTGTGTGCCATTGTGCCTGGCTCTCTTCTCTTTTTTAACAGCGTATTAGCTCTCTGGCCTGGAGGTACCATTCACCAGACAGCTTTCTTCCTCATTCCCCAATCACTTTTTTAGTTCTGCTAAAATGGTAACCTTCCATATCTAACTCTTTATTCACTATTCTTCTTTCCAATTTTATTTTCCTATAAAAGTATTTTAAGTTGTCAAACTACATAATTGATAAGAATGTATGCAGAGATGTATTTGCTTCTGTTTATTTGAAATTTTTTCCTGTAGTGTGCTTTATAAGCTTATGTCTTTAATTTATATGATAAAAGTTTACCCTTTCTTCCATGTTTGTTCATTTATTTTGAAATAAACTCTTACTATGTATACCAAGCTAGCCTCAAGTTTGCTGATATATCCTGAAGAGGTATCCTGAGACCCCAACTAACTAAAGTACAGTCATTATAATTCTCTCTCTCTCTCTCTCTCTCTCTCTCTCTCTCTCTCTCTCTCTCTCTCTCTCTCTCTCTC
>OU015744.1:75662058-75701383 GCA_907169655.1 Acomys percivali
CTCTCTCTCTCTCTCTCTCTCTCTCTCTCTCTCTCTCTCTCTCTCTCACACACACACACACACACACACACACACTCACTCTGGTTTTACTAGAGAGAATTTCTCTGTATAATAGCCTTGGCTGTCCTAGAGTCACTTTGAAGAGCCTCAAAACACAGAGGTCCGATTGCTTCTACCTCTCGAGTGTTGGGATCAAAGGCGTGTACCACCACGTCCAGCTAGTGTACCATCTCTTACAAAAAGGATGCTACTCTTTACTTCTTATCCATGTCCTCACAGTACTGGGGCTACAAGTATGCACCCCATGCCCAGCTGTTTAATGCTTTAATAGATAAACAGATAATATGTACAAACCTCACTCAACATCAAACACTGTAGTTATTATCTGAATGAAATAATAAAGGGATGACTGCATCTAATTCATATTTTTGTTTAAGAACAAGTATCTTGAAAGCCATGGAAAACTTCTACTTATCTAAAACGTTTTGGGTCATGTTTCTGGAGGAGGAAAATTTCATCCTATTTAACGCTTAACCATGAGATTATAAAAAGAATCATCAATATGCCACAGAAAAATGATTTTCAACAAGATATTATAATTTGAAGCCTAACCCCGTGCTACTTATTTTTCTGTTGCTATGTTAAAACACCATGACCCACACAGATTAAGAAGAAAGTGTTCCCGGAAACAGCCTAAATGTCCCTCAGTAGAAGAATGGATAAAGAAACTGTGGTACATTTACACAATGGAATATGACTCAGCTATTAAAAACAAGGAAATCCTGAAATTTTGGACAAATGGATGAAACTAGAAATGATCATACTGAGTGAGTTAACCCAGAAGCAGAAAGACTCACGTGGTATATACTAACTTATAACTCGACACTAGCCCAAAAGGGATGTCCCATGAAAGTCTTCATTTACCAAGATATTGGGACAGATGTGAGGACATCCTATTGGGATTCTAGGTGAGAGAAATATAGGAGAATGGGGAAACAGAAGTATCCAAGGGTCCTAGAAACCTACAAGAAGAACATCATGATGGGTGGATCTGGGCCCAGGGGGGTCTGCTCAAACTATTGTACCAACCAAGGACAATACAAGCAGTAAACATCAAACTCCTACTCAGATCTTGCCAATGGAGAAGACATTCTCCACAGTTATGTGGCGAGTGGGGACTGACTCTAACACGAACTCTGATGCCCCATATTTGACCACTTCTTCCTGATGGGGAGGCCTGGTGACATTCAGAGAAAGAATAAGCAGGCTACCAAGATGAGACTTGATAGCCTATGACCATATAGTGGGGGAGGAGCTCCCCCTTGGTCATATACCTACTGGAGGGGAATATGGTGAAAGCCGGAGGGAGGGAGGAATGAGAGGATACAAGTGATAGGATAACAATTGAGATGTAATCTGAATAAATTAATAATAAATTTTAAAAAATAAAATAAAAGAAGAAAGTGTTTATTTGAGCCTATGATTCCAGTGGGTAGTAAAAGTTCATCCTGCTAAAGAATCATAGCAGTGGGCAGCAGTCTGGCTTCAGGAAGAGGCCAGAACACACATCTCAAATCACCAACTGGGAGCAGAGAGAGCCAACTGAGAAAGCAAGGCGCATTGAAACTTCATAGGACCCCAGTCACAGAATTCCTCCATAAGGGCCATATGTTGCAGGTCTCTGATCCCACTGTGATCCCTGAGATTGTGAACTGTAAATCGATGTTTCTTGTGGTTGAGTCCCAACACACACCTTTAATTCAAGAGCTATCTGTATACAGGATTTAATAAAGTTAACCCTAGGTCAAGAAGCAGAGCAAGAAACCAGCTGACAGGGGTTAAAGAGCAGGAGGGACTTTGAGTTGAGGGGTGTTCAAGACAGCATATAGAAATGAAAGGAGTTTTTGAGCTCTTGAGCTCCTGGCTTTTGGTTCTTTAGCTCTTGGTCTTTTAATTTTTAGATCTTTAGCTCTTTAGTTCTTGAGCTCTTCAGCTCTTTGGCCTTTGGCTTTTTGAGCTTTGAACTAGCAAGCCTTTGGATTTGGACTTGTTTGACCTTTTCCTCCTGGGCTGTCAGCTGAGCTAGTGAGCCTTTGGGGCCTTTTCCACCGGGACACGTTCTGATTAGGAAGGTCATCTGGGTGCTTTCTCTGCCTCTCTGAGCTAGCAGGTTTTTAACACCAGCATCTGGCTCCTGAGTTTTTATTGATAAAATAGAATGATCTGGGATTTTCATTTAAAACAGCAACTACACCTCCCTAATCTACCCAAACAGTAACACTAACTGGGAACCAAGTATTCAGATAACAGAGCCTATGTGAGACATTCTTGTTTGAACCACCACATCCTGCAACCAGGTTTCCTCGGGCAGACAGTAACACAAAGAGAGCAGAATGGTTTGCATTCAAGGTCAAGAATGCAAATGCTAATAGGGAATAGCTGAACAATCCACTTTGAGAGCGTAGAGCAACTCTAGGAGGAATACCCTAATGCGTTTGCTTTATACAGTGCTTTAGGCACTGTAGTTTTGTGCAAGGGGAAATATATGTTTTAGATGATAATGACATTAAAGAATTGATATTCCAGACTTACATATATGAGAAATATGAACCAAATTATATTTTAAGGACATTTCTATAGTTTACAATTCTTGTGTTATTTAGAAAAGTCCAAAATCTGTCCTCCCTCCCCTGTTCTCCCCTCGTCTGATCTCCACCCTTTTTCTCTGCACTCCCTCTTCTGCTTTGTTCCCTCTTTTCAACCACTACCTCTGTCTGTTCTGTTTCTCATTCTGAGTGAGATTTAAGCATCCTCCCTTGAGCCCTCCTTGTTACTTATCATCTTTGGGTCTGTGCACTGTAGTATGTTTATCTTCCACTAAATGTCTAAAATCTGCTTCTAAGCGAGTATATTACCATGTGTGCCTTTCTGGGTCTGCGGTATCTCATCAAAAGGCCTGCGGAGAAAAGAGAAGCTGTGGGTGGGAGCATGTCTGTGACAAGCTGGAGACCTAAGTCAGAGTAGGCCTCTGGGAGGATCTGAGGGGGACTCTAGCTGAGACTCCTAGTAGCAGGGGCCATGGAGACTGAAGAGGACACCCTCTAACTAGACAAGACTCCTAGTGGAGGGAGGAGAGCACCAACCCACCCACAAAAACTTTGATCCAAAACTTATCTTGACTACAAGAACTGCAGTGATAAATATAGAACAGATAGAGAAGAGATTGAGGGGATATCCAAGCAAGGTCCGGCCCAACCCAAGATCTACCCCACTGAAGAGAGCCAATCCCTGACACTATTAAGAGACTCTGCAATGCTCGCATACAGGAGCCTATCAGAGTTGTCCTCTGAGAGGCTTCGCCCAGCAGAGGGTTGAAACAGATGTCGAGACTCATAGGCAAACATTAGACAAAGAACAGGGCGTCTAGTGGAAGAGTGGGAGGGGGAGGATAAAAAGACCCAGAGGGGATAAGAGCTCCACAACAAGATCAACAGATCCAACTAACCAAGGACCAGAGGGGTCTGGGGAGTCTGAAGCACCAACCACGGACCTTGCATGGACTGGACCTAGGTTCTCTACATAGATGTAACTGATGGGCAGCTGAGGCTTCATGTGTGCCCACTAGTAAAAGGACCCACATGTAAGCTATTTAGTAAGCTATTTCTGATATGAATTCTTGCCTGCTTTTCGGTCACTTGCCCCTGAAGAGACTGCCTTGTCAGGCCACAGGTGAAGGGGATGAACTCAATCCTGATGTGACTTGATGAGCTAGGATGGTTAGGTAATGGGGCTCTCCTTTTCTGAGAAATAGGGGAGGGGTGGAAGAGGGAGGGTAGAACTGGGAGGAGAGGAAGGGGGGACTAGGACAGGGATGTGAAGTCAATAAACAAATGAATTAATATTTTTTATATTTTTTTATTTAATTAATTTATTCTTGTTACATCTCTATGGTTATCCCATCCCTTGTATCCTCCCATTCTTCCCTCCCTCCCATTTTCCCCTTACTCCCCTCCCCTATGACTGTGACTGAGGGGGATTACTTCCCCCTGTATATGCTCATAGGGTATCAACTCTCTTCTTGGTAACCTGCTGTCCTTCCTCTGAGTGCCACCAGGTCTCCCCCTCCAGGGGACATAGTCAAATGTGCGACACCAGAGTACTTGAGAAAGTCATATCCCTCTCTCCACTCAAGTGTGGAGACTGTTCTGACTATTGGCTAGATCTGGGTAGGGGTTTAAAGTTTACCACCTGTATTGTTCTTGGCTGGTGCCTTAGTTTGAGCGGGACCCATTGGCCCAAATCTGTCTATGTTCTACTTGTAGGTTTCTAGGACCCTCTGGATCCTTCTACTTTGCTATTCTCACATGGTTCTCTCATCTAGAGTCCCAATAGGGTGTCCTCCCCTCTGTCCCAGTTTCCTGGTAAGTGAAGGCTTTTGTGGGACATGCTAATATTTTTTTTTAAAAAAAAGAAAAGTCCAGAATCAGAACCTCCAATGGATAATTGTCAAGAGAAACTGATATGGTTCCTACTGAAAAAAAAAAAAACCTGGTATTGAGTTAACTTTTACTGTACTATGATTTCTAATAGTTCTCTTGGGCAGTTATCTATCTCTGCCTTTTCCTAGCATAGTCTCTCAAGCATTCTCACAATCAGCAAGAGGTGGAGGGTTAGTGCTATGGTACATAATGTGTATAACCAAAAATTTCCTAAGCCACAGGATCCAGAATAATTTGTAATTTCTTGACTATATATAATAATTTAGGAAATATTTCAGGAGTGTATGCTGCCAGTGTCATCAGTACTTATTCTGTCAAATCTTGATAAATTTTAAAAAAGCCTAGTTTTTTGATAGATTATCTTCTATAATTACTGAACATCAGTGAGTTAGGAAGTGCTCCAGGATACCCTCCAATTTGAAGTGACTTGCTATATTCCTGTAATATATTTTTTGCAAACTCTCGAGAATTCCCATAGAAATGTTTGTCTTGCTGACTTTTAAAAAATAATCCAAATGTTAAGATACATGACAGTATTTATAAATGAAAATGATGACTTTTTATGAAAGTTTAAATTTTTTTCTAGGGTATTGAAATAAGTTTGAAGGGAAAAAAAGTGTGTATTTAAAATCCACAGAGATCTGCACACCAAAAGTCTGTAACTGAGTGAGGATGAGAATGTTAAAGCTTGTGACATAAAAAAAAAAAAACAAAAAACCTCATGCTGGCAAAAATAAGGATTAAAGCTACCAGGTGAAAACACTCCTGCTGGAGAAGGCATGTTGTGGGCAGAGAGAAGCACCTCTTCAAGTGTTTTATGATAAAATGGCAAACTTGGTTGGTGTTTCAGAAAATTACCTAACTTATCAAAAACTTGTTTCTCTATAAAACAGTGGTGGATAAAACGAGATAATCCCAGTACTAGCCTCTTGTATTCATCATAAGAAAATAACGTAACAGGATAACTAGGTTCAAATCTGCCCTAAGAGTGTCAAATCTGTATGATCTCTTTTTATCATCAGAGGCTGAAAGAATGTGCTTTTAATTGTTTTGTGCCTTTAGATTATGGATTTTACTCTGGTTAAATGTTGGCAAACCAGGTACTTTTAGTTACTGGGGATCAAAAATATGAAATACAAAATGACAGACATAACTATGAGTCTTAACTTGTAGGCCAACCTGAGTAGCATGATGAAGCCTTCCATTGGCCTGCTCCATCCTGCCATCAAGGTGATGAGTCCTTTAGACCCCTGCCCATCACTTCACAGTCACCTTAGGGTCGGTCAGATCCAGTGTCACAGTATCACAGTGTCGATGTTGACATAACTTATGTCTTACTTAGTAATAGCCCAGAGCTGCAGTACAGATGCTGGTCATATATGATTTTATTTTATTATGATTTATTGTTGTTAGTGCCTTATTGTGTCTAATTTATAAATTAAACTTCATAATGGGTATTTATGTGCTTGTATGTCAGTATATACACATATACATATATATATATATATATATATATATCAATGTCTAGATGTTTTGACAGCATTGTGGGGTTCAATCGTATATACAGTGAGGATCTTTGCGTATACCCTCCCTGAGTAGGAGAAGG
Source organism: Acomys percivali (assembly GCA_907169655.1). NCBI lineage: Eukaryota > Metazoa > Chordata > Mammalia > Rodentia > Muridae > Acomys > Acomys percivali. The sequence goes on from OU015744.1 coordinate 75,668,164, forward strand.
ATAGTAGTCATTCATTAACATTGTCTATTCTATGCAATGGATTTTGATAGTGTGATGAAGAAATGAAGAAAGTAGCCGTTTTTGCTACCTGTCCACCACAGCAAGAAGAAAACAGTACTTTGGGGGTGGGAATGATAATTATAGTTTTTAAAAAAATCTCCCCAAATTTAATGAATACAGAAAAATTCACAATTCTTCTGTTTTATTACCAGTGTTTATATTCCTAATTTTCTAGTTAGCATGCTGTATATTTTGAAGTTTCTTTCCATGTGTTCAAACAGCTCTGAGAAAACTTAAAAACACATATAATGTGGAATAAAAATTATCATTATTGATAACAGTATTTAAATGAAAATACTTAAATGAAATAAAATTATTGATATAATAAGTAAAATAGCTAAAAGTAGTCTAGTAGGTTAGGGTTGTTGGTATTACATTTTTGCTTGTGATAGAAATGCCTGAACAGCGAGTCTTTTATGGTATTTCTTTACTTATAAAGCAAGTATAGATGAAAACCCCATGTAAAAGCCCAGGACTGTTTTACAAAACTTATATTATATCTTATGTCACTATTGATTACAAATCACAGCCTGTGTATCTGAAAGCTTCATATTTTCACCTGTTTGAATCAATATTACATTAATCACATTTGTCCTTCATGGGGACATAGGACAAATACACAGAATAAAAATGCATTATCTGAAACTAATTGATGTTACTAAGCTATACTGGTAAATGTTAAATGTCAAATGAAAGAGAATTCCCAAAATGCCTTTCAATTAATTTTTCAATATGGCTCTAACTCTTACTCAGTTGGGGATTTTGATAAAGAAAAAAGCTGTATGGTAGTATGGTCATTAGAGTTCCCCTAATTCATACCCCCCCTCTCTGTATCTCTCTCTGTCTTCCCCCGCCCCCACCTGCCCTCCTCGCCCCCAGGAAGATTTCTAAATGTGATAGCATTTTTTGTTTTGTTTTGTTTTTACTTATTTATTTGTGATTTTCCCTCCCTCTTAGGCTTTATTTTATTTTTTATTTTAAATAGGGTGAAAGAGGGAGGGAAGGGGGAATGGGAAGATACAAGTGAGGGGAGAAGAATGGAGATATAATCTGAAGAAATTATTTAAATAAAAATATTTTCATATAATATACTTTGATCATGAGGTGGGGAGAATTTGGGGAAGGGGAAGAATATAATAAATATTTTTATTAATATAAAATAATAAATATATTTATTCTTTAAGAATACATATACTATATGACTCTTCCTCTAACTCCTTCCAGATCCACCCATCACCTCCCTACTCCTTGTCAACTTCATGCTCTTTTGTTTTGTTTTTTTTTTTAATAACTCATTGAATCCAGTCTGTACTGCCCATATACTTACAGGTATGTGTGGTGCACCCACTGGAGCATGGCCATATCCTTAAAGTGTTTACTATCCTGTCCCCAGAAATCATGAACTGCCAAAAGATCCCCAGTTAGGGGTAAAGGTTTCTGAGACCGTCCTCACTCTGAGAATAATAGTTTTGAAGTTGGGTTTTGTTCTCTAGTCTCATGAAAAGACTTAATTTATTTTTTAAAAACATAAAATAAAAGCCTTAAATGAGCCACAAGAATAATTCTAGTATGCGTTTATATGGTGCTTGCTGTAAAATGGGCATCTCTGTGTATATACTGTAGAGCTAAAGGCATAAGAAATAAGCAAGCATACCTCTGCAGTTTGTATAATGAAATAATTAGCTGTTGTCGTGGTCTCTGGCGACCAGCTCCATTCTAGAACTATGTGCTTGGGTACCATATGTGTGAGGTGTGAGTGGGATGGTTGTAATTGAGGATGGGCTCCTTCTGATCTCCAGTGATGCTTCAGCTCAGGTAAAGTGCTCACTCTGCCTCATGGCTTACATTGCACAAATAACTTCCAAACTTAGTCAAAATTGAAACTAATGAGTCTATTGAATGTTACAAATGCATCCTCCTACTTTAACATTAGTTCTTGTCCTCCGTTATAAAGCACCATGCACATGTAAATTTCACATAATTAGATTGCCCCATCAATCTGTTATTCCCCAATTACATAACCAAATAGTTACTGAATGAGATTTATTGGTAAGGTGCTAGGAAATATTTTTTAGGCTTCAGAAACCCTTATTTGCATATTCTAATTAGTGGTTTATTAATCTTAAATGCATAAGGAAATTAACTGCAGCTTAATCTCATAAAATTCATCACTGTAATCCTTTATTGCATTGCTTTGATATACATTTTTAGCAGTTTGTATGCTGAGGCACAGCTAGAGGATAGACTATCCCATCCTCCCTTTCCAATTATAGGGCTTTGTCCACACACATGTCTGCTTACATTATATTAAAACTGTTACATCTTTTAATAATCTTTGCTTTCAATAAATTTTTAAAGTATTTTCATTTCTCTCTAACAACTCTTTCTGCTTTTCCTTTTCGGAGGGTCTAGCCGACACTGTGACTTCATCCGAATCTATTATTGATGAAACCAGAGGCAAGAACAATTCTCTGTTGAGAAGATGGCATTTTCCACATTATCAGATAACATTTGTGAAGTAAATGACATCAACTCATTGAACCTTTATTAAGTCACATCTACATGTTAGGATCCGGCGTCTCACATAGAAGGCAAAGACACACGAGAAGTTACTGCCCTCGGGGAGTTCTAAAATGGGAGGCAAAGTGCAATTTCTCCTGAGTCCAGCCTCAGCTGGAGGGGGGCGTACTTCAGAAGGTTCCCAGAATACAGGTTTCTACAGAGCATATGTGATCCTTTATAACCCAAAGCACAAACGGAGTCCTCTGAATTTCACTACATTTTCTCTGAAGAATGTTCACTTAGGTACTGAGAGGGAGAGGGCCAGAGACAGGGAGGAGGAGGAGGAGAGAGAGAGACACCACTTAGTCACATCAGGAATCTTCAAGCCATTAGAGTGTAAAAGACTTCATAAAGCTTAGCCCTTTCTCAAAGTTCATAGCAAGTTTCCACTTCCAACACCTTTCTATGCAAATGGTGGTAAGTTCTGCATGTGATCTTTAATTTCTGATCTTACACATATAACACTTGGCATTTTAGAGATGTGAGACATGGGCATGAAATCCTGAAGTCTGTACCTTGCAAACAACTTCAAATAACATAACATTCCAGTGTTGTCACCCTAATATTATCTTTATACGCATGCCACACTCTAGCCTTTTGAATATGTTTGTTCTACTAAGCAACAGCTACAGTTATGGCTTGATCATTGTGCCAGTCCTGGACCAGCTTGCCTGAGACTGGCTAATTAAAATGAACTATTCATTGCTCCACAGTTGTGGAGACTGGAAAGCCAAAGTTATCGAACTGCATCTGTTCAGAACCTACTTGTGGAATCACTACATGGCAGAAGGCAGAAGTTTCAAAAAAAAGCAAAAGATGGCTGACCTCTCACTCTTTAGAAAATAAATATTCATTTTTTATTTATGTGTGTCCATCTGTTACATGTCTCAGGATGCCCACAGAGGCCAGAAAAGATGTCAGATCCCCAGGAGCTAGAGTTGCAGGCAGTTGTGAGCCACCCAACATGGTTGCTGGAAACCAATGTCTTTCTCTGAAAGAGCAGAACATGCTTTCAACTGCTGAGCCGTATCTCTAGCCCTAGACTCACCTTGCATAATGACATCTGTCCCTACTTCTGATGGTGAAACTTTCTATGATGATTAATCTCCATTGTCAGTTTGATGAGATCTAGAATCACTTGGCAAATGAGCCTCTGGGTATGCCTATATAGATGATTATATTGATTATGTTAATAGATGTGGTGGGAAAACCTCATATTATGGGTTAGCACCCTTCCCTGTGCTTGAGTCCTGGACTGTATAAAAAGGAGAATTGGCAGGGGCACAGAAATTCATGCTTTCTGCTTTCTAATTATAGATTTACTGTGACCAGCTGCCTCAGGATTCTGCAACCTTGACATCCCACAATGATGGCCTTGCACCCTTCAACTGTGAGCCACTTTTCTCCCTTAAATTGCTTTTGTTGAGGTATTGTATAACAGCACCCGGAAAAGTAACCAGTTCATTCTCAAAGCCCCATCAACAATTCAAGGCCCCGTGTCCCAATACTGATATAATGGCAAATTTCAACATGATTTGAGAAGACATTCAAACCGTAACAACTGGGTACAAAAATATTACTAACATATTTTTCTGTTACTGTGTATTTTGCATGTATTATTTTATTAAGTATTACTTGTAGCATTGATGCTCAATTGCGTAATAAATGATGCACTATAATTAGTATTGATTTTAGTACACTTTTATATTAAAAGGGGAAAGACAGATATTTAAAGGATGGAAATGAATGGTGACAATGTTGGAACAACTTACAGTTTCTTGAGACGTCAGCTTGTTTGGATGTGCATGGTCTATGGATGATAAGCAGTGAATATAGCCAGGAAAGGGCTTTCATTACAGCTGCAGCATTGAGGTATTTTTGCATATTTAGAAGCCACTGCTTAAGTGCCCTAAACTGACTCTCAATATGACTGTACCCACTGTTCTGGACCTTCTTCGTGATCTCCACATCACAAAATGGCAACATCCACACTGCCCGTTACTAGGTGGGTGGTAATTACAAAGCACCTGAAGTGGAGACTTCAATAAAAACATAGGTTATAGATCACAGGTTCAGGCAGAGAGAAAGGATAAAATCCAGGATCTGTAATGAGTCGAATCTTTAAAAGCAATCTGGATCCTTGGAGCTGCCCACCTTGAGTCAGCACAGCAAAATCATATCTTTTATACTTTCATCTTGATTGATTTAACTCAGGTTCTTTTCTGTGATCTTTATTTTAGATTTGGGTATTTTTTTTAAAAATAAGTTCACTATCTACAAAATTATGACCCTTGCTTGGAACTGAAGACTTCTGAAATAATGTAAGATAAACTTAAAAGAGAAATTCTGCCAAAGCCAGGCAGGAGGACATTGGCTGAAGCAGGGGAAATCTTTTGCACCTCTAGGAGGATCCAAAAGAAGATACTTAAGAGGCAACTTCAATGGTTCCTTTTAATTATCAGCTTGAATATAGTCTCAGGGAGGGTTTGCTTGGATCCAGTTTGCCTGTGGTCACATCTGTATGGCATTACCTTGATTATGTTGATTGATAAGGAAGACCCAGCCTAAAATTGAATGGTACCATTTCTGAGCTTCTGCCCTGGACTGTATTAAAGATGACAAAGTGAACATTTGTGCATCTTTTATTTTTCTCTCCTCTTAGATGGTGGATGTGATGTCACCAGCTGTTTTGTTTGTGTTCCTGGTGCCTTGCCTTCCCTGCCAAAATAGACTGAAACTTGGAATTATGGGCTAAAATAAACCTCTTCTCCCCCAAGTTACTTTCTGTTTGCATATTTTATCACAGAAAGAGAACGAAACTGGGACGCAGACTCAAAATGTATCTGATGGTTTGTCAGGCTAAAACTGTGTCAGAGGCCCCAACAAATCAGTCAAGAGAGCAAAGATGCAGATAGAGTAAATGCTTCTGTGTGTGATCTTGTTTGCATGTGTGTGTACATGAGCATGGTGTATATGTGTGTGTGTGTGTGAATATAGCTGATGTACCCACACTTAAATGCTAGTGCATGTAGAGGCCCGACGTCAAACTCAGGTATTGCTTCAGAAGCAGTCCCCACTCAGTTTTGAGGCAGCATCTCTCATGGAGATCTGGCTCTTGCTGGTTAGTCTGTGGTGGATGGGGGTCTACCTGTCTCTGCTCCTCAAGCACTGGGTTTATAAACATGTGCCAACATACGTGGCTTTTTAGGTGGCTGCTAGGGGGCAAACTCAGGCCCTCATATTTTTGTGGTGACACTTTACTGGCTGATCTGTCAACCTCTACTTTTATTGGCAAGAAAATAAGTTCACATTTCCAACCTGGTCATGTATATGGAAAATACTTTACACTTTTTTTTTTTGAGTCCGGTTTTAACCAACTTCTTCCATTATAGCATGTTAGGGAGAAACTTCCAAGTAAATTTCAGATAGATGTTTAACATTGTTTATATCTAGTTTCTGAGTTTCTCTGTGGAGAAAGGAAACCTAGGAAAAATCAAACTACAAACGCTATTCAGATGGTTGGCAGAATATTTCTTTCATGTACAATATTAGAGAAATGGATGTTCCTGAAACCGAAGCCATAACAGATCTTTATTATATTTCTGAAAACATTTGTTTCCTTAATTATGTTTTGGAGAGACCATTTTCCCTAAATCTTTCAGATAATGGATCACACTGTACGATGTCACCTCCACTTACCGCACTCATGCATCACTCAGCTCTTCACGGAGAAACTGATAAAAATGAGTGTCACTGGAGAAGAAATGACATGCTCTCATTAAAAACAGGCATACTGTTGACTTCTACTGGCAATTCCTCTAAGGCAGGTGTACCAGTTGAGAAGTTATTTCAAATACATAGATTTTTTATGGCGAGTTCCACATGTAACATTGCTGGACTTGGGGATTTTTATGCAAGAAACTTTCAAACTTCCTTAATTTCTCCCATAAGATCATTAAGCACATCTGTAATTCAGCTCTTTCCTCAGATCCACTTTGGGCTTCAAGATTCAATCTATCCCCATCCTCACCTCCAAGTAGTAAAATATATGTGTTTTTAATTGCTCTTCAAATTTCATAAACCAAAATAACATATGGTTGTTTACAAAGATCTAATTAGCACATTTACCTAAATATGCTTTCATGGTTCTGAAGACATTAAAATTAAAATGCAAATTATAATATGGATATGAGAGCTGAAGGAGGATAATTTTAACCAAAGTGCCTGCAGGCAGATGATTTCTTTGCTCCCAGCTTGCCCATTGGAGGGTCCTTCCCTGAAGGAAGAAGGAAGAACCATTATCTCCAATCAGAAGTCTTCACCCTCTGGTTGCGTAAGACAATAGTAACAGAACTGGGGTATTTAAAGATACAGTACTCGTATAGCCAAGACCTGGTTCAGAAATTCAGCACTGAATACTACCACAAAGGAAACAAAACAAAGAGAACAAGCATCAAAGGTGACAAAAACTCAGTTACTGGAAAAATTCTATCACGGTTAATATTTCAGATCACTCCCAAAACATTTTCAAGAGAAGATCCACCCACTAAACATCTCAGAACTAAGAGCTGACTGCAGTGGCACATGCTTAGTTTCTGTGCTCTTAAAGCTGAGGAAAGAAGCTTGCTGGGACTTTGAGGCCAGACTAGGCTAGGTCATAAATTCTAGGCTGTTCTGGACTACAGAATTAAATAATGTTTCATAAAATCGACTATTTAACTAGGACATTTAAAAACAAAGCCAATTAAATAGAGCCCATATCTGATATTGCTAAAGTAGCCAAGAATGGTATTTTAGATAGGCCATGGGCCTTGGGGACTACTAGTAATATTCTGCTAAGGGAACACCGTAATAAAATGATGCCTGATGACATGTTTCTATACTCGTAGATCAGTGCATCATTCAACCCTCATCAGAAAAACCTCTTCTTGCAGGAAACGGAAACTACCACAGAGACCCACAAATGGACAGTATGCAGAGATTAAGAGACCCTTTTGGAGCACTTTGGAGGAGGTAGAAAGATGGTAAGCGAAGACTTTCATGGGACATGCCCCTTGGGCTAGTGTTCAGATATAAGTGAGTATATACCATTTGACACTTTCTACCTCTGGGTTAACTCATTCATTATGATCATTTCTAGTTCAATCCATTTGTCCACATATTTGGGGAATTCCTTGAACGGGAGATGAGTGGCGCACATCATTTGAAATTCTCAAAAAGCAAATAAAAAGTTAAAAAAAAATAGTTACATCTTTAAAAAAAGTTTGATAAAAAGGTAGAAAATATCTAGGAGGAGATAGAAGAAGGTAGAATGATCAAAATATATTATATGGAAAATTAATAAAAATAATCAAAGCCAATTAAGACCACAGTCTTAAGCAAAACCAACAAAGTACAAACCTCCTGCCAGGCAGGATACCCAGTCTCTTCAAGCATCTATGTTTTTATCATCATATATTAGTTACACAAAATAGTGGGTTTTACTAGTGCACATGCTTGCTTCTATCATTAACTTCTCTTGTCCCTCTGATTCCCCTCCTCTCTCCAGAGAATGCCCTATCTCCTTTTTCTGTGTGTGTGTGTGGAGGACCAGAGTTTAGACGACCTCAACTTAAAGACCATGGATCATCCTGGGAAGGGTTCAGATTCAGACACAGCAAGTTAGACAAGAGCCTCCAGCTGCTGGATAACACTAAGATAAGATTCATTGCCATGTTTTTTGTACACACACACACACACACACACAATTTTTGTGTATGTATATAAATTTTTTCATATACATTATTTACATGTATTATTTTAATATAAGATATAAAATACAATTTTTTTCTCTTTTTTTTCCTTTTCTTTTTTTATTTAATTAATTTATTCTTGTTACATCTCAATGGTTATCCCATCCCTTGTATCCTCCCATTCTTCCCTCCCTCCCATTTTCCCCTTATTCCCCTCCCCTATGACTGTTCCTCAGAGGGATTACCTCCCCCTGTATATGCTCATAGGGTATCAAGTCTCTTCTCGGTGACCTGCTGTCCTTCCTCTAAGTGCCACCAGGTCTCCCCCTCCAGGGGACATGGTCAAATGTGAGGCACCAGAGTACGTGAGAAAGTCATATCCCACTCTCTACTCAAGTGTGGAGACTGTTCTGACCATTGGCTAGATCAGGGTAGGGGTTTAAAGTTTACCGCCTGTATTGTCCTTGGCTGGTGCCTTAGTTTGAGCGGGACCCCTTGGCCAAAATCTGCCTATCATAATGTTCTACTTGTAGGTTTCTAGGACCCACTGGATCCTTCTACTTTGCTATTCTCCCATGGTTCTCTCATCTAGAGTCCTAATAGTTCATAGCAGCCTTATTCATAATAGTCAGATCATGGAAACAGCCTAAATGTCCCTCAGTAGAAGAATGGATAAAGAAACTGTGGTACATATACACTATGGAATACTACTTAGCTATTAAAAACAAGGAATTCCCGAAATTTGTGGATAAATGGATTGAGCTAGAAATGATCATAATGAGTGAGTTAAAATACAATTTTTATATTCCATATATAATTACAATGTCTAAGTTATATAATATTAATATAATGACTGTAGTATTATAATATATAAACATTATAGATGATAATGTTTTATACTTGTATGTATTAATTGTTTAGAATAAGCCAAATTCTGACTGTGCATTTGCTAGTGATATTATAGGCTCCAAAGAATGAGGAGGCTTAAAAGGAGGAATGTATTAAACATTGTCCTTGTAAATCTAGCAGGTTTGAGAGAATTCCTAGTAATAACCCATACTAAACACCTGATGCTACATACTTTACATTCTCCCATCGCCAAGAGGAAATACTCTTAATTTAGAATGTGATTCATCATGCTTCTCACTTTCTGGTAAGTAATGTCTGCAGCTTCCTCTTTGTATTTTCTTTATGAATGAAGGAGTATGTGGAAAGAGAAGACACTGGAGTCACGACTAGAAAAAAAAATTACTGTCAGAGCATCCATTATCCAGATAGAGGACTCACTGCTTTACCCATGTCTCAGGATGCATATGATCCAATATCTCACACATGTGGAAGGAGAGTGCTGATTATCTACACACCATTATTCCATACAGGCTGAAACCCATGCTTGGAAGGGATGGACATGATGATACTTTGAAGCTTAATGAGAGATGCCTAACTAAATTCCTTACCTGCTGCGTCAACTGCAAAGTCTATTTGAGTGTCTTGTTATGATCTGACTGGTGTTCTTCCAAAAGCACCACCTGCATTCTGAGCCTTGTGGCATTTTTCATTGTTGTATCAACTTGGCTCTGCCGAGGGGTATTCCAAAGCTCTTACTGTTTTGTTTTGGAGTGTGCCTGTGCTGTGTTTCTTGAGATGTTAGTATTGCCATCTCTATACTGAGTCAAGATCTCTCTTATCAACACAGGGACATCATATATCCCACAAGAAACTGAATAAACAAGAAAAAAAAAAACAGAGGAAGAGATAATTTGCCTCTGTTTATCTAGGGTATCTATCCTTTTCTGTTCTCAGGCAACAGGACTTGGCTTTCAGGCCTTGGAAACTGGACTAGGACTTTGCCCGTGGTCTCTGTAGGGGGTATGTAGGTACTGGATTGTTTTGCTTGCAACCCTGACGAAGATGCCACGGTATCTGCAAATCAAGTTCTTTATAAATATATAAAGTTAAGGACCTCCAAACAAAACCATCCTGGATTTAAGTTAGGACCCAAATATCTAAATCAAATTACTACTGCACCTAAAACAAAACAAATTAACAGAAATAAAGCTGGGTGCGGTGGCTCATGCCTGTAATCCCGGCACCCAGGGAGGCAGAGACAGGCAGATCTCTCTGAGTTCAAGGCCAGCCTGGTCTACAAAAAGAGTCCAGGACAGCCAAGGCTACACAAAGAAACCTTGTCTTGAAAAACCAAGTGTGTGTGTGTGTGTGTGTGTGTGTGTGTGTGTGTGTGTGTGAGAGAGAGAGAGAGAGAGAGAGAGACAGACAGACAGACAGACAGACAGACAGACAGAGAGAGAGACAGACAGACAGAGAGACAGAGAGACAGAGAGACAGACAGAGAGAGAGAGACAGAGAGAGAGAGCGCTTACACTGAGACGTAGAAGACTTTGTGAAGATGAATTCCGGGAAAGAAGGGACATGACCACAGTTCAAGCAAGGGCTGGAGCCATTTGCTACTGGAGAACCGTTGGTGAGGATCTGAGCCTTTGAGGAAGCTTGCCGCTGCTAGATCTCTGATAATGAATCCATGAGTTACCCAACAGTGCCAGGAGAAATTTCTTTTAAGATATATTTTAAGATGTTATTGTGGCAATTATAGAACTACAAATAGACCTGCTCATGTTAAACGTCTGTCATAGTAACTTTAAGGAAAAAAAAAGCTGATTATGCACAATTTTAATAACATATACTGAAATCAGGGAACTCTAAAGAACAAATTAAAAGCTACATGAACTTTTGAATTACTAACAGACCAGAAAAATCACAACTTTAGTAATAATAAAAAAAAAATCTAAACTGATTTTACTTGGGAAAAAAACCCAGAGTGACAACCCATGGTTTATATTGTGATTTTATAGAATAGATTCTACCGACAAGTTCCATCTATCACTGTAATTTTTTTGATCTTATCAGAATGAAAATAATTACTTGAACTCTATTGCCTTAAAAACTATGCAAAATAGGTTAGCTCAAAGATTATGCTTTCTAATACCCCAACACTCAGCAAAGTATATTGAATTGCTATCTATAAGAATAACTCCATAAATAATATTACATTGTTATAATGCATCACTTCCATTTTTTAACAATGGAATAAGGGCTGTTTTTGTAAGGAGTATTACCCTATTTTCTCATCAGCTGCAGTTTTAAACATCTTTAGAGGCAGAAGCTATAGCAATAGCAGTTTGCAAATGAAGTGGTTTGTAAATCGTGTTCTCCCAAACAAAACAACAACTTTAATAAAAATGCTCTCTAAGGAGAGATGAAACTGTGAAGTCTTTTATTTAGCATTCCGATATTGCTGTGCATGCCTTCCACAAAAAAAAATGTCCACTCCTGAAGCTACATCTTTCCGCCCAAATCCTTCTGTCCACAGTGGGAAGTTGAGATGAAGGTCTCATGCTACCTTCATGTGATATCTACACTTTGTCTACCTGTGTTTCCATATATTCCACAGCTTAAAGTTCCTTTCAGAATATTAAAAAAGGAAAACAATTTTACACTTAAAATATTGTTCACATGTTGTTTAAAATTTTATTTTTGAGACACGGTCTCACTATATAGTCTGGGTTGACCTTGAACTCCTGTCCCATCTTGTATCCACTTCCCAAAGGCTGGGATTACACATGGATTCTACTCCATTCATATTATATATTATACTTCTATCAAGCAGGTACTGCAGATGAAAGAAATACATTTATAATAATTGTATGCAGACATACTTTGTCACCTATTCTATTATTTAAACTCACAAAGCTTGAATTTTTTTCAAAGCTCCAGGTATCTACAATTAACACTGAATATGTGTTGAGGATCTTTTATTCCATTTAAAGAACTTTCCAAATACCCTTTGTTCCCTGTCTTATCAGAAAAGAGACTTTGATATTTTTAAGGATGGTTAGTGCCGCCCTCGGGTTGTGGTCGTCAGCACCAGCAAAGACATCTAATTTAGGTTCAGCTGAAGGTAGGTGAAGCAACCAATTGAAAGGGGGAGGCCATATGAGCAGTGCCTTCTCAATGGGGTAGGAGGATAATGAGATCGTTTTTATCTCGAATAGCTAGGAGGCAGCATGCCATGGCGGAAAGATGAGCTTCCTCCAAACTGATGACTTGTCCCCTCCCCGCACAGTTACTTCATCACTCTTAGCCTCATTATTTTACTTGGCTGGGGGAAAAAATGGGCATAGAAATGCTGTATGGATTAAATAAGATAATGTATGTCAAAGTACACCTCTCAGACATGACTAACAGTGTGGCACACTCTCACAACTTGGCTTTCTTCTTTTAGCAAAGACAACATGAACAGAGGAACTGCAATAGTGCAGCTGAGATTGTGGCCAACTACACGATGCCTCATAGATTGGACAGGATGCAAGGAATCCGAAAGACGTGGGTTAACTACTTCATGTGGAAACACTGCAAGTTATTGGCAAGGTTCCTAATCTGGTGAAGGCATCATCTCCTTATTATATTTTCTTATTATAAAAAATGACTGTACACACACAAAAAAAATGAGGGGCAGGGGAGATGGTTCAGTGAGTAAATGCTTGCTGTGCCCTTGAGGTCCTCTAGCACACAGGTAAAAGCAAGTGTGGAATCACATCTATAAGATGGGGAAAAGAGGGGCAGGTAGGTACTGGGGCTCAGTGGGTAGCTATCCTAGCTGACACAGGGCATTTCTGGTCTAGTGCACCACCCTGTCACAAGTAAACAAACAAACAGCAAACAAATAAGATAAAGACATGATCATGGAAGGCATGCTGTTATAAACTTCTAGAATCCATACTTCTCTAGATGGAGAGCACACACATGTCTATAACACACACACACACAAACACACACACACACACACACACGGGGGGGGGGGGGGGGAGAGAGAGAGAGAGAGAGAGAGAGAGAGAGAGAGAGAGAGAGAGAGAGAGAGAGAGAGAGAGAGAGAGAGAAGCTGTCTCCATTGACTGTTCCTGTCTATTTTCATAAGGCCAGCCAAAGAACACATGGCTGAAATAAGGATGCTTTTGATTTTGCAAATTCAGGATCAAACTTGGCTTTCAGTAACCTTGAATCTAGCTGCAACCAAATCAAAGCTTTGAGATACTTTTTTTGAAATGGAAGAAGCAATGCTGTGAAGGATCAAATAAAAGAAAAAAAAACATTGCAAATAAGGATGGCCTTTTGTCCACTATGGATTTACAAAAGCTGATTGTCAGAGCTTCCTCAGAGGAGGAGGCTAATGTTCTGAAGTCTGAAGACTAGCTAGGAATGTTACAGGTCTGGTCTCTCTACTCCAACAGGGAACTATTTATGAAAACAAAGAGGAAGTTCCTTCAGTCACTTTTTTTTTTTTTTTTTGTGAAATCACTTATGCTCTCAACATCTCCCAAATGATTGCCAGGAATTTAGTTTTAATTTTCTTGAGCATCAGTTTCTGAAGTCTGCTAATTTGAATTGAATGGCTAGATTTCTAAGGAAGAATTTGTACAAAAAACTTTGCATAGGTGGGCTGTAAATGGCATGTTCTATGACTTTACTCTTTCATTGGTTGTCCTGTTTACACAATCCAGATTTACAAAGTACAACACAGTGTTTGTGCATTGCTTACACTTGCATAGATATATCATTTGTAGTCATTGCTTTTGATATCTTTGCATCAGGATCATAGTTAGAACTAAATGTCCCTGTACAAAGTTCAGTTGATATTTCATTTAAACTTGTGTTACTTAGTCCAGGAATAACTTTATTCTGATATCGTAAGTGGTTTGTATTTTTAGATCCCGGAATGTCCAGATATAATGTAATTTCACAATAAATATTGTAGAGAAAGGAGGCTTAGCATCCCTGGGAACTTCTCTATTTTGTGAGACCATGGCTTCATTTAGGCAGCATCTTAAAAAATGCATGATGGTTGATTAATGAGCTTAAGTTTGAAGAGGAAGTCCTGCAAATGATATAGCTCATTTTCCAGTACAAACACACACACACACACACACACACACACACACACACACACACACACCCATTTATTCAAGGGCATCTTTCTTAGACCTTACCATCCTTCCCTTCAGATCTCCATCCTACCATAGGACCCAATTGATGGGTGGAAAGTATGAAGCTTGAGGCTTATGTACTAGAAGCAACACTAGCAATCTTTAGATTTGGGCATCATTTCATGTTGCAATAAAGGCTTGTGCCTGTATGCAATTGTTTTGTTCTTGGAAACAATTTGGGAAGCATCCTATATGTCATCTTACTTTTAGGGAACTAAGATGTATGTAAAAAGGTCTCAGGAAGATCAACCTAGTTACTTTAAGCAAGCAACTTCATTGTCTCTAGGATGAGCATCGCTAGATCCTAACTTTTCTTGGGATCTAGTTTAGAACATGGAGTTCTTTGTCTGAAGCTGAACGGAAAGTTTTCTCACTAGCTGTTCTACATCCTACAATGCCTTTTGGAGTTCAGAGAAGCCTGGTCTGACCCTTGTTTGTGTGCTGCTGATCCATGAGCCCTGGCTCAGAATGTTATCCAGTGAATGGAAAACCACGTGGGACATTCCCACACTGTGTGTGTTCAGGTAAGGACCTTGACTATTGCTCTCTGTCACTACTACCATCTCCTCAGGATTCAGGAGTGATCTGGGAAACATGTAACCAAGACCTTAAGTATTAAAACCAAACCAAACAAACAAAAAAGAAACATGACACCCCAGAAAATCCAAGATTGTACAGATTGCTGCAGATATTTTCTTTATAAATTAGGTGATGTACTCCCCTATGGATCTTGAAGATGACTATATAATTTACAGAATAACATCCGTAATCAGAAGTGTCTAAAAACAGAAGTCCCAAAGTGGAGAAAGAGGGATATGGCAAGAGTGAGATACCTTTAGTGTGACTTGGGACCAGGGATCATAGAAACTTCCATTTTGTGGTGGGATCACAGAGGAAGCAGAATCTTATTACTTTTGCTCTTCCACTTGTGTTTTGGTAGAGAATGGTGCTTACTTTACCATAGTGAGGAAATCTTGGGAGGTACTAGCCCCGCAGATATGATAATCATCAGTATAAGGACAGTAGCTGGGTCCTAAGAGGAGGCAATACAGATGCCAACAAGAAGGGACAAAACACTGAATTGCCTGAGCACATGGACAGGCACCTGAGGCTGTGACAGGCACCCAGAGTCACCTTCCAGGACAGCAGGCTAGGAACCAAAGTCACTGTTTCACTAAGAGTGAAAAGCCCTACTGTTAAAGTATCACCACCATAGCCTAAGTAAGAATTTTCACACAACAGGAGATATGGTGTAGGAAGTGGGTGGCACATGGTGAGTGAGTAGGGTGTATGCCTGATGATGTTCCTCAAGAGCTTTAATACATGGTCTTCGGCACAGCAATTTCACTTCAAGTCTTGAGCTGAAGACATTAAACCCCTATGCAAAGATATGGCTTCTGGATGCTAATTTTAACATTATAATAAAGGTTTCAAAAAATATTGGGTTAATAACATTTATGGCACAGAGGCATATTTATTTCTATTGAACATTTTCCACTGCATTTTCTTCTATTGCGTGTAGGAAACGGCTATGGAAAACATTACTTTATGCATTAGAAAGTCCAAACAGTGAAAAAGGTCCAGTATAGTCACACTAGACAATGGTAGTAATTATCCCCAGGAGGCAGACTTCTAATTATTTTTAATATATGTCTTATATGTAGGAGAGGGGAGCTGCACCCTTGAAGTACCAACAATACGGTTGTCAAAACAAGGCCTGAGCAAGGACAATACCAGCCGACATGCCAACATCGATGGGCAAAATCTCACAAGATGTCCATTCCTAGATGAAAACCTGCAGTCAAATAATGGCTGCTGAGACAGGGAAAGTAAATCTTCCTCTTCCTTATTGGTCGCTCAACATCCAGTGCTCACGCCCAAGACAGACAAAACAGCAACATTGAATTGATTTAGCATGGTGTGCTTACATACTTAAATGTATGCATATAAGTAACAATAATAATTTTTAAAAAAGAAAACATGATAAACATGAGAGTAGAAAGAATGATTGGAGGCAGAGGAGGGGGAACAGTGGGTAGTGGAACAGGATATAGTAATAGAGGGTTGGGGTGGTCAAAGTCTATTATGAACATATATAAAATGCAATTAGGCCAAACCAGTAAACAGTAATAAAAATGGAAAAGACTTATTTTTCTTTTCTAAACTTTGTATATTGATTTGGTGTGAGGATTCAACTTTACTTTCCTGTAGTTATATAAATCAGATGTTTTGACAAATAATATTTTAGAAAACAGTTAACATCACTATATACCCTTAAGAATGATTCAAATGATATAGATACACCCAAGTGTTGGTAAAGAAACATTATAATGGAATTCTCTTATTTTGCTAGTAGTGATATAAATTTGTACAATATATGTATGAATACATAGATAGTCTCAACAAGTGTGAACAAGATATTAATGCAAATGTTTACCGTGGCTCTATGTGGAAAATCTTCAAACTTAAAGTAACACACAATTACTATTCTACAGTGAAACAGAAGATAAACTACAGTACACCTAAGTGCACAGCAATAAGAATAAGCTGTGTTGTTTTCACCATAAATGGCTTGTCAAATTTAATAGTGAGCAACATACACCAGACACAAAAGAGCACACACTGCACTCTGCAAAAGAGCGCATACTATACATGATGCAAAGCTCCAACCAGACACTGCTAATATGGAGAGGAGGGAGGGAACTACCAGTGGGATGTAGGGTAAATAAATACATTAATTAAAAAAAATTAGGACAGTGGCTACTCTAGGGATAGAAAGTATCAGGGAGTATTGTAAGGGGTCTACTGGGGTAGAGGTAAAGTTTTCTCTCTTGGTCTAAGTCCTAGTTACATGATGAGTGTATATACTTTATAATGAGTAATCAACCATCATATCTGTGATTTGTATCTTAATAAATTAGACTGTCAGAGAAAGGCTGGCTTCAGGTTAGAGATGAGAGAAGTGTGACCTTCAGACATCTGTTCCATATGGGGGAGTGATGAGAGACTTGCAGACCATTGTAGCAATGCTTAAGAAGTCTGAGTCTAAAGCCAGAGAGAACTAGATTTGAATCCCTGCATTGCTGCTTCTAGCTGTATAAACTACAGAGAGATTGATGAGGGCAGAGATAGGTGCGGAGGCCAGATTGCAGAAGACCTTGCAAAGACAAGATAAGGATTTGGGGCTTTATTGTAAGTGTGATGGAAAGCTGTTCTATTAACACCATAGGCCACAAAGAGACTTTGTGGGAATAAAAGAACACAAGGAACTGCATCCCAATGATAGCAACAGCAGTGTTTGAAAAGCATACACTTAGTATTCCTGCTGCAACACGCCCTTATCTTGAAGGAAAGAAAACTGGAATAAATGCTGAGGATGTGTCTTAATTGTGATATAGAACAGCAAAAGGATGTGGAGAAAGCAACAGGATAAAAATCTCAAGGCACATTTTTAAGGCATATTCTTCTTGTATAAACGTGTATCCACTGAGCAACAGCCACAGAAGCAGGTCACCTGCTATTAGGAGGCAGAGAGCAAATACTTTTCTGTATTCCTCTGATTATCCTGAAACTAAAATGACATAAACAAAAGCCTTAAAAAAAAGACTTATTGTTTATTTGTGTGCTAAGTGTGTGCAATTGTGTATGGGTGTGCACATGTAAACGCAGGTGCCTGTGGAGGCTGGAAGAGGGTTCTGGGGTTCCTAGAACTAGAATTATAGTTGCTACCCAGCTGAAATTCTGAGCACCAAATTCAAGTCCTCTGTAATGGTTGTTCTTAATTACTGGACCCTCTCTCCAGCTATGCTCCCATGATACAGGCCTGTGGGTCCCCAAGGAGACAGGTTAGACCCCACCCATGCTTTCTCCTACCCATCTTGGACACAGCCAACAGAGGAACATCCAGGCCTGCAGTGCTCCAGGAATACCCAGCCAGCAGAAGTGAGCGGTCTGCTATTCTGTGAGCTTCACTATCAAGCACAAGGCTTTGCCTGACTTCCTGAGGAGTCCTATCAGCATCAGGAACATTCAGCTAACACCAGGGACAACTAGATGAATACAGTCCAGCATAAGAACACAATCAACAAGAGCCAGGGAAGCATGGCATCACCAGAACCCAGCTATCCTACTACAACAAGCCTTGGACACCCCAACACACCAGAAGCAAAAGAAGATGCTCTAAAATCCAACAGGACACAATAAGGCAGTGCTAAGGGGAAAGTTCATAATACTAAGCATCTTCTGGAGAGTTCTCGTACTAGCAATTTAAAAGCACACCTAAAAGCTTTAGAACAAGAAGAAGCAAACACACCCAAGAGGAGTAGATGACACAAAATAATCAAATCAGGACTGAAATTAATGACTTGGAAACAAAGAGAATAATACAAAGAATCAACAAAACCAAGAGCTTGTTATTTGAGAAAATCAACAAGATAGACAAACCCCTAACCAAACTAACTAAAAGGCAGAGAGATGGTATCCAAATTAATAAAATTAGAAATGAAAAGGAGAACATAACAACAGACATGGAGGAAATCCAAAGCATCTTTAAGTCTTACTTCAAAAGTCTATATTCCACAAAATTAGAAAATCTGAAAGAAATGGGTGATTTTCTTGATAGATTTAATTTACCACTGATAAATCAAGATCAAGTAAACAATCTAAGCCATCTTATAACCCCTAAGGAAATAGAAGCAGTCATTAAAAGTCTCTCAACCAAAAAAAAAAAAAGTCCAGTGCCAGATGGTTTTAATGCAGAATTCTACCAGTCTTTCAAAGAAGATCTAATACAAACACTTTTCAAACTATTTCACAAAATAAAAACAGAAGGAACATTGCCAAATTCATTCTACGTCTATGAAGCCACAGTTATGCTGATAACTAAACAACACAAAAACTCAAAAAAGAAAAAGAATTTTAGACCAATTTTTCTCATGAACATTGATGCTAAAATACTTACAAACCGAATCCAAGAACACATCAAATGCACCATCCACTATGTTCAAGTGGGCTTCATCTACATCTGCATCTCATTTGCATCTCAGGGATGCAAGGATGGTTTAACATATGAAAATGTATAAATGTAATCTACAATATAAACAAACTAAAAGAAAAGAATTACACGATCATCTCATTTGATGCTGAAAAAGCCTTTGACAAAATCCAACACCCCTTCATGATGAAAATCTTGGAGAAGTCAGGGATACAAGGCTCATACCTAAACATAATAATGGTAATATACAGCAAGCCTCTAGCCAACATCAAATTAAATGGAGAGAAACTCAAAGCCATTCCACTGAAATCAGGGGACAAGACAAGGTTGCCTACTCTCTCCATATCTTTTCAATATAGTGCTTGAAATTCTAGCAACAGAAATAGAAAACTAAAGGAGATCAAGGGGATACAAATTGGAAAGAAAGAAGTCAAAATATCGCTATTTGCAAATGATATAATACATAAATGACCCACAAAATTCTATCAGAGAACTCCTACAGCTGATAAACATGTTCAGTAAAGTGGTTGGATACAAAATTAACTAAAAAGAATCAATAGCCCTCCTGTATAGAAATGACAAATGGATTGAAAGAAACTAAGGAAACAACACCCTTCACAATAACCACAGATGATATACAGTATCTTGGTGTAACTCTAACCAATCAAGTGAAAGAACTGCATGACAAGAGTTTTAAGTCTCTGAAGAAAGAAATTGAAGGAGATACCTGAGAATTTTAGTAGCAGGAATCATGGCATCTAAAGAGGGCTCCTTCTAAACAGACAGGACTCCTAATTGAGGGAGGGGAACACCAACCAACCCACAAAAACTTTGACCCAAAATTTACCCTGCCTACAAGATGGGAAGGAATAAAGATAGAGCAGAGATTGATGGAATGTCCAACCAATGCCTGTCCCAACCTGAGGTCCACCCCATAGGAGAGAACTAACCCCTGACACCATTAATGACAATCTGCTATGCTTGCAGATGGGAGTGTAGCATAGCTCTCCTCTGAGAGGCTCCACCCAGCAGCAGATTGAAACAGATGCTGAGACTCACAGGCAAACATTGGGTGGAGCTCAATGAGCCTGGTGGAAGGGTGGAGGGAAGGATAGAAGGACCCAGAGGGGATAGGAGCTCCACAAGAAGACCAACAGTGCCAACTAATTTGGATCCAGGGAGGGTGGGTGGGCTTATGGTGACTTAAGCACCAACCAAAGATTATGCATGGACTGGACCTAGACCCCCTACACATATGTACCTGATGGGCAACTTGGTCTTCATGTGGGTCCACTAATAAGGGGAACAGGGCTGTCTCTGACATGGACCCTGTTGCCTGCTTTTGGATCACTTCCCCCACTGTGGAAAGGATGTGCTCAGTCCTGATGTGACCTGATATGCTGGGGTAAGTTGGTAGGGGGTTCCCCTTTTCTGAGGCATAGGGGAGAGGAGGGATAGGGGGAAGAGGGAGGGAGGGAGGGTGGGGCCAGGGGAAAGCAGGAAGGGAACTATGAGTAGGATATAAAATGAATAAATAAAAAATGTAATAATAAAGCGAGCAAGCCTTCTCACCATCCTGACACTAAGACAGAGATCCTTTCCCCATTCTTCCCATATTGGCATGTCCTTACAGCATTTGGCATTGTTTTTTGGCCAGAAATAGTTTTAGGAGAAATAGTATGTTTTTTTCTTGGCTAATTCGCCTAAATTTTATAATGACAATATGAAAATAGAAATACTCATAATATGAAATATAACCTACAAATATGGTAAATCCTAAGAGCTATTCTTTTTTCCTTTCTATATGGACTTCTGAGTAACATGCTAATTTATAAAAGCCTTGGAAACCTTTTTCTTTTGGCAGCATTACAAATAGGAATGACTTAGTTACCTGACATCCTATGGCATCACTTCACACATTAAAGTACCGTGAAGTCACTGTGCTCTCCCAAATGAAATGTGTGTATTGAAGTCTCTTATCTTAGTCCCCAAGGTTGTGACTATGTTTGGAAATGTAGCCTAGAAGCAGGTCATTAAATTAAAACAAAGTTACTAGGGCAAGCCTCCCTCATCCACCATGACCTGCTGTGGTTCTACCCTGACTCATGGGGAAGATCACATATGACCCTGGGGGACACAGCCATCACTAAGATGAGACGAGATGCCTCAGAAGAGTACTGACGATATCTAGACTCTTGAATCTGAGGAAGTGTCTACAGCACTTTGTACCTCACCACCAACAAAGTCTGCACCACTCAGTCTTTTGGCAACAAACCACCATCTTGAAGATCCATGACGTTCCAATAGATTGGCTGACTCAGAGGTGGTCACAGCAGTTTACGAGAGGATGTGGATTGGCACACAGTCCCTTCACCTTCCTGAAGAACATGGCCATCCCGCTGATAATCATGAGAACTTCTCTTTGAGTTTCTCATACTGTCAATGCCTACTTCATTATATTTTTAAGCAACAAAAAGTCAGATAGTGTGAAGTTATCAGGTCAATAGTTCTATTTAAAAAGGTTCTTCTCTCCTGTATGGATGGAATGGAAACAAAATAATGAATGGTATTAGTTATCCTAACCCTTCAAGACATCGGCTCTTCTAGGATGGCTTCAGTCAAGGGGTACTAAAGCCGCAGGTTTAAAAGATGGATAATTGTTTTTGAAGATACTACATTGACTTGTGAGGTAAAAGATGCAATGCGAGCTTGTTGGGACTAAATTAACAGTGTTTTGAACAGTAGGTAGTTTAAGCAGAAAACATTTAATTTTCTTACAATTATTGAGTCTGGAGGTCCAACGTGAAGGTGCTAGTATGTGTGGTTTCCCCAGTAACTTTTTATCCCTCACAGATGGCCACTTTCTCTCTGTATCGTCACATGTGGTGCTTTATTCTCTTATATAAGGGCACCTGGATCACAGTACCATCCTCATATTTTACCAGAATAATCCTCTAAAGGCCACTTGAGTTACATTCTGAGGTACTGGGAGTTAGTGCTTCAACATATAAAATTTAGAGGTACAGGTTTCAACTCAGAGTAGGTATCTACCTCAATCAAAATCAAGAGCTGGGTGGAGAGATGGCTTGGTGGGTAAAGATGATTGCCACTAGATATGCAATCCTGAATTTGATCTCTACAACCCACTTGGTAAAAGGAGAGAAGCAGTTTCTACAAATTTTCTGCTGGTCTCCACTCATATAATGTGGTATGATGTACCCTAGGTACATGCACACACTAGGTAAATACATAAGTGCATAAAATATTTTTAAGAGTTCCACAGTTCAGTGTGTGTGTGTGTGTGTGTGTGTGTTTACTTGCATAGTACAAGGTATATGTGAGTTGCATAAGGTATTAAGGTGTGTGTGTGTGTGTGTGTGTGTGTGTATGTGCACACATGTGTGTATACATGGGTGTGTTCACATGTGTTGTCAAGCACAGACATACAAATTGCAATATGTCTGTGATGAAGGGACTTATTTCAATACTCTTAGCTACAATAATTTTTAGACCTTGGGAGGTATATAATGTTATTTTAGCAGAAAGTTTTCTGTCCTGTGTTATTACTTAAGCGTCAGAACTCATATATATGGAAATAATGCTAAGCATTATTCAGGTCCAGGCCTTTGCCTTTCAAGGACAATCCTTTTCTCCAAGTATATTTGCTCTGAGTATTGGAACAATCCTGGAGAGTTGGTTACCATTGATTTTGAAAACTAACTTAGTTCACACTGAATCTGCCTTATGTAATTCTGCCTCCAAGTGGCACAGAGACATCTCCTGGGTGGCCTGGCCTAGTAACAGCAGCTGGTCTCTCCTCTCCAGGTCATGTTCTTTTGGTTGCATCAGGACTATTTCCTCAGAAGCTAGGGTATCTCTTCTGGGACTAGAAAGCAACAACTGAGCTTCAGGAGACACTATTATTTCCCAATTGTTGGAGGTTGGCCTGATGTATTTTGATGCTAATTACTGTTTACTGCCTTTTAATGTGCCCCACCTATTGCCTAAAGACTTACTCCTATTTGACTAATAAAAAGCCAACAAACCTGGGCAGGCAAATGAGATAGGCATGGCTAAAGTTCAAGGTTGAAGGGCCTTTGAGGACAGAGAGGATCTTGGAGAGAAAGAGATGGGATAGTGGAGGAAGAAGGCAGAGCATCCCCATGGGATGGGAAAAGAGCCACATGGGCCCAGAGGAGGAACCCTGAGGTTTCTCATGGAAAGAGATGGCCACAGTGAAAAAGCTTAGTAAGTATTTTGGGATTATGTATGGGCAGTTGCCCAAACAGAAGTTCTTAGAAGCAGATGGAATAAGATGGGGCTAGGAGGTAAAGATCACTGGTAATATCTGCCTTGTCCCAGCTAAGGGTTTATTCTAAAATACATGAGGTATCTGTGTTTTTATTGATTGTAAAAGAATGTTAGATAATACTGCCATCATAACTATAACCTAATTAATATGTATTTATTAGGCTAACTTTTAAATTAATCACAACACCCAATGGATACAAAATGCTGTGTGAATCTCTGCCAGTCCCTTTATACTACAGTGTTTCCAAAGTCTTCTATGACCTTTATCATTTAATGGGGGATGGGGCTTCTGTCTTTCATTCTACTGTGTATTATACTGTATTTATGATTATCACATGGTCACATGAGTATGCTAGGTGAAGTTCTAAATGCTTATATACAAGACAGTAAGTATCACAGTGATCTTGAAGTTGGCATTCTTGACACCCAAAGCAGGTGAGGAAGCCCTAACCTACAGCTGAAGGCAGATTGCGATTGTTCATTATATGTTCCAAAAAGAAGTCATTGTCCGAAGTGATTTATCAGTGCACAGCTTCTAAATCACTTACGCTTTATGGCATTTTTACTTCATCAGACTCAGTCTTTATTATCAATTTCATAGGATTTTGAATCAAAATAGAAAAATATGCATGTTTCTGAGTAGTTGTCATCTAGATTTGTTAATTAGGCCATCATGCCATAGGGTATAGTGCCAATCCCAGACTTCAAAAAAGAAAGAAAGTGAACTGAGAACCAGAATTCTTGGAGCAATGAAGTCTGGTGTTTAGCTCACTTTCTCCCTTTATGAAGGGGAATTCATTTCTGCTTGGAAAGCCATTGTCAACATCTGCCTCAAACTCTTATTGCCACAACAGACTTCATTCACCCTTGCGCTAACCAAATTAAAGTCTTCTTTGTCAAATATTTTATTCCAGAATATGTAAATTGTATATATATATATATATAGCCAGGCCCCCATTACATCTAAAATTTTATGTATAAATATAAGCATATCTATATCTTTATATAAATATATTATATAAACTATATAAATGTAAATATATGTTATATGTATACACATTTGTGTATGCATGTATATGCTCACATAAAAACATTTGTTTTAAGTTGTTTTACTACTACACACTGTAACTTCTTTACTCAAATGAAAAATTTACATTAATTTAATACTTTATCAGTGTCAGATTGGCTGAACACACTGCTACATAGATAAGTGGACTGAGTTTTCTTGCAGAGAATGTAAAATGAATTAGAATATATATTCAGATAGGCATTGTATCACTCAGTAATATTCAGAAGATATTCAGAAATGTTGGCACAAATGTTGGATTTGATTTGTTATATAATGAATAGATAAATTAACAATTGCACAGCTAGAAAAACTATTTGAAAGTTGGTATCTGAGATGATGGATATATTAACTTGCCTGATTAAAATATTCATTTTTCTTTGCATAAATATATCAATGTATCCTATTAGATGTCAAAAATATGTAAGAAGTAAATGAAATTAATATGTTAAAGACTTATTGATCTTCAACCCCTGACCTCATAATAACTAAGATATGGAAGCAGCCTCAGTGTCAACAGATAAATAAAGAAAATGTGTCATTAAACAGTAGAAAACTATTGAGCCACAAAAACACAAATTCCTTTTAATTGTGACAAAATTGTTGAACCTGCAGTATATATCAGTAGAACAGGCCAGCCACAAAAAGATAGGTACTGAGTCAACTTCCTCACAGGTGAAATTGAGTTACACTGAAATGAATGTTGATGACCAGGGGCTGTGGACGATGGGACAGGGAGATCTGGCAAAGGTTAGAAAACAGGCATCAACATGCAATTAAGCAGGAGGAATAACTTTAATGCTCTACTGTACTGCCAAGTGGCTATAAACAATAATGTATTTTTTTTCAAAATAGCTACTAGAAAGGATTTGGTGTATTTCGCTTTGAGGAAATAATAAATGTCAGAGAAGATGACACACTGATTATCCTGATTTGATAATTACAAATGCATCCAAACATCATGAATTTATACAATTATTATGTCAATTAAAGATAAAACAAAAATGTTAAACTATTTTTGTAATAATAATTGCAAATGGCATGTAAATTGGTTCTCACAGGCTATTACTCTAGAGGAAGACATAATTGAAAACTGTTTCCTTATAGGCAGCAATTTCCTGGCCATGTTGCTTTTAGGAACTAACTATTATAGATTCTGAGTGAAATAATAACTATGATCTCATCTCCAGGGAAAAGAGAAGTCAGGGACCCTGCTGGCACAGTGCATCTGCTTTTTCATAGTCCATTCCTTGATTCATCAGGATACAATTTAGCTTTTTATTTCCATAGCAATAATATTATAACAGGGTGCTTAAAGTGTCACATAGGATCTCCTTTGGAGAAACAACTTTCCATGGTACAAAATCCACCTTCTAGATGAAATAACATTTTCTTTGTGACTAAACAACATATAAGAGTCCTTAAAAAATGAAAACATATCCAGTTACTGCCCTGATCAAATCAACCTAATTTGTTAGATTTCTTTGTTTGTATTGTTTTGTGGGATAAGTCTTTTTGTATGTATGATTAAAAGTTAGAGACCAATAGACTAGAGAGATGCTTCAAAAATCTTCCATTACTCTCCTTTGATACAGTTATTGTAAGCATGAACTCACACCACTATAGTTTCTGGTACAAGACCTACACAGTTAAGCTAGACAATTTTCCCATACTGAGGAGGGAACACTCTCCGGCCTTACCCATACTGAGGGAGGTATTTGAAGTTATCTACTGCTGTCACAAATAAAATAATTCTTTTATTATTTTTAAGGTGTGGCTACTGGTACATTGCCTATACTCCTGTGGACAGCCCCATATCCATGCACATAGGCAGCGCTAATTTGATGCAGTGGGTTATCAAAAGAAAGATAGATATAAAATTATTTGGAGGGATTAGTTGGGAGTCAGCCATGGGGAATTAAACCGGAAAGTACGATAGGGATGGGGGTGGATATGACCTAGTTTCATTGCATACATGTATATAGTTTTCAAGGATAAAAAAAAAGCATATATAAGATAAAAAAATTGACAGACAAAAGTGTTTTAAAAAGTAATGATAGTCCAACTGAAAATGAAAGAGAGAACTAATAAACCATCTAGTTAGCAGCAGTATGAAAACCCTATGCAGAAACCCTGGGCAGTTGCCATCATCTGCTTGCACCCAAACAGCAAGAATACCGTCTTGCTGGTATCTATTATCACAACAACAGCAACAAAACAACAGGAAGAATCTGACTTTGGGTCAGCTCTGGTCTAATTATAAGTTGGATCATTATATCTTGCTTAGCTACATTCGTGAGCAGTTGCATCTGAGTTTCCTGTCTAACTCTGATATCTTAATTGCATTTCCTATCTTACCTTTTGTCAAGAGCTGCTGCAGTGCACACTGGTGATCAGCCCTTGATCCACGAACATATGTAAAGCTTATGGCCTTCCCTTAGTGGCCTAAATGACCCCTGGGGACCCTGGGACATTACCATCAGGCTATGCTGGAGATGCAGATCTGAAAGACGGTTTGTAAAGACAATATATCTTTGAGGAGGGAATGATACAAACTGGGCCAAGTAGATGTTATTGCAATTGTAACAAGCCAGATTAAGTGGAGGGTAATATATTTGACTATTATATGCGCAGCCATGGTATTGTAGGAAATCCATGGAAAATCAGTGTTGGATTTTGTAGAAAACTACTGATGATGACCTTGAAAATTCATGAGAACAACAAAAATAAAGGATACCTTCTGGACAGTTGGGATGATAGGTTACTTTAGAAGTGGTCCTTGGTCCTTGTATTAACGACAGGTAAAGACCAAGGAGTCCTGAAAACCCAGCTGCAAGCCAGGAGGCAGGACGGGGTCATGGTGCAGACTGGTGGATCGGAGGGTGTTTGTGCTTGTGATCAGATGATGCTTATGTTCAGAGCAAAGACCTGAAGGTGGGATGTCACGGTGGAGAATTGCCTCAAATCCAGCAGCACCTTGCCACCATCGCAATTCTTCTGGGGGCTGGCTCCTCTCTGGAGCTCCAGGAGGCTCCCCTATGGATCAGGTGATCTTTTCCAAACCAGAATGAGCACACCATTAACTAAAACTCCACATCCAGAAGTAAAAAATAGTCGCTGTACAACTAAGTTTGAGAATGATAGGAGAGAGGACTGGGTCACAGAAAGAACCTAGCGTGGTTCGCTTTTTTTCAAATAGCATGTTACTAACTGTACAGGAAGAACACTGCATCAGCTTGCCTGCCATTGGACCAAGGCAGGGAAGCCCTGGGGCTGGAAGCTAGGAGCATACCTGTGATGTGCTTTGCATCTGGGTGATGGCAGAGTACAGAAGGAAGCTCAGGACAGATAGGAGTCCCATCGGGAAAGCGGCATTTGATAACAAGACCAGATGGCCACCTGTGGAGAGCAGGGCCCAAATATTTGAGTTTACCATTGAATATGCTTCTTGGGTGGTGGATGAGTGGGTCGGGGAGGAGGGCTCTGATAGGGAACAGTGTGCTGGGGTTCATCTCTTCCTCATACCCCTCAAAAGATGATAGTGTCTATCACTAGGAACTCAACCTAAAGCCTTGTCTATGCTAGGCACATGCTCTACCACTGAGTATACCCACAGCCCTAGCACACTATTTACTGGGGGCGGGTAATCCTAGGTATATTATAATCCAGAGCCTCACCTACTTTACTCCAGCCTACTTTTCTGTAAAGGAAACCCGCTGCAAACATCGTTCATAGGAGATTACTTCCCTAAGTTCTCAGTCATTTTTACAACTTTATATGTAATAGTTTTACTGATTATTTGGGAATCTCACATCATGAATCATGATCAGACTCCCTTTCCAATCCTCTCAGTTCTGTACCCCCAACAGTGTGATTTTTCTCCCAAAAGGAAGAAAGAGGAGAAGGGGGAGGGGAGAGAAGGAGGAGAAGAGGAATATAAAGAGGGTAAAAAGGGAAAAAAAAAGTCCAATTTATGTTCAACATATACTCACTGGAGCATGGTCAAACTCCCTGTTGCTGTTCCTTAAAGAAATCTGAGTCCATCCTCATCAACACCCCTGCCAAAAGCCACAACTGTGGAGAGCTACATTTCAGAGCATCCTTATAATTTTTAAGAGTTCCTTTTGATGGCTTTCTGTGTAGGCTGTTACTAGGGTGGGGCAGAGCTTGTCACAGAAGCTTTCTATGGCTCTCTTTCTCAGCTGTGAGTCTGCATTCATCCGTAGCACTGCAAAAGTAGCTTGCTTACCCTTTCCAGTAAGTGAGAGCATGGATCATGGACCATATAGATCATGTATCATATGGTTTCTGGCCACAGCACAGATCCTGGACATCCACCTGGTCTCTGGCTCAGCATGTGTCACCAAGCTCGTCATGATGTTCAGTGGCAGTACAGATCACAGACATCAACACAACCCTCTGCCATAGCACAGGTCACAGACACCACCACAGTCCATGGCCCCAGGAAATTAGCCTGGTGTCTTAAAGAGACTGGAAGGACAATAAAGAGTTGTTCAGAAAGTGAATGAATAAATGAGTAACTTCAAAATGGGATGGGAAGGACTTTAGGTGCAACACAATATCTACAAAGTGATGGATGCAATGACTGAAGCCTTTTTATATAAAAATTTAATTAAACTATAAATCCAACATGTCTTGTAGCAGAGTATATGCTGCCTTTATAAGAAGACAGGGTAAGAATTAGGCCTTCTATTAATTCATAAAAGAAGTAACAGGAAAGAGACTGGGGGAAGGGTGTTTGGACATTGAGCTAACAGAGTTAACTAGGGATCAGATCAGATAAAACAAAACAACAATCAATCAACCAACCACCACCACCACCAAAAACCTTTCTTTTGGGGTGAATGGGCTTACCAAGAATGAGGTAAGAAAAGACAAGGTCTTCTTACAAAGAAAAAATACATAGATGAATAGCCTAAAAGACTGCTTTTTTAAAAAAAATAATTTTGTTCAGAGATAACCTTATATACTACAAAGGTTTGTGCATAAATTAGAGCTACTGGCAGGGGTTTGCCAGATGCTGAGCAACACAAAATAACTCACACCACCACTGGTTTGCACAGCTCATAAATAGATAGAAGTGCTTTTACACAAGAGGCATAGTTATAAAGAAACATAGATCCCACTGTATTCATTAATTTAAGCATCATTTTACATTCTGAAGACATCCAGGTAGTCTCTTGGGAAAACTAATGAATCAGAAGACAGGAAATTATTATTAATATTTGCAAACACCGAGAACATGTTTGTGTTTTGTTATTTTGTTTTCTGCCTCATTTCAGTTTCTTTGTAATTTTCAAAGCAATCTCCTAGAGAAAAAAAAAAAAGACATTATGCAAATCGAGCATCCATGGTGCT
Source organism: Acomys percivali (assembly GCA_907169655.1). NCBI lineage: Eukaryota > Metazoa > Chordata > Mammalia > Rodentia > Muridae > Acomys > Acomys percivali. The sequence goes on from OU015744.1 coordinate 75,698,326, forward strand.
TTCTACCACATCAGCTCATTAGGCAACAGCCTGGTAGGATCCAGGAGTGCTTTCAAGTAAAATGTAGTCTGTTCTCTTTCTCCTTCTCAGGAGTAAGCCTGCTGTCAATCTTAAACAGATTTAATATACCTGCCTCTGAATTAATTATACTGTTGGTAGTTGTTGTCATTTGTCTGTCTTCCATCTGAGCTTTCTTTGTATTATCGTAGGATGTTTTTCTAACAGACTTTCATGCAGCAAACATATAGCTTGCCTCTACTAATTTTAAGAACTTGTGAATAGATAATAAGGTCTCTTTACCCCAGTGAATTTCTGCATCTTGGCAGTATTTATTACCAGAAAAATCTTCCAGGGAGTAAATGGTTTACTTATGTCATAAGACATTTTTGCTGAGTGAGTGTTTTTTCATCTTTACAGTCAGTTTCAAATTGGAAGCTTTAATATAAAGCAAATGAACAACATATCCATGAAAGCTCTCAAGGAATAAAGTATTATATGTGCATATTACAGTTGAACCCAATGGAGGACTGAGGAATGAAAGCATCTTCATCAGTGCCACTTTTTCATCTTCACAGAAATAAGAAAATATTCAAGATTCAGTTACAAGTTACACGCAGACCACAAGTTCTGAGCCCACTTAGATTTTCTTTTGGTTTTGCTCATTATTTGAGAAGGAAATTCACTCGTCTCCATGTGATAAGATTGCGGCAAGTTTCTTTCTGCCATAGAATTCTCGGATGGGGATGACACTAAGAAGCCGTCACTGTTGACCCCTCTGGCAGTGCCATGGGCCAAGAGAGTCTCTACTGCAAGGCATACTAAAATATTAGCACTTGGTATAGGGACTGGGACAAAAAAATCATCAAGAAGAGATTAAACAGCTCCAAGCTGATATGTCTTCCCTAGAACCCACAGAAGCACAAGTCTGAACCAATGAAAGGGAAGAAGTGGACGAGGCCAAAGTGGGAGGAGACTGAAATGGCTCAGGTCTAGACTTTAGGCATATGCAAGCCAGAGGGAAGGGTGCCTCTCTTCAAAGACAACCTGTTGCCCTTGACTTTCAACTCTTCTAATTTACTCTCAACATTCTGATTCCAACTTCAAGAAGCAAATCCTAATGCTAATTTGGTTTCCCTCATGGTAGCTCCACGGGGAAAGAGTTGGCAGGCAAAACATGCCGCGTGTCCAGTCCCTTTAGCATTATATTTTTCTCATTACAAATTAATACACTGGCATCCAAGGTTATAATTTGGCTTTGCGTGCATCTAGCACTCAGAAAGGGGCAGCCAAGCCATTCCATCCTTTCAGCAGTTTCTTTTTTTTTTTATTTTAAGTCAGTCTAATGACATTTTGATTGTAGATCTCAATCTCACAGACTCTGATTATAATCAGATGAAACTGGAGTGAGTTGATAAATCAGGTTCTGCCAGAAGAGTCTGTCTTCGAATTGTAGGAAACTCATTAAGGTATCATCAACTATCTTGAGAGACAGCATTAGAGACTTCGCCATGTGATGTAATTTCATCTACTAGCATCTGATGCTGTAAACCGGGTTTCACTTCCTTTCTGACATATCTGAAAGCTATACACAGGCCAGCATTTCACTGCACTCTTCTCAGAAGTCACTGCTGATCCAATCTCAGCTAAATCCTTTCTAATATAAGTGAAGCACAATGTCTTTCCTTTTTTTTTTTAATACTTTCTCATTAGAAATGAAGCTTCCAAGGCAGTTCCACATTATTTTTATTTTCACAAGGACTTCTCTTTTATAGACTTTTCTCCTATAATATATTTCCTCAATTATATTTCCCCTCACATCATTCATGGGTTTTTTAGAAAAAAAAAATCTGAACCATGCCTGCACATATTTTATTCATTTCAGTGGACACGTGTAATCCCGGTCAGGAGCTGATACTCAAAACAGGCCAACAATGTTCAGCTTGCATATTAAATGTCTTAAGTGTTTGATTATTATCGCTACAGTGTTTTCTCAACCTACTTTTATTCACATTTATTTAACATTATCAAAAAACTGTTATCATCTGTAAAACCCAGCCCCTTGGCAGATGTGCATCTGCTCATGCTAAAATACTCTGGATTCCGTTTTATAAAAGACATTGTAATTTTGTTTGACTTTTGCCTTTCCTATGTTATTTTTAGCCTCTAATTAACTTGTAGTTCACAATTCCATGCTGTACAGTGACTCTGTTACTTCTAGCCTGCTTCTTTCCTCCCAGATGTTGTTCTCAAGTTCAGTAGCAAACATCCACTGCATGTAAGTAATTTCATGTGTTAGCATTTTGATAGGATCTGCATTGTGGACTTCCAGGAAATTTGCTTCACACAGCATAGAAGACATCAACTGATTTATCATGTCAGGGACAGCTTTTGTAGAGAAGTCTTTTCTGGATGTCTCCTTTACAGAATACATACATGTAATATATAATATATATTTGTATAATATTGTATATATACATATGTTTGTATTCCTACATTGAAACAAGCACATTTACAAATATACCAATATTTGATTTAATAACCCTCCATGTACTTACAGCCTTATATACAGGCTTACATACGTGTATTCATACATGGGTATAGCTATAGAGTCTGTTATGGTTTGGGTTTGAAATATCCCCCAAAAGCCCATATGGTGAAAGTCTGGTCCCCTATGCAGCATACAGAAGTCAGACTTGAGGAGTTACTGGACTGTAAAGCCTCTGATCTCATCAGTGGGTTACCCATTGGTGGATTCATGCTTAATGTAGAGATTCTCAATCTTCCCAATGCTGCTATACAGCTTCTCATGTTGTGGAGATCCTCAATCATAAAATTGTTTTCATTATTATTTCATAACTATAATTTTGCTACTGCTATGAATTGGAATGTGAATATTTGACATGCAGGACATCTAATATGCAACCCTATGAAGAAGTCATTTTTTCTCCAATGGGGTCGTGACCCACAAGTTGAGAAACACTGCTTTAATTAGTTTCAGGAGGGTTTGTGTTCTCTCTCTCTCTCTCTCTCTCTCTCTCTCTCTCTCTCTCTCTCTCTC
>OU015744.1:75701393-75731856 GCA_907169655.1 Acomys percivali
CTCTCTCTCTCTCTCTCTCTCTCTCTCTCTCTCTCTCTCTCTCTCTCATATCTTCTTTCGCCTTCTTGGCTGTCACAAGGTGTCACAAGATGATCAGGCTGGCTTTGTCATACTCTTCCTTATCACAAATCCTAATCAATGGGGCTAAACTACCATCAAAAGTTTGTTTTTCCAGTAATGGAAAGCTGACTAACACAGATCCAGAGATAGATAAGTATCTCTGCAGATAGATGAGTTTAGAGATATAGTCGCTGAGACAGATGTAGAGTGTGGATCTTGCTTATATTTGAACAGTCTATTTATTTGTAGGTTGGAAGAATAACAGATGGTACAAGAACAGAAGGAAGAATGTGTTCCCATTGATAATCTTGTAATTTCATTGCCAGGGTTATATTGATTACATTTATATTAATTAAAGATAAATAAAATGTCTTCAAAATATTCCAGAGCAAAATATTTACTAGGAAATCTACTAAATTATTCTACGTTTTTGTTGTATTTTTTAGCATAATTAATGTGAGTCTGGTTGTTTAAAAATTTAAGTCCTTTACGAAATTTATGGGATTTGTACTCACTGACCATGCTTTGAAAGGATCATTTCTTCAGGGCTTCTACTGGTACCACTTCACAGCACTCCCTGGTTTTTGTTTTTTGTTTTTTGTTTTTTGTTTTTGTATTTGAACCTTATAAAAATGGTTTGACCAACTCTCTTTGTGCAACATTATGGCTGTAGCTAGTGAGCTGAATGAAAGCTTTGTCAGTCCTGATCAAGGTTTAAAGTTTTTTCCTTGAGACCTGAAGATCTACTGTCCATTTGTTCATTCTTGGTTACCTTACCATTTGGATAGTCTGAAAATACAGACAGAATGAAATGCTTGGCTTCTCAATAGGCTGCATTGACCGCCTCCTCCAAAGGAAGATGAATTTGGGCCATCTAACATAAAGATACAGTTATGTAGAAACGATGTCTTCTAACTCTAAACTGTGCCTAGAGAGTGGGCTTTTTATAGGCACATCACTGTCTCTACTGTCCTGCTCAAGGCTGTTTCCTCCACTTGCCTGCACATTGCCCTCTGTTCTGGCCCCACCATGTGTTTCTTTTCTGTGTCTCCTCTGTGTTCTTCCTCTTGGCTATGTACAAGGTCTTCCTCAGCAGAGGAATTCCCTACTTTGGTCAGGAAATAAGTCTCTGCTCTAAAAACAAATGTCTTGTTTCAGGGTGGGAGTGGGGTTGTTTTTCTGTCTTTATCTATCCTGCTGCAGACTATCGGGTGGTGCGCCCACTGGGAGACCAATCCATTTCTGATAGACTTCATTCTAACAGGGCCTTTCAGAAAACAAGAGTAAATTAACAAAGTGAGTAGGTGATGTTGGATGTGTCATTTATGTCAGGTAGGAGTGTCTTCTGGAAAGACTTTTCTTTTTTTTAAAGAAAGAAAATGCCAACATCTAGTGTTCATATTTCATCTGAAAAGAAATGGATATAACTTTTTTCAACATCTTTCAATTTCATCAGCATGCAGTTTGCATGTTCTGAAATATCTTGATATTAAAAACATGAAAGTCAAATATTCTATTGAAAGAGGGGCATGTTTTTATTTCTTTCACCTCAAATATTTCCCAATATGTTCACAAACAAATTTTCAGCCAAACCATTATTTCTTAAAATACATGTCAGGGCCACATAGAGACTATTGAATCAGAAGACTTCAGCGGGAAGCCTTTGAATCTCTTTCAAAATGTCCCCTTTGACCTGAGACTTAGTACAAATGGCCCAGCCTCTAATTTCTAAATATGATAAAACAAATAATAATGCTGCAGTCTAGAAGAAATTAACAAAAATGACCAAGTGCTTATTTTATTGGGCGGTCACATATGTTTTCTTCCTCCCAGTTTCTTAATAGAAAGTACATGAGTCATAAAGACATATGAACTTGCATTTTTACATTGGTTTGGCCTCAGTATGACATTAGAGTTGTTGAATTGATGAGCTCTGGTGAGGCTGCATTTCTTCAAATGTAAAATGGATATAGTGGTGTGTGATGCCAAATGTTGGAGTTGGTGTAATAGGTGTAGTCCACTCTCATTCCCAGATATGTATTTAATAAATACAAATGTCATTTGTGCCCTGTCATCACCAGTATAATCTCATTTATCAATAATTATTGTTAAGCACTATTACCTAACTATATAAAGGATAATACATTTTGCTTATATGTGTCATCATGTACCAAGAGAAAACAAAACGTGGGCAAGTTCCTTAAGGGAGGTTACTATCTGAGGTAAGGGTCATGGTGGCTATAACATTATAACATTATTTATTGTCGCCTAAAATCTCTTTACCTAGCAACCAGCCTTGGCAACTTGGAAGCAAACTTAACAGATAAGGGAATCCAGAAAAGTTTTGCCATTCATAGGTGAAAAATAATAGCTTTGGAAACTTAGTCTCTGGCATAAAATATTTTGTTCACAAGCAGGTTTGTAAAAGCCTGCTTTTCTAACACTGCTTCTCTGGGCCTCTATGTCACCTTTGCTCTGCATGGTTAAAAAAATAAAATAAAAGAAGTCTGAGGGAGGGGCGAGGGTGAACCTCAGTGGGGGAAATGCTTGGCATGCTTGGATGATGATCTGAGTCTAGTCCCAGAGCCCAGTAGGGTGTGGACTTGGGTATATACAGCCACCAGCACTGGAGAGGGGCAGATAACTAGATCCCTGGAGCTCACTGATCAGTCAGCCTTGCCTAATTGTGAGCTCCAGGTTCAGTGAGAAATTTCCTTGATAAAAAAAATTGATGGATGATGACAGAAAATGACATTAAGTTTTTTATCTCACCCACATATGCAGGTACAAACACATGTGGACATAAACGCACACGTGTGTGCATGTGCACACACACACACACACACACACACACACACACACACACACACACTCGAGATTTAGCAAAGGAAAGGCTTCAGAATAATGTTGGTAGGTGATAGAAGCCTTGGATAGAGAGCATGCCTATCTTCCTCCATGGAAAACCTGCCTTTGAAGTAACTTGTTGAGAGACTTACCGAGTAAAGTCTATGTCTCTGTGACAAATGCTGTCTTGCTGAAATGTGAGGAAAACATCTGCAGTCTTTTCTGAAACAGCACAAGGAAATGGAAGGGCTTTTTCTAGTAACGAATCTTCTAAATCCAGCTGGATTCATGAAATCATGCTTATTGTCATCCAATAGCAGGAGATTTCATTTAGCAATCTGGCAGACACAAGACCCACTTGGGCCTTCATCAACAAAGCAAAGTTATTGGGCTCGAATAATCCCTCAGTCTGTAACAGGCATTCCCAGCCTGTCTGTAACAATGCAGCTGTACAGTCTTAGTTGAGAGTATAAATTGCCACTACCTGAGAGTAGCTCATCTTGTAACTAATAGTCATCGGCTGTGATGGTTGCTTTAAGTGTCATCTTATGTACAATGTCCAATCTTGTAAATGACAAATCCAGGTTGTAAAAGTAATGGAAGTACAGAATCGACTTTGCATAAGAGACTCGTTCCTCTAGCTCATCCACGTGGGCTTCCTTCAGTCACTGGGAACTCCAACGGGTAGGCTGGAAACATCCTTCAGAAGAAACTTTACCCACAACTGCCGCTTCTCTGCCTAAGTGTCCCACCTTGTCTCTCCTGAGGATCAGCCTTCTTTTGAATGTGCCCTGTTAGGCCCCGCAATCCTATAAGCCAATACCTGGCAGTAAATCTGCCTCTGCATCCTTCACTGGTTCTGTGCATGGATGAGCATGAACCAGTAGCTCTCCTTAGCGGTGCCCTAGGCACCATCTCTGGCTCTCCCTCCTCTGCGTCCTCCCAAAGATTCTTAGGCTTTCCCCCTAAAGACACCTCTGCAAGCAAGCAGGAAGAGAAGCTAGCTCACAAAGAGCGTGCTTGCGTTTCTAGAGCTTGTAACAAATCCTAAGTTGGCTTGTTATCATCGGTAAGTGTTGAGTCCTAAAAGTCATAAACGAAACAGTTTTATTGTCATGACTTTACAACAGCAGCTCGTGTTTTAAGGCGATGCCATATGAAAGGACTCCTCTTGATCAGGCTGTATTTTCAAAGCACCAGGCAAAGAATGGCATTAGAATAGGAAATTGGCAATTCTGTAGTAATATTCTATGGACTCCAGGGTGGATAGTTTGATTTGAGACTGGTCTTACTATGTAGATTAGGTTGTCCTCAAATTTATGATCTTCTCTAAATTGAGGATTATAGGTGTGTGGTACTATATGCCTCCAGGAAAGCATTTTCATAGTAAAACTGATAAATTTTTTAGTACCTTATGTCAGAGACAAGTTTGAGGTACAATGCATAATATCTGACAAATCAAGCATGTTTTCATTTTATAATGCCATATGAATGGCTAATTTTGAAAAATAATTAATCAGAAATAATCATTAATGATTTGATATAAGCTAGAAAATATAATAAAACCAATTAAACCCTATCGTACTTCTGATGGACAATATATGTAGATGTCAGCAAAAGCAGGGATGAATATTCATGAAAGAATATTAAAATTCAAAGTCCTCAACTTATATTTCTTTACCTAAAGTGCTGGTATCATTAACAATTTCAAGTATATATTATTTTATTTATCCAGTCTTTCAGAAGAATTGTTTATAAACATCATTTTGTTTTTCTCAGAGAGGAAGAGTCAGCAAGTATAAGATTTTAAAAATTAAGACATACCTACTAATTTTTAATTTGTTTATGAAATTGGAGAAAAGACATTCAATTATTCACTTCTATGCTCTTTTATAGCAAACTAAAAGTACAGATTTAAAATCATTGGCTTTACGATCTCTCAATATATGGAAGTTTAACTAATTTAAGTGCGATTCTATCACTTCACATTTCTCACAAATTAGAAGAAATCTATTCATTAAGATGTAGTAACACTCAAAGGAAAGCTAGTGCTCCTGTAGTCTCTGTGGGGTTATGATTTTCTTATCCAATCTTTCTTCAGAAGAGATACGGTCCTGTCAGAAGCCCTAAGACAACATATGGCCAGATGCTACAAGGAAAAAGGAATCTAAAATGTATAATTCCCATACGTGCTTTAAATTTGCACATATTTAAAAGTCTTGCCTTGAAGGAATACATAGTTGAATTCATCTTTTGAGCATCACCATTTAAGTTCTGATAACCAGAAGGACATGAGAAGACAAACTGTCAACGCTATGTATTGACAGAATAAATAACCTCACAGAAGGTCCATGTCTCCATCAAACTGGACTTTCCACACAAGCACCACTAAGTTCAGTGCAGACATAGCAGGCAGTACTGCTTTACAGGGGGCATACAGTCCTTGATGCCTCCCCTCAGAGCTCAGCAAGACTGAAACTTGGGAGGTCCCAGGTGATAAAAAAGAGACCACTGCTGTTCCTTCTCTGTCTTGTTATGAACAGGAGGGTTTTTTTTGTTTGTTTGTTTGTTTTGTTTCTCTGTAAAGCCGCCCTTAGGATTTGCAAACCTATAACTACTCCCTCATGCTTAAAATGGTCAGGGATTCTTAACTCCTCCTTCCCTCTCACCAGCGACTCCTCTATCCAGTGACCCCTCCGCCTTTACACATCCTGAAAATCACACGTACTGTTTCTTTTCTCCATTCATTCTGCAGTGGCCTCCCAGAACTATACCTGAACAGCTTTCCTCTTACAGCTATCTTATCACTGGCCACATCTCAAGTTTTCCTTTTTGTTCATTCTTTGCTTTATGTATTTTTTTTATAAACAGTAATCTCCCTGAAAAAGCATCCCCAGTCAGATTCAGTTAGTTTTCCCTGTTCCAACATCACTTTCGAGTCCCTTCAGGTAGCTGCACGTTCTCCTCCCACCATCACCCTCCCTTTTAATTGGTGCTCCTTTTCCTTTCCGCCGAGTTTCTGTTTTCGGTCCCCCCCCGCCCCATAACACCTCATCCTACGGAGCATCCATCACTGTTCACAGATCTCTGCCTTGGCTGTGCTCATTTCTCCTTCCACCACAGTTACAACTGGCAAGCACAGGATTGCTTTGGTTCGCAAAAATGTAGACAACACTTGATGGGCTTCTCCCTGGGAAGGGCTGGAGCAGGAGCCTCCAACTCAAACGTTCACAGAGCAGCCATTACGCACGTGGCGTAACACCAAAGCAGGCCGTGGAGATGAAGCAAAGTCCAAACTTTAATGACACCGCAGAGATGGATGCGTTTGGACTGTGTTCTCCGTTCTTCTAATGCAAACACCAGAACCAGAGCGTGAAAAGACCCTGCCGTTTCATTCTAATTATTGGAAATGTTTACATTGCCATGGAGGGGGAAATCACACATCTCTTTTTGGTGTCAGTTAAAAGGCTTTGCACAGCATGGGTCATTACACACAGGATGAACCCTGTTTCCCTTGCGCTAGCTCCTCAAACTGTCCACTCTCCCGATTTCCCTTGGTAAGCTCCCTGCTAGCAGCCTTCGAACCTCTTCTCGGTTTTCCCCGTTAGCCACCCAGAAATGTCCTCATTTACTCTATTAGGTAATGCAACTTTCACCTGAACCTTGGACGAGTTAGTCCTTCCTCCTCCCTCAGTCCAGCTGGGACTCTCAGACAGCAGAGACACAGTGCTGGGAGGTCCCTTCACACCAGCCCTGTCTTCGAGTCCCCTCTCCGTGTGACAGCCAGAATGCCCTGCTTACAGCCAACCCATTCGCCTTTAAGTGTGAAGCGCAAAGAGGCTCAAGATTGATTTCCAGTTCCCTTTCCTGCCTCTGCTGCCTCAGGTCCTCTTCCAGCCTCTCACGTCCTTCAGGTAAGCACTGCACTGCGTGGCCTTCATGTCAGCACTGAGCACATGCCATCTCAGAGCCGGACTCCTCAGCCACTACCTTCTGAACTTGTGTGAACTCTGCCATTTCAGCGTATATGCTACATTTCCTGAGACACTGGAAATGCACATGCATCAGCCAGTGTTAATCCCTCTTCCCATCTTTCTGGTTGAGATTCACATAAGCGCCTGTCAATGATGTTTTTTTTTTCTTTTTTAAAATATGTTTTATTTTATTTTTTTCATTTTCATATGCTTTCTTTTCATTTTTAAAAATTTTATTATTTTATTCATATTACATCTCAGTTGTTATCCCATCCCTTGTATCCTCCCATTCCTCCCTCCCTCCCATTTTCCCCTTACTCCCCTCCTCTATGACTGTGACTGAGGGGGACCTCTTCCCCCTGTATATGCTCATAGGGTATCAAGTCTCTTCTTGGTAGCCTGCTATCTTTCCTCTGAGTGCCACCAGGCCTCCCCATCCAGGGGATGTGGTGAAATATGGGGCACCAGAGTTCATGTGAAAGTCAGACCCCACTCTCCACTCAACTGTGGAGAATGTCCTGTCCATTGGCTAGATCTGAATAGGGGTTCGAAGTTTACTGCACGTATTGTCCTTGGCTGGTACTATAGTTTGAGCAGGACTCCTGGACCCAGATCTGTCCATCATAATGTTCTTCTTGTAGGTTTCTAGGACCCTCTGGATCCTTCTATTTCCTCATTCTCCTATGCTCCAGCACACAACAAGAACATTTGCTCAGCCATGTTCATAGCAGCCTTATTCATAATAGCCAGAACCTGGAAATAGCCTGAGTGTCCCTCAGTAGAAGAATGGATAAAGAAACTGTGGTACATTTACACTATGGAATACTACTCAGCTATTAAAAACAAAGAATTCCTGAAATTTGTGGACAAATGGATTGATCATAATGAGTGAGTTAAGCCAGAAGCAGAAAGTGTCAAATGGCATATACTCGCTTATATCTGGACACTAGCCCAAGAGATATGTCCAATGAAAGTCTTCACTTACAAGGAAAGTAGGACAGAGGGGAGGACATCCTTTCGGGACTCTAGGTGTCAATGCTGTTTACACAGCCTCCCATAGTTCTTCTTCCTGCAGCCACTCTGCCCCTTTGGTTAACAGTGTCCTGTGGGTTCTAGACACTCCAATGTGCAGCATTACAGCATTGTTAGACTTAACTTTTTAAATGTGCTTTTTTTCTTTCTTTGCTTATTATTTTATTTTTAAATGTTTATTTATTTACTGTCTCTGTTTCTGTCTGTCTCTCTGTGTCTCTATCTGTCTGTCAGTCTCTGTGTGTGTGTTTGTGTGTGTCTCTCTCTCTGTGTCTGTGTGTCTGTGTGTGTGTGTGTCTGTCTGTCTCTCTGTCTCTGTCTCTCTCTGTGTCTCTGTCTCTGTCTCTGTCTCTGTCTCTGTCTCTCTCTCTCTCTCTCTCTCTCTCTCTCTCTTTGTGTGCATGCAGCTGCATGCATGTAGAAATACATCAGAGGACAGTTTGTATTTTTCTTCTCTTAAGTGGATCCTAGGGATTGAACTCAAGTCATCAGGCTTGACAACAAGTGCCTCTACCCACTAACCCACCTCTTTGGACATGTATATTTATTCACATAGAAGTTTAGTAAAGGCTGGCTTTAAACCCTTGTCTAGCCTACAGTGGCCTTAACCTTGAATGTCTGCCTTAGAAGTGCTAGGAATACAGGGAAATACCATGATGTCATTTTGTGCAGTGCTCGGGGATTGAACCCAAGGCTTCCTGCATGTTAGGTAAGCACTCTACTATCTGGGCTATACTGCTGACCCCTAACTGTGTTCTTCAGTGTCCTCTTTGCTTGTCTCATTGAACTAAATCCTTCAGTTTTAATACTAAAATTAAGGCTCACAACCAGTTAGATAGATTATTAATCTTTTGATTAATATACTGATTAATAACATTGAGTTTCATTTACTTAAAATAGTATTTAGCTAGAATTGGTTAATGCTCTTAAAAAGGTTGCAGTATCTCAAAAGCTGAACATCCACATCTTTTAGAATGAAAAATACAAAGTTGGAAAAATATTTTTCTTGAAAAATGCACCAAAGTTTAGAATTTTATTTGCTAAAAATAGGTTATAAATCACAATGTTAAACTTGTGCTTTCTTCTCTTTGGGATGCCATTAAATCACAGTTTAGTATCATCAAAGTACATTGAATTTTACACAGCTTACTTTACAAGCAAAAATTGTGAGCATAACTCCTTTGCAATAGATACAAAATCTACTAGTAAACTACCCAGAAGGATGGATAATTTATATGGCATCTTCCAACATAACAAAGCAATAAATGTGTGACTTATGAGAACTAGGCTACCTTGAGAAATTAGAAGAAATGTAACCCTGGAAACCAACTAACAGAGTTAAATATCATCAAAAAGACATGAAACACAAGCACACACATGTCTGCAATTAAATACATCTTCAGTTATACAGGGAATAAATACTTCAGGAGAAAATTCTGAATTGGAAACTATAAAATGATTTGTAAAACAAATATATGAGAGCCTTACATTCCAAGACATACAAATAAGTACTTTTGAACAGGCTAGCAAGACCTGTCCAAATAAGTTAAATACCCTAGCCTTCTGAAAGTTCCTGGATTATTTAATAGACCTGTATGTCATCAGGATCTACCTGTGTCTTTCTTCCAATATCTGACTTACCATATTCAAGTTCTTTATGTGTGTAAGAGGTATATGTGTGTATGTGTGTGTACTGGGTGCACCAGTGTGTGTGCATGTAGACATAAGAGGGCAACTCAGGTGTCATTCCTTAGTATCTTTGTAACATTTGTCTGTCTGTCTGTCTGTCTGTCTGTCTGATTGTTTGAGACAGTGTCTTTCCCTGGCCTGGAGCTTGCTAAATAGTCTAGGCAGGCTCCCAGAAAGCCCTAGGGATCTACTTGTCTCTACTTCATCAGTTTCGCCTATGGGATTTCAAGTGCATGTCATTGAATTCCACCTTTTAAACAAAAGGAAATTTATTTAAAATAAGAAAGGGGGCACTCATAAGTAAACAAGTTATCTTGCAAGACAAACAGAGAAGCATGGATGGAAATTCTCACTCAAATTTCCTGACCCCTAAGTTATGCACACACTGCCTGTGGTCTTGACAAGGGAATGGAAGCAAAGACAGAGGAGAGGAACACCTCAAACTTGCATCAGACACGCAGTCAAGTCACTTCTGCCAGGCTTTGGGTTTATAATTACACTTAAGACAAAAGAAAACATTATATTTAATGTTCGAATTTATATTGCTGTGTAGTATGATTAGATTTTGTATGGCTTGAGTGGCTTTAGGGTATGCTGATCTTTTCTGGGGTCCATATTAGGTAGTCACAGTTTTCAATTAGCAACTAGTGTTCCTTCCTGTGTCTGTTTATTTGAAGGAAACCTAGGTTTAGCTTAGTCTTGTGTAGTGTCCAGAGGTTGCTGCCAGCACTTCAGTGTCAAGCTGGCCAACTTCTTGTGCTAATTTGTATCATTATAGACTCTCAGAAATATTTCCTCTAAAAATATGTGTAGTGATTCTCACCAGGAGGTTTTGTGTTTTCCCAGTATAGAGGTGATGGTAATGAAGGCACCTGTGTTGGTCTTCTCATGGAGTTCCTGGCCCCTCCGGGCCCTTCCTACTATTTTATCATTTCCCCGAGCAGGGAGGCCTTACTGGGCCACAGAGGAAGATGATGCAAGCAGTCCTAATGAAACCTGATATGCTGAGGTCAGATTGTAGGGGAAGAGGACTCCCCCTTTCAGGGGACTAGGGAGGAAGAGGGAGGGGGCACGGGAATGGGAGGTAATGAGGGAAGGGGTAACAATTGGGATATAATGTGAATAAATTATAAAAAAAAGTTCAAGTAACAGTACGTGCTAGCAAAGATGTGCTGGTGTCCATTGGGTAGATCAGAGTAGGGGTTTAATGTTTACTATTGTATTGTCCTTGGTTAGTGCAATAGTTTGAGCAGAAGCCCCTGGGCCCCAATCTACCCAATCATGATGTTCTTCTTATAGGTTTCTAGGACCCTCTGGATCCTTCTATTTCCCCATATTCTATATTTCTCTTACCTAGAGTCTCAGTAGGATGCCCTCACATCTATTCCAATCTCCTCGTAAGTGAAGACTTTCGTGGGACGTGCCTTTTGGGCTAGTGCCCAATTATAAGTGAGTATATATAGGACATTCTCCACAGTTATGTGGAGAGCGGGGACTGACTTTGACATGAACTCTGGTGCTCCATATTTGACCACTTCCCCTTGGTGGGGAGGCCTGGTGGCACTAAAATAAAGAATAAGCAGGCTACCAAGATGAGACTTGATAGCCTATATAGTGGGGGAGGAGGTCCCCCTCAGTCATAGACCTAGGGGAGGGAATAGGGTGAAAGTGGGAGGGAGGGAGGAATGGGAGAATACAAGTGATGGGATAACAATTGAGTTGTAATCTAAATAAATTAATAAAAAACAGATGTGCTGGTGGGAGTGAAAATTTGTACAACCACTTTGGAAATAAGCCTGGCACTTTCTCAGAAAATTGGGAATAGTTCTACCTCAAGATCTAGCTATACTACTCCTGGGTATACACAGAAAAGATGCTCCACTATATAACAAGGACACTTGTTCAACTATGTTCATAGCTGTTTTATTCATAATAATCAGAAACTGGAAACAAATTAGATGTCCCTTAACCAAAGAATGAATAAAGAAAATGTGGTAATTTAGATTTTGGAATAGTACTCGGCTGTTAAAAACAAAGAGATCATGAAATTTGCAGAAAAACAGATGGAACTAGAAAAAAATCATCCTGAGTGAGGTAACCCAGACCCAGAAAGACACACATGGTATGTACTCACTTATACGTGGAAACTAGTCATAAAGTACAAGACAATCATACTACAATTCACAGACCCGAAGAAGCTAAGTAACAAGGAGAGCACAAGGGAGGATGCTTGAATCTAAGTCAGAAGAGGAAACAAAATACATATCAGAAGTAGATGGAGGGAGGAAATTGCATGGGATAGAGGTTGGGGAGAGGAATAAGGGTAAGGATCAGATGTGGGGATGGTGGAAGAGGGCTGGGAGAGAGAGTGGAAGTTGATGGGGGGACATCACTGGGAAGGCCTGGAGACCTGGGACAGGAAGGCTCCCAGGAGTCTATGGGGTAGGGGATAACACTAGGCTGAGATGCTTAACAGTGGGAGATATGGAACCCAAACTGCCACCTCCAGTAATTAGGTGGGACTTCCAGTGGATGGATGGGGACACCAACTCACCCACAAAACCTTCAACCAAAATTTGTCCTGCCTAAAAGATGTGCAGGGATAAAGGATAAAGATGGAGGAGAGATTAAGGGTATGGCCAATTTGAGACCCATCCCATGGGAAAGAACCAACCTCTGACACTATTAATGGTATTCTTCTATGCTTGTAGATGGGAGCCTAGCATAACTGTCTTCTGAGAGGCTTCACCTAGAAGTTGATGGAAACAGATGTAGAGATCCACAGCCAAACAATAGGCCAGGATTGGGGAGTCTTGTGGAAGAAAGAAAGTGGATTGAGGGATCCAGAGGGGTCAAGGATACCACAAGAAGACTTACAAAGTAAACAAAATGGGTGCAGGGGGACTCACAGAGACTGAACCACCAACCAAAGAGCCTGAATGGGCTGTACCTAGCCCGGTACACTTATGTAGCAGACGTGCAGCTTGGTCTCTACGGCTCCCCTAACAATTGGAGTGGGGCTGTCTCTAATTCTGTTGCCTAGCTTTACATCACTTTCCCCTTGCTGGGCTGCTTTGTCTGGCCTCCTTTGGAGAGAGTATAATTAGTTCTTCTGTGACTTGATGTACCAGGGCTGGTTGGTATCCATGGTGGGACTTCCCTTGGAAAATGAGGGGGAGAGGGTGTGAGGGTGTGACTAGGTGGAGAGGGGGGCTGTTATCAGGATGTAAAGTGAACAAATAAATAAATTGTTGGGGGAAATGGCCATATTATCAACACTCTACAAAACCCTAACCTAAAGACTACTGACTAATCTATGCAGCAGTCAGAGTAATAACCTAAGAAGTTTAAAATTATGAAAGTGGCAAAAGTAAACCAAGGAAGCAACTTTTTAAAATGCATATCGTGGATCAAACCCAGGTCCCCATACCTAACATGTAAATGACGACTGAGTAGCTCTATATCGCTTTAAGATCATAAAAGCGCTTATTTCAGAAGAAGATTCAAATGTTCAATGATTTTTACCTTTTATATTATTATGTTCATAATTCTGAGGCAATCAAATTAAGGTACGCTTTGTATAACTACTTTTGGTTTTCTCAATTTGAGTAAAACTTGATTATTTCCATTGATATGACCTCACTCTAATTAACATATGGAGCTATATAATTTTGTTACTTTTGTTTCTATATGTTGATATGATTAGTTAAGAACAAATGAATTCATAATTATATTGAAAACTGGACAAGACTGTAAGGGATGGACAAATCATTATTTTGTTTATAACCTTTCTTTGTTATTTATGGCTGCCTTTAGTGAAAGAAGCTCTTGCAGAGACAATGGATGCCTCCTAGATACAGCACAGGTGTTTCTCTGTGTGTGTGTTTTTGCTTTTAAAGGTGTGTTCTGGGGATTAATCTCTCAGATCCCTATGCTTGTAAGGCAAGCCCTTCACTAACTGAGCTATCTCCTCCTCCTCTGAACCATTATTTCAAATTTTGTAATAACAATGGAGACAGTGCTGTAACGCACACATTACCATCCTTATAAAAGTTGTGAGAAATCAGTAATGAATGGATCTACATTTGGCAGCTAATGGTACAGTACAAGCAAATATTTATCAATAGACATACACAAGCTCCATGTGCCTATCCATTCTTGGTCCTGTATATCTTAGAAGTTACAGAGCCTCAAATGATGTCTGGAGAGTAAGCCTCTTAAAATAAAGAATAACATTTTAGTGCATAGCTATTACAGCCTCATTTGATATTCCTTTTAATTGCAGCAACTATAATGAATATACTTTGCATTCAAACAGATGCCACAAATGCTTCTGAGGAAGTTCCAGTATAATTCAGTCTTAGTTACAGAATGACTAAATGGATATTTAAAATCAGACGTTACCATGAAGGAGTAAAAAAAACAATTACAGCAAGCATTTGTTCCTTAAAAAACAAATTAAATATTTTTTATGAAATTCTCCTCTTTCTTATTTTGATTGATACAGAATCCAGCGCACAGGGAGCATTGCTATGCTAGCCACTTGTGTCCTCACGTCAGCTGTTCTACACTGTAGCTCACCTGGTAAAGAGAAACAGGGAATGTGGAAAAGGATTCTGAAGTGGAGACAGAAATCATTACAGAATGTAGAGCTGGTTCCATCACTTGGATTAAAAACACCACCATATTAGCGTAATTTTGCTGAGAAAGCAGTTAATCGTGTATGCCATTTTTGTTGTCACTGGTCAGGGAGTCCCTATTCCTTTTAGTCTTTGCCCACATAAAGAGCTAACTACTTAGATATAGGAGAAGCACAAAGGCCATAAGCAGTGGTTCCAAATAGTGGCTCATAAAACCACCCATGAATGTCTGCTGAAAGCAGTCTCCCTGGGATCTAACCAAGTCCCATGAAGACCTGTGGGGGGTGAGGGGCTCTGGAATCACCATTGCAGTGAGCATTCAGAAAATGTGGACTCTTGCTCCTGCTTAGAAAGAATTCACTGCAGGATGATACAGGAATACTTGAAGGTATGTACTTTTGTTCAAATTAGCAAAAATCATATGAAAACAGATCCCGTGTGAATGAAAGAATGATAGGGCGTTTCAGTGGAGGCAAAGAAGAGGCAGAAAGAGTGTAAGAGCCAGAGGGGATGGAAGAAACTAGGAGAAGCAGGCCCTCTAAATCAAACGAACAAGCTCACATGAACTCACAGAGGCTGAAGCATCACACACGGGGCCTAAATGTGTTTGTAGCATGTCCTGGAATCTATTTTATAGCTTTCTGTTTAGTATTATTGTGGGACTTCTGAGTGTGTGAATGAGTGTGTCTCTGGTATCTTTGTGCCTTTTCTAGAGGATCTTTTCCTTCTGCTGGTTTGCCTTGTCCATCTTGCATGTGATTGTTTTTGATTTATCTTGTTATATATTATTTTGTTACGGCTTGCTATCTTTTAGAAGCCTGTTCTTTCTGATGAGAGACAGAAATGGAATAGATCCAGGTAGGAAAGGAGGTGGGAAGAAGTGGGAAAAGTAAAGGAAGGGAAAAATTTTAATTAGGATATATTGCATCAGAAAAGAATATATTTTTTAATAAAAGGGGGGAAAAAGAAAAAAGGAAAGAATGATAGAATGTTTCAAAAAATGCCAGGTGCACATGATGAAATTTCTCAAAGAACATTTTAGGTACAATGACAGTCTATAAATTTCTTAAAACACAATGTTGCATTCTCTTAAAACATAAGTAAGATAATGTATTTATTGTGCAAGTTAAAAATTCATTCTTGATCTCCAGCTAGTAGTTCGTTCCTGAAAAGGTCATCTGGAGATCAGAAAGAAAAGTGTGCTTTACTTTACTTTGGAAAGTATAACTAACATACTATAAAACAAGTTTATTGTCTTAGTTTTCTCCATGGCTGTGATAAAATATCTTGACAAAAAGCAATTTTAGGGAGAAAGGGGTTTATTTGGCACACCATTCGAGGGTATGGTCTATCATGCCAGGGAAGTCAAGACAGAATTTTGAAGCAACTGCCCCTATCACATCCACTGGCAAGAGTTAGGAGCAATAGACTAACTCATGCGTGCTAGTGTTCAGCTCTATCCTTAAACAGTGCCTATGGGATGCTGCCACCCACAGTGGGAAGCTCATCCCTCAAATAAGTAACTAATCAATATCCTCCCTCACAGACCAACCTGATCTATAAAAGCTCTCATTTACACTCCCTTCTGGAGTGAATCTGGACTGTGTCTAGCTGACAGACAAAACCATCACGTTTCTCTTAGTTCTCTCTAAAGCTTTGTATGGCATGCTAATTAAAAGAGAGTAATAGGCATATGAGGTTCCCTGTGGCTAATAGGAAAACACTGAGTTTCAGGGAAGAAGAAGACTACCCATAAGACCAAGAAAATCAAGCTTAGCTACCTATAGCCATAAATCAGTTCTCCTAGTATCTAAACCATAAGTTATTAATATACTTATTCAGTAACTCTACTGTGTTTAAAAATATTAATATACTTTAACTACTACAAGGATTTGGTAATGAAAATTTGACTCTGCCAATGAAAGTACCAAGGTTTCTTTCTGGTGAGCAAAATTTGTCCCACTCCTTTTCCATGCTAGGTACTGGAGCCTCTGTGATGAGCAGTCACACAGAAACAAAGAAAAACAAGCTGCTGAGGTCACCAATGACTCCTTCTGCCAGTCCTTGGCTAACGCTAGCTAGCAATGGAAGCAGGATCCAATCAATGTTGCTGCAAGCAGTGAAGGGCCACAGAAGCACCTGTTGAGCTGCGTGGAACTCTCACATTCTCAGAGTTGGTCTCCATCCCACTCAGTTTTGACACCATCTGGGAACATACATCTGCGAGAACTGCCAGGCAAAGTGACATAGGCAGGCAGCTGAGTTAGGGAATGTGTTTCCTTGAGGCTCAGGAGGAGGGAGGCCTAGGTTCGAGGAGCTGGTGGATTTAGTTTGGCATGCCAGGGCCCTCCTTGGTGTGTCTACAGATGGCGCATGTGTCTATACTCTTCTTTGAGGCTGCCAGTCCTGTTGGGATCAAGACTTCCCCATTCTGACTACATTTAACTTTCTTATTTCCTTAAAACCCTATCTCCAAATACAGTCACTTTGGGAACCAAGGCCTCCTCATATGTATGATGGAGAAACAACTAATTTCGTGGCTCTCACAACAAGTGTATACTTTCAACCTCACTTTAGATCCATTACATTAAAAACACAGGGAGTGGGGTCTGGCGGTTCTACTTTCCTAACTCCCGTGTGCTATTCTCTAGCACACATAGGCTCAGAAGGACAGGCTAAGGACTCAGTCCACAGCATAGCATTTACTTGCTTCCAGACCCATGTCCATATTTATTTCCCAACCCAGGGCTTCTGGCTAGCACCACAAGGACTGTTCATATCCCGCCTACTGTCATTCATTCCCCAACATCAGCCTGGAAACTTCTTTCTGTTTTCTCAATGGCACATTACTCCAACAGGCCAACCGTAATCATCCTTCCTCCAAACAACACAAGCCAGAACTTTCTAAACCTATCACTTCTCTATTTTCAGATTTTACTCTTCTAGAGTCCATGGAGTGTGTTATGAACATTCTAATAGTACAAGAGAAACACCCCAAGCATCTCAAAATCTTCTATTATTTTGCCTCTAGCTCTTGTCTGAAAGCCGCTCCCAAACAATGTTAGATCTAATCCAGTATTGGTTTAGGGCATCACAGACTACTAGCCTTTGATAGGATGCAATGTTATAATATTGCTTATTAATGAATACATCATTCATTTCTTTCAGTGCTATAGACCTCATAGATTCCTAGTATAACACGCCATTAAAGGAGACATTCTTTGTTAATGCCCAGATGCTGTTCTGAAGAGGTCCAGAGTAGTTTCTCTGGTGCTGGATGCAGATGCCTTTCCAGTTTGCTTCATCTCTTGGGTGGCCAGAGCTGATGGTTCAGGCAACCGATCAGGATTGAAAGAGAAAGGAGGGAAGGGGAAGAAGAGCCCAAGGTTTCTTCTCTAGAGACTGGCTATACTGCAGCCGTGAGGAGAACTGACCACAAGCTTCCTATGGCTGAGGCTGTAAAAGCGGCTTCTGGCTAGAAACTGCATGGGGGTCATAAAAGGAGACTCTTTGATCTGTAGATTGGCCTCTTTGTGGAGATCTCCAATAAGTTAGTGTAAACTTAGGCTTATTAGCTGTAGAAGGCTGATGGCCTTGAGTCTGATAACCTTTTTGCGAATCTACAGAGAAATAAGAAGCGAGAGATAGAAAATAAACTACTCACACACATACATACGTACAAGAGAAAGGGTAGATGAGATTAGGCATCGTGACTTAAACTGAAGTTAAGCTTCCCAATTTTCAGCACATACATTCAAGAGAAAAGGATCAAGATAAGAGGTGAAGTCAGGCATCTTAACTTCAACTGAAGCTTCCCAATCATTTCCAGCACTGTTTATTGTAGATGGCCATACTTATACTTCTGAGAAAAGGGAATTACCTCCTAGTCAAAAGAGTACAATTAATCACAAACACAGATGAATTCTAAAGTATAACAGGTTACATGTTTTAAATATAAACATTTCTTATCTATGTCTCCATTACATAAGTTCATAGTGAGTTCAGAATGACGAAGGTTGGCAGGGTCTAAAGTTAATAGGGCCTGAAACTTACAAGAGTATACAACTTATCAATTAGGGTTGACCTAACTATACGTTATTCAGCTATCCCTTAGTTCATTATGAGCTCAGGACAATAATTTTATCTGTCTTTCATTCTACAAAACAGAGTAAATTCAGACATCTCTAGGTAACTTCATTCCACTTAGGTTCATGGGAAGTTTAAACAATCCTGTCTATATTTATGGTGAAAACACAATGATTCGTGCTGTCATCTGCAGTGGAGGCTTATCTGAAGCCACAAATCTGCTAGTAGGCTATCCTTAGTGAGCAACCTGAAGGTCCACAAAGGTATTTATTACTGCCATAAACTAACTTTAACTTTTAAAACTATTTGAATCAAATCAGGAATTCCATAATCAGCGATTAATTCATCTGAATAGCAAACAGTGCATCTTCAACAAAATCCTGTAGGAAGTTTGCTCAATCAGAGCTGGTCAGTGCCCAGAAAATAACAGTTTACACCAATGCCAGATGTATTTGCTTTTGTTTTTTCGAGACTGGGTTTCTCTGTGTAATCTTGGCTGTCCTGGACTTGCTTTGTAGACCAACCTGGCTTTAGAGTCACAGTGATCCACCTGTCTCTGCCTCCCTCGGTGCTGAGATTAAAAGCATGTGCCACCATGCCCGGCTCTAATGCCAGAATTTAGAGAGATGCAGGAAAGCCCAATTGACAGGGTAGTCAGAGGTTGGATTCTGGGGTA
The DNA here is from genome assembly GCA_907169655.1 of Acomys percivali. NCBI lineage: Eukaryota > Metazoa > Chordata > Mammalia > Rodentia > Muridae > Acomys > Acomys percivali. Next base: position 75,720,395 of record OU015744.1, read on the forward strand.
CATCACGATACAGACCTTGCCAATACCACATCACCTCCAGAGATCTCTCATGCCTACTGGACTTCCCCAAATCAATGGCTCCTGACAGCATGTCAGAGGCTGGAAGCAGTTTGTGGGTGCATCGTGGTATAAGACCTTGCAAACACCAGATCACCTCCTAGACAGCCCACATGCCTAGTGAGCTCCCTTTACAGGGTGAGTCTTGGCAATACTCCTAATTTGATAGCAAAATCATACGAAACTGAGGCCAGATAACAAGAGATACATAGTATAACATGATCACTATAGTCTGTAACATTTATATTACATCCCTGAAAATTGTTCTTGCCATAAGAAGGTAAGGTATACATATGTAAATATTAGCTTGACCTAGCCATTCCGCAACCATATTTTAAAACATATTGCACATGATAAATATATACTAGTTTTCCTTACTGCATAAGATAAGTAAATATTCACAAAAGAGTTCAAGTGCAATGAATATTTGAAAGATTCACCTGGAAAGCCTCAAGGCTGCAAATCTAAAAGCCCTATTCCCTCCACTCAAAGTTCGTGCTAATTTTTGCTGTTACACTGTGGACCAAATAATGCATATCCTTACCTTCATATTAAATTTAGTGGCATACTCCACCCCCAACACATGAGGCTTTCTTGCTGGGAAGGTATTTTTGGTATAACTTTGGGGACTTCTTTATTCTCTAAACGCCCACCTAGTCTTGTGCACACATACTCATGCACACTTCCATGTACACATATACACTATCTATCACTAAAATAGACTGTCATGAAAGGAACTTCAGAGTGTGCTTCTTAAGACAGATACAGTTAAATGACAGCAAAGAGCCCTAAAATCTCTCACCGCTCTATACCAGATTTCCTGGCAGACAGCCTTCAGAAGCCTTTCATCTTTACATTAAAGACACTGGAGGAACTCAAAGAGAATCGCTTGAAAGCTCACAAGGAGCTCTGACAAACTTTTGCCCAAGGCAACTGCTTGATAAACGAGCATTAACAGCACGCCACATATAGCTGCATAAAACTGAAAAAAAAAAAAACCCAAAAGCCTTAAAATAATGGAATTGCCTTAAAAGTCATGTACTGGGAGCTCCACTGTCCAGAACACAAGCCCTGTGATTACACTGATTACACGGGACTCATTTGCAGCCATCCACACTCTGTAGACTGGAGACGGGACAGTAAGCTAAGAAGTCGCACCTGTTGGATTGTGTAGGCAATTGCAAACACCAGCTGAGGTAGTAATTAAAAGCAATGTTCCATCGCTGCCTACCTGGGGTGTTCAACAACCTGGACATCCTGCAGAAGTAGGAGACATACTGCTCGCAGTATTCGGCGCTGCTGGTGATGGCACTGATCTGGTCCATGGAGGCGCTGTAGATGAGCTGTGTCACAGAGTACTTTTCTGGGTTGTAGCCTACCACTGTCGTCTGCATCTGTAAGTCGTGAGACACTATGGTCCACACCTTGTCCTCTGTGGGCAGAGAGATAATTAAGACAGTGGCTCATTAGTACTCCGGTGATTCTTCAAACGGCAGAAGATAATTGAGCTGCATTTTTGTTCTTGTTTTCATTAAACTGGAGGAATAAAGCTAAGTTAGAGGGAGCAATGCTGACAGGAGAGAGAGAGAGAGAGAGATAGATTTAGTTACACCTGTGGTGTGTGTGTGTGTGTGTGTGTGTGTGTGTGTGTGTGTGTGTGTGTGTGTGTGTCTGTGTGCGTGTGCATGCTTACAAATGCAAAAGTAGAACATGCCAAGTGTTTTCCTCAATCATTTCCTATTGTACTTAAAAAAAAATGCTTTTGTAGTATTGATGAATTCACACAGCCAAGATTTGACTACTTTGTTTTCTTTCATCACTTAATTGCAATGAACTCACAAATAAAAGCATCACTCTACTACATTAAGAGAGTCACTTAAACACACACATGCCCATTCCCAAACTCTGTCATCTGAGTGGACTTCCATCTGTTAGAATGGCCTTCCTGATGCAAAGGAGCTTTGTTTAGTGTTTTATACTTTCATTATAAATTACATTTTTATTACTTATCTACCAAAAAAAAAAAAAGGAAAAATAAATCTATGACGGAGTTGAAGCTAGAAAAGCAATTAGCTTTATATCCGCTTACACAACTATGTGCGCCTTTGCCTGCATTGTTCCCTTGCCACCTGACGTCATCACCTTCACTCATCATTTTTCTAAATGTTATTTTATACCCACCTTTTTAGGTGTTTACACACATACGTGGACACATTAAATTCAGGATCCACAAATGAGTGAGAACATGTGTTTTCTCCTTACTTTTTCTTTTTGAGATCTTGTGACTTTCCTTAACATTATATACTCTCAAAGTCCACCCATTTTCAGGAAGATGCCATTTTTCGTTTGCAGCTACTCCATTTTACGTATGTATCACATTTACATTACCTCACCTTATTTTTTGAGACAGTGTCTCTAACTGAACTTGAAGCTCACAGTTTTTATAGGCTTGCCTAGCTAGCGAGCCCCAGCCATCTGCTCATGTGTATGCTCAGTGTTTGGACCTCCTAAAACATGTAGCCATTGGAACTCAGGCCCGGTTTCTTTCATAGCAATTTTTCATAGCTGCTGGGCAATCTTCCTAGCGCTACCAGTCCTCTTGTCTCAGATCTCTGTCCTGCCTAGAAGAACAAAGTAGAAAAGTAATATTTTTATTAAATAAAAGAAAGATGATTTACTAACAGAAAGGGATATCATTTCTTGTTTGGATTGTTACATCTGTCTGCAGCTCCACTGTGAAGCTCATCCATTCAGAGTCACCCTGATCTCAGAACCTATCATTTGCCCTCTGGTAACTTAATTGTCTGCTCTTTCTGCAGAGACCTTCACTCCATCAAGTCCTAACACTTCCTGAATGCTGTTTGTTCTAAACAGAATATGCATCAACCTCATCTTCTGATGAGGATGCTCTTTCACACTGGCCTTTCTGGCAAATGATACATTCTCTTTTCTATTATGAATTGTTCTACATAGTATGGAATGAGGTGGGAGAATAATTATTGTGTTTGGGGACCTAGGAGTCTCAAAGAAGGAAGAGTAGAATTGGTTATAAGCAATATAAAATTAAATAGACTAAAACTCTTTCTCCATTTGAATTTTAATTGAAAACAACAGTATGAGCCTAAGACAATATCTTTGTTTTGAAATGTTGACCCATGCTTGAACTTAGTGTAATAAAAATATCTCAAGAAAAAGATGCTATGCCTAGTACCAAATACCACCAGTAATTACTATTTGCCATTGGGAAAAGAAATTAGAATCTGTGAAGAAATGACTGAATCCTGAGATAGAAATGAAGCCGTTGAGAGGAGATCCAGGGACAGACCATCATCATAGAAACAAATATGACATTGGCCACTAAGGCAATTCAAACGATAACATAAGAAGCTAGGAGGCATGGTGTACATGCTGGAACCCCTGCAGCTGTGAAGGTCACAGGCAGGAGGATAACTGGGGCTTTCTGGCTGTCATCCAAGCTTCAGGTTCAGGAATATATCCTGTCTCAAGGCAGTAAGAGTGAAAGAAATAGGTCAGGACAGCCAGTGTTCCCCTCTGGCCTCCATATACACACCACACACACACACACACACACACACACACACAAACACACACACAAACACATACATACACATACACACTCCACAAACACATACACCCACTACAAACATACACACACACACACACACACACACACACACACACAGACACACATACACAGACACACACACACACTTTAAAAAACTGCCAATGTTTGAAGTAGGTAAAGGCAATTAGAATAATGAATTAAGATTGTTATACTATAAGCAAACTCTATACATATTGAAACTGTAATTAAAGGTGGTATAAGATATCTTTAAGAAATTATTTATTCATACTGAAAGCATAAAATTTAACCCATACCTTTAACACGACATGAAAACCTGTTTCAATTGGATTAAAGTTCTTAAGAGAAACGTAGATCTTCAGATAAACATAAGGAAACATAAAAGACTATATTTATTTTTGTTAAGCAAGGCATAAAATGAGGGCATTATTATGGCATAAAACACATACATGTGAGTTTGTTAAAATTAAACTATCTTCTTCAATGAGATATCAGAAGTCATGTGAAAAAGTGAAGCCAAAGATTAGAAAAGGTATTTATAAAATATGTATCTAACAAAGATCAGCACCCAGCTATGGTAAAATCATGTGTAAATTTTCACAGAAACAATAATAATTCAAAAGAAATGACCGGGATGTGCATTTTCACAAGTGGGTCATGTAAGTGAGAAACAGGGAAATACACCTATGCTGTAACCAGGGAAATACAAATTAAATTTATGTGATTTTATTTTGAGTTTGTCAGACTGTCAGGGCAAACATTTTTGATATTACTTGAGTCAGAATGGCCAAGATTAAGAAAACAAGTGACAATACATGCTGGCAAGGATTCTGGGAAAGGGAAACACGTAATATTGCTGGTGGTAGTGCAAACGAGTATAGCCACTATGGATATCTATGTGGAGGTTTCTCAAATAGCTGATAACAGTACTATAACATGACCCTGGTTTTGGGGGGCATATACCCAAAGGACTCTATATTCTACTGCAGAGACACTTGCTCATTGCTGTTTATCGCTGCTCTATTCATAATAGGCAGAAATTGTAAATATCCAAGATGTCCATTACAATTTTTTTTTCAGATAAATGCATAGAGTTAGAAACAATCATCCTGAATGAAGGAATCCAGACCCAGGAAGATAAATTTTTACACATTTTCTATTACACGTGGATGCTTTCTTTGCTTTAGATATGTGCATTCCATTTCAAATAACCGCAGAGGTGAAGTAGCTTGTAAGGAACCAAAATAGGAGGGGGATCTTCTAAGGAAAAGGATATAGAATATAGAGTTACAAAGAGATAAAAGTGAAAGTAAAATAGATGGAGTAAATGGTGAAGGTGGTGAGAGGGCAGGGCTAGAGGAGTAATAAGGAGGGATCACCAACCCTAGAGGCCTTTTGAAAAATCATATGGAATCTTCCTGAAACATATACAGGAGTAAGAGAAGTTTAAATGCAATCACCTTATGAAAGGGGGGATAATATTCCAATTAGACAATGTTATGCCACCAAGTGAAACCTCCAGTGCTGGGAATAGATTACATCTTGTTGAGTTGTTGTCCAAAGGGGCTCCATAGTCCTTTCCCAACATCAGAGACTATTGCCAATGCTACTGGAGTCACCCGTACTGGTTAGTGGATGCTGATAGGAGGTGACATAGACACTACTGGAGTAGAAGGTAACCATCTGTCCCACCCAGCCATGAACACTGTGAGCTATAATAATGACATGGCTGCAAGATATCCCCACTGGCACTACAGGGTCACAATGTTAGTGTATTAGCCAAAATCTTTTTTTAAAACTGAATTTAAGGCACACTCTCCGATATAGTACCCATACATGGTACTGTTAACGAGGCCAAGAACTTGACACTAGATAGGTTACGGGCCCTATGGAAAGCCTACTATTAGTCTGCTAAATGATCATAGCAATACAATTACTCTGAATGACACATTGCTATACCGTCGATCAGTGCACTTCTCAACCCTCATCAGAGAAACTTCTTGAAGTGGATGGGAATTAACAGAGTCTCCCAACTGGACAATATGCAGAAAGTGAGAAACTTTTACACTCAACTCTAAATGAGGTGCCCATTTAAAACCTCTCTTCAGGGTTCAGTGATCTGTGTATAAGCTGGGGTCGGAAAGACTGTAAGATCCACAGGTGATGGACCACTTTAAGAGAAAAGCACTTTCAAGACCCAACAGGACAGATGCCTATAAGAACTTACTGAGACAATGGCAGTGCACACAAGACCCACACAAGTTCAAGCTAGGAAAATCTCAGCATAGAAGTGGGGGAGTGGGTCCCAAGTAGCCAGGAAACTATTTGCAAGTGATAGCTGCTGGCAGAGGGAAAGTCAGTTTTCATCAGTGGAGTGACACTTGGTATTTCGACCGTGCTCCAGACCAGGCCCTGTACTCAGGAGTAGTTAATTGATCAAAACAGATTGGACTAATGCTTTTCATATTTCCCTTTGTTTTATTTGTTTTCTTCTTCTGAGAGAGAGAGAGACAGACAGACAGACAGACAGAGAGACAGAGAGAGAGAGACAGAGACAGCGACAGAGAGACAGAGAGACAAAGACGGAGACAGAGAGAGAATGAAGTTGGGTGAGTGGAGGAAGAAGGAAGGTGTGGGAGAGTGAGGAGGCAGAAAAGGATATTTAAGTTGATAATATTTTTTTTTTAAAGAGAGAAAGTGCCTCCGTCAGACTGGCCTTGTAGGCAAGTCTGTGGGATATTTTAATAACTAATGGTCAATATGGGAAGGCCTACATTACTGTTGGTACTATGATGCCTGGGCAGATGGTCATAGGTTATAAACTAAAGCAGGCTGAGTGAAGCGTTGGGAGCCAGTAAGCCGGTTCCTCTGTGTCCCCACTTCAGCTCCCATTTCAAGTGATTGCCTTGGCTTCCATCAGTGGACTGTGACCTGGGCTATGTCACCCAAATCAGCCTTTCCTCCCCTACTCCCAATCACCAATGTGGCAGTCCTCTGAATTATTAATAAAATATCCCAGACCTCCAAACCATGATTATGGCAACTCCTTTGTAAAACAATTTGTCCAGAACTAAAAACTTTGAAGATGCACACATCTTACAGTAACAATTATTTCTAGTTATGGATCCTAGAAACACTACTGAACATTTATATAGGAAAGTGTTTGTAATTACTCTTTGCTGTAGTAAGTTTAAAAAAGAAAAAAGAAAAAGAAAAAAAGAAAAGCCTAAAAACCTATTCAAAAAGAATGAAAAAATAAATTAATTAGGACTCTACGATTGAATATTACAATATATTTAAAAATAGATTACCTATAAGGGTTTTTAAAAAAAATCAATGTAGGCTAACTTTGAAATTAAAAGATTGAAGGTAAAATACAAACAAGAGAAATATTTACATAGTTGCACTATGAAAATCTGCATATTTCAGCATAATGGCGTTGCTAGAATGTTTAAGGACTCAGGGTATCAGGGCTTTTAAATTTCCCAACTCTGAGAACTGGGAAGGGAAACAGGGGTGAGTGGTACATTTTAATTTTACCTTTTTTGCTATATTTCTTAGTTTTGGTTTTACTTCTGTTCCAGGAACTTTGAGGCTTTCTGACCTCTGAGAGCACCGGGCATATATATGTGTGGTGTACATGCATACACGTAGACCAAATGTCCATACTTGTAAATTAAAAATAAGTTAATATTTAAAACAAAAAAGGAAAAACATTTACAAAATAAGGTGTCCCTGATTTTAGGTAAATTTTACAAAAATGATCATGTACACAAAGTTAATTAGCAAACACTGGTCACTTACAGAACCTGTGTGCAGTTTACTTACAAATTTAGTAATAAAGAAATTAGCAAAATTTCTCAGTTGTCAATTGTAGTTATTTGAAGAGTTCACTTTTACAAGCTGTTTTACAAAACAGTAAGATAGAGCACGTTCATATATCGCTGCAATAGAAGGGTTTTGGTCCTTTGTAATTGCATTCATTTGCGAGCATCACCAACCTTCCAGGGAGGTAAGTTCATCATAACGCAAGTCACAGGTGATGATTTTCTTTGGAAGGTTTTTCAGTATTTATGACCCTGCTGTCTTAAATCATGATTGGCTTACTGACATTATTTTTATTTTGCTCCCAAGATATGCGTTGTGTGAGGCCTGTGTGAGTTCCTGCAGGCCCGTGTTCTGAGATTCTGTACTACGGGCGGCTCTGGCTGTTTGGGCAGGCCATAACCCAGCTATGCACATCACTCAGGTGGTGTGAGCAGCTTTAATCATGTGTGGAGAAAGAAGGTATGCAAAGCAGATGGGCCTCTGTGGGAAACAGCGAGGAAACGAGTTCCCCGCGCAGATGAGGTTTCCGCAGGTGGTGGGAAATGGTGATGAGTTTTCAACTCACTATTCCACGCCAAAGACGGATGATGCATCAAGGGTTGAGCACAGTATAAATAACTGTGGCTCATTTTCACCCATATGAAAAACAATTTGGAATTTATGCCCCCTTTTTTCCCTTCTTCTTCTTTCTGGGATGCTATTAGCTATTCGTTAATGTTTTCGTTCCATCCCATCGGAGAGGTTCTGAAATTCCTTCGCACTACAGCTAGAGTTGGTGACTGCGGGTCATCAATCAACACAAGCCGATTTCCGCTTTAGTTTCCTCCATGGGTAGAGATGCCTTTCACGGCTATTTGACAGTCAAGAGCTCATCTGTTGCTTGTGTGGTGGTGCATGGCTTTAACCCAAGCCCTTGACAGGCTGAAGCAGGGGGATCTCGAGTTCGAGGCTACCTGGACTATAGAGTGCAACCCTGTCTCAACCCAATGAAAAGGGAACCCAATGGCAACTATGAAGAGTTTCCGGTCTCAAGCGACAAGTAATGACCCACTTTGATGCTTATGATTTTGGACCGTAATTACATCTTGATCTGAGTTCAAACATAGAGACAAAGGCAATATCACCTCAAATCCTTGGCTAATAGTTCATATGGATCTTTAAATAGTCCTCCTATTGTTCACTATCATTTTAAGGCAGAGTTGTACACATTTTGTTGAAAAAATATTATTTCATTATTCCAAGTATCAACTCCTCTACATTGAACCCTAGCTGCATTTCAAAGATGCTAAGCCTTCAAGGTTGAGTGCCCCTGTCTTGTTCATCTCTCTGCCTAGAACATCTTTCTTCCCTGATGGTCTCATCTCAAATATTTCCTTCCTCACTTCTGTGAAGTCCAGTCAGCTCATATTTTCAATAATGACCATTTACCCATCCACTGGACACACGTAGACATATCACCTGCCATTCCTTTTACTAAGTACATCTCACCCACCAACCAAACATACACTCACCACCCTCTATGTGACATATCAAGTTTTTTTTCTATGTCCTCTACAACTCTATGGTCAGAATTTGACTTTTACTGTGCAAATTAAGTGTACTCTTCACACCTGGCACCTGGAATTGCCTTGCTAGTGTGTAGTTCAGTGAATATTGTATCAATGATATATACTAAGCCTCTTTTTTATTATCCAGGAAATCTCTCCATCACTATCAGAGAATCCTGTGAAATACTCATTTGAACTGTAGTTTGGAAGGTTATAGGTTCCCACAAGAGAGCTCCATAACATTTAGTTTAAAACAAACAACAACAACAACAAAAACAGAATACAAACAAACAGAAAATCTTTATAGGTGATACAATGAAAGTATTTTGAACTTCATAATTGCATGAGAATATCAAAGATTTGAATCCAGGGATTTCTGTGGTTTTCAATGCCTTACAGTATTTATAAGATACTGAACTGTAAAAATATATAAAAGAACAAAACAAAGTCATGTCTAAGATACAAGGCCACCATCATCACTATTTTCTTTCTCTTTGTTGATAAGTGTTTGGTGCTTGGAGTGCACCCTGCTTCCTTATGGTGAAGCCAAGCTGTGTGGGTCTGAGCTTGGGTTCCTTAAACAAGGTGCTCTATTCTGGTGCCACTGTAGGCTCTGGCATGTGATGATTAGTATCAACCAAAGAGTTAGGGTAAGATGGAAAACAACAATGAAAAACAAAAAACACATCTCAGAGAACGCCCAGAATAATCCCAGGAATGGTATTTGGCACACCACACAGACTAAAGCACTCTATATTAGGGCAAGTTCTTCAGCACATGTAAAGCATATGTGAAAGTTCACTTGGGTCTTGAGGAGCTTTACTTTCCATTGGCAGTTAGGTCAGTGAGATAACCTGAGAAATCACCCCTGTTCTTACTTCCATCTGTAAAGCTTTTGCTATGGCCAGGCATCCCTGTTGAGATTTCCATGGGCCTGTATTCCAGAACAATAAGCTGGAACAGGGGTGAGGTGACAGGAACTGGAACAGGGACTTATTATTAGAAAGGAGAGAACTCCCATAGAAGGAGATGGGTCAGAGCTGGGGAGAAGGCTAGAAGCTCAGTGGTTCCAAAGTTCTCAGAAAGAAACCACACGCATACTGAACATACTATGAAGCTCACTGACTCACTAAAACTTAATGTTTGTACAGAGTAGGACCAGAGCCACACTATCTTGGCTTCTTAGTCATCTAAATAGCTACGTGTTACCCACCTCTTCTTTGACTTAATAAGCTTGAGACTTTTAAGTAAGTCCTTTTGGGACATATAAACAGGTCCCTAACTTCAACCAACCTAAACAGCTTAGACTGTCAATCAGACAGCACCTGTACTCTATAGCAGATGGTTTCCCTACTTTATTACAACCCATGGGCTTGGTGTTTCCAGCAATGCACTTGAAAGCCATCTTAATTTATGATTTTCTTTGTTAGGCTACTCTAGAAAACTTCCTGAAACTGTTGCTGTAGTTTTGGAACACAGTATTTAGGGTTACCTGAGCCTGTGATCCTGGGCCATGCTCTCTCATATTTGGCTCCAGAAACAAATAATATTTCCTTTGAACCAAAAGCTAATTTCTTTTGTCTAGAATCCATTTCTCTCATCCATGTGGGGCTAATCACGGTGGCTATACAAAGGAAGAAGATTTTCAGGATTTGGGTCATTTTCATAGCATGTTGTTTTTCCTGTGCATATTAAGGAGAGAGAGATTGGTAAGTTTGGGGGGGGGGCCTAGCTTGTTCTAAGCCACTGCTTTCTATAACGTGCCAATCGTATTCTCTGTAGATTAAGAGAATCCCCAACTTATTCGCCTGTCTCGCTTTGTTATATCAAAAGTTACATGGTTGCACATGCCTGTTTGGGTTGGTTTAACAGAACAATCTTCTGGGGTGGCCCTTCTTTTCACCTTGACCCTTCCTCAGTCACCGTCACCCCACACACGGGAAGATGAAGCCCATAGGAGAGATCTTGACAGTACTGTGGATCTAAGAGGCTTTTCCCTGGGAGACGCTGGAGACCTCCCCCTTCCTCCAACCCAGCCACCAGGCTCTGTTAAAAATTTCTTGATGAGATAGATGACATTTTTCACCTTGGAAGAAAATCCCCAAATAATCAACTCCTCTAAGTATCTAATTTTCCCCATTAAGTCAGATTCTATTCACTGGAGCAGCTTCCATTGTGAGGAACATTAGCACGACAGGCTGACAGATTACATTCCTTAGTGAGGATAATTAGCTAGAAATCACTTTTTTTTAGGGAAAGAAAACCCTTAAGATAGCAGGGTGAACATATTCAAGGGACTCAAACTGGTGTTATCACCTTAATTATAACAGAAGTACAAATGTATTAGGTGATTTTTCTCTCTCCCTTTATCTTTCTTTCTCTTCTTCTTCTTCTTCTTCTTCTTCTTCTTCTTCTTCTTCTTCTTC
>OU015744.1:75731866-75791631 GCA_907169655.1 Acomys percivali
TCTTCTTCTTCTTCTTCTTCTTCTTCTTCTTCTTCTTCTTCTTCTTCTTCTTCTTCTTCTTCTTCTTCTCTTTCCCCAGCAAATTCCACTCACCCACTAGAGAGATGTTCTCACTTGTCCTGGCATTTTTCTTGGTGTCCTAGATCTCTAAGTATTTGGCTAGAAAATAATGCCCACCTCCAATCCCTCAATGCCAGACCAATGGGAGATGTTCTGTCTGTCTCCTGCTTTCCCAAAAACCTAATCTGCTCCTCACTCCCACCTTCCATATACCATACTGCTCTGGTAAAATATTTCATACAGCTGTCTCCCTGGATGATCCCTGAGGGCAAGAGTGGTGTCATTTTAAGTACTTAACCCTTGTTGCCTGGTACAAACAGTTCATATTAAAGCATTTTATCAATAAGTTCTTCCTGAATAAAAGGAATGGTGTCAAAATAATGCAATTTAAGGCACCCTGCTCAGCTACCTGGTCACCTCAAACCCTGGGAGACACATATAGGGTTTAATGTATGGGTAAGGCATCCTATCATTTCCCCTCAATGCCAAAAAATCTCTGACCTGGCAATTTGAAAAGATGTTGTTCTGGAGAGAGGTATTGAAGAAAACAAACCACTTCTTGACTTTTGTTCTGTCATTCCTATTTCAGCATGTTTGCAACACTAATGAGATTCATTCTTTCTAAGTAGCAATTATTTCTGCAACCTACAGGGTTACTCACCAATCTTAGGTAAGAAACTAAACTTGGTGTTTTTACTCTTTTTATTGAAAAGAAAGTAGTTTTTCAATACTCCTATATATTTTTTTTTTTTTACAAATCTTTGAGTTAAGTAGAGGGATGACTTCACTGGCAAACTGAGAATGCTGACCTTTATCTTGTAGGCCTAGAGAGTTGTCAGAACTTTGGCTGTGCTTGTTACTCAGCCGAGGGAATGACAGGTATAGGACTATCACCATTATTATATAGGAAAGAAAGACTAGAGACTGTGAAAAGGAGAAAATGGAGAAAGAAATTCAAAGGAAGGAAGGAAGAGTGGGAAGGAGAAATCAATAAATTGAAAGATCATAGAAATAGAAAATGATTCTTTCAGAGTTGTAGGGGAGGGGAATAGGGAAGAAGAGGGAGGGAGGTTGAGAGTGGGAAGATATAAACTAGGGGATAACAATTGGGATGTAATTTGAATAAATTATAATAAATTAAAATTTAAAAATATATCTAGTGTTGAAGAATTGAAAGAATAACTAACTCTGAATGAACTAAGTTAACGTAGAGGCAGGATGCACGATAGAAAACAGTGTAGTAGAGGTTAGAGGTTATGGAGGTAAAATAAAAAGTACGCTGTGCATTTGGACATATCACTTAAAATAACAAGGGTTTAGTTCACCCAAGTGAAAAAAAATGTGTTTCATTCATGGATGGTAGCTTAAAATCTTCAAATACTTGTGATTCATTTGGCACGCTCGGAGAGGATTAGGAAATGAATAAGAGGTGATGGAGCAATGGCTTACAAGGAAAAGGAGTATAATAGTAAAGTGTAATGGAATAAAGGAGGTTAGTGGAATTAGAGGCTAACTTGGAGCAGGAGAGGGAAGGACAGAGTGGGTTTGGTTGGGTAAGCTCAAGGCAAACCAAATTCCTGAAGCCAGAGGCTGGGCAGAAAAGCCCACTCCTAGCTGTGGGGCTATTGGCAATCTTTCACTGTTGAGAGAGGGAGAGAGTTTACCTGCTAAGTCTACTACACCCCAGTGGAGGATCACACATCCAAGAAGACTTGGGCAGCACAAATTGCTCTTGATGTCTATTTACAAAAAAGTCAAAAGGTCATGACGTTTGCTGCGTAGGGAAGGGGAGTAGATATGAGGAGAGTTGGAAGGGGGTGGTAATGAATATGATCAAACAAGACATGAAACTTTCCAAGAACTAGTAAAAACTTACAAAAAGAAAAAGGTGGTTTCAGATAAAATGCTCTCTAAAACCACTTTCAGTTATAGAAGCCAAAGTATTCTTCATTCACTGGAGTTTGCTACTGCTGAGAACAGGCTGTGACCTGCCCTATGCTACTACTGATTGTTTGAAACAGTAGCTTTTCAGGCTCTACCTTGCCCTGAGATTCTACCTAACAAGCAGCTTTTGACTTCATTTTGAAAAGCGAGAAGACAAAAGATATGCACAGGGTGGACATGTGAATGGTCCCCTCTGTCTAGTACCACCCACACAACAGACTGACAAATGGCTTGTTCCCTGGAGTAGCCATGTGCTCATTTGTGCCTTTCTTCTCTTCCTATAAAACCTTCACGAGACTGTTACCATGTTAGAACATGAAATCCATGTTCCCAGGTCATATTCATATTTGGTTCCAGAATAAACTATTTCTCATCTCCTTTGAGAGGAAAGTGGATTTTCAATTTTTTTCTTTTACATTGTCACTCTAAAACCTAGGGGCGAAGGAGCATTTGCCTAGAGAACTGTTCCAAGTACTTGAAGAACAGATGATGACATCAGAACATGAAGAGTTCACCCTCAATAATGGCTACACTTTTGGCCCTCAAATCCTGCTTGCATCTCAAAGAGCACAACTAGGTAGTGTGGGTCTCTCAGTGGAGGGTCTCCCCACCTTTGCTGACATTCTATTATTAAAAGAAATCCATCATAATGTGATCAAACGTCCATGTTGCTGCACTAGGAAGAGCAAAGAAAATAACCTTAGCAAACCTGAGAGATCAAGGATGTGGCTACTTCTCTGTGTAAGGATTGAGGTGACAGAGCGAAAGGCACATGTAAAGAAAATCGATGTGTACACTTTAGTTGAAAGCTAATCAAATGAATTATACATAAAGCAAGTAAGAAATGATTGGAGGAATGTAAGTAGGAGTTAGACATATAAGGACATTTAAATTGTTTTTATATGTGAAAGTGTCACTGCAGGTGTACTTTATTTTTAAAAAGACCATTCTTAAAAGACACATGATAAATTAAGTAGTTACTGATGTTAAGAATAATCAAATAATTCCAGGGTAGACAAGAGGGGGGGGTAGGTACAACAGGAATGAATTTGTCTTTGAATAGAAACTTTCTAAAGTGGAATAACTAAGACCTACACCTTTGGGTCACGTTCTATGATTTTGCATATTTATAGTGGTTCTAATAATAATCAGAGGAACTAAGTCTAGTTGCTGATACCTAGATTCTAACACTTAGGAGGAGTGAGTTCAAAGCCAGTCTGGCTTACACAGAAATACCTTGCCTGAAGAAACAAAATTAATAATAGCAACCAAGAGATTACTATAATACATTTTATCCTTTTATAAAGGAATTTTAGGCCATTTTTCAATTACAAAAAAATTGTTATCCCTTCCTTCATTCTTTTAATTGAAAATAATTAAGACAACCAATGTGAAATCATCAAATACATTTTAGAGGCTGTAGACATTTGTTTTAGGATTATTTCAGCCAGTGAAAATAAGATTAAGAAAGGTATGGAAACAGAAAAGAAGAAAAAAATAGAGGTAGGAGGTTAAAAAGTACAGCAACACAGAACTCTGTCCATGAGGTCTGAGCCAGGGAGGTCAAGGGAAGGCAGACAGACATCTGGTCAGAGAGAAGGACAAAGTCTTGGCAAGAATCAGGCTTCTCCCCTCAGCTCAGCCCTCGGGCTCTGAGCACATTTTACAGCTTTGAATAGATGAGAAAATCAGTCGCTGGAAACTGCATGCATTCATTGGCAGTGTTCAGGAAGAAGAAGCTTTTACAGCAACTCAGCCATCCAGTCCTTGGCTGTGACTGTTAATTACAAAGCCTGAATCTAGCAGGGGAAATAGTGACCATTTGATCCAAAAGACTGCTATTTGCTGTAGGGGCTTTTGTCGGAAAAGTTTATCTACCCTGAAACAAAAATGATAAGCAAATTATTAACAACAACAACAACAACAACAACAATAACAGTAACTGGAAGGAAGGAAGCGAGGTGCCTTGCTCTAATGGACTCTTTGGGTCTGCTAGAGTGAACTGAGAGCTGACAGTGTGCTGGGAAGAACTGATCATGCTATGAGACAGCTCAGTGGAGGATGACAGAGGGGGGTTTAGCACTCCCACGTCTAGGGCATGTTCCAATTTCCTGCATGAGGAAATAATAATGATCTAAGTATATGAGTATATGACACACATTTTCAGTTCCTTGTGTGTATAGATTTAAATTCTAAAATTTAGTTATCCTTTCCACCATTATATTACAGTTGTTCTCAGGTACTGAAAACCCTAAAAATTATTAGGACAGCACTGGATATAAGTAAATCGAAGGTGTCTGACACATGGGGCTGAATAACGTCATCCCAAATGTTGTGCCCATATAGAACTTATGACTGAGACTTTACTAGGAAACAGCTTTTCAGTGATGTGATCAAGTGAAGATGAGGACCTACATTAGTTAAGGATAGACGGGAGTCTAATAACTAGTTACTGATTGATTGATTGATTGATTGATTGATTAAGTGGCAGTGTGTGCACACATAGAGGCCAGATGACAATTTGAATAATTCAGCACTTTCCTTCCACCATCTTGGTTGCAGGCATTGAGTTCAGGTTGGCAGGGTTGGCAGTAAGGGACTACACTTTGGTAACCTTAGTAATCCAAGTGTGTTTGTAGGAGACAGGAAGTTGGTGCACTGGCAGGGATAATTCTACATGATGACAGAACAGAAATTAGAGTGATGTAATCATATATCAAGAAACAGCAAGGACTAGGCTACTAAATGGGGAAAGGTAGGAAATGTCTCCCCATATGACCTCAGACACAACATGGTTTAGCATTAGGGGAGACCATGATCTTAGATATTAGCTCCTAGAACTCCATTATGTTAGGTCACCCATCAACTTTATATACCATAGATATTAAAGCTGTATTCTACATTCCATATAAAATGTAGATGTTGTGCAAGAACTTCTGTAATGCTGTCTCATACCTGAGAGTGGTTCATTACCACATAGTAGTAAACATAAGAAAAAGAAACATTCCTTTATACATTACTTATAAAGTAAATTCTCTACGTTTACAACTTGTGGGCTGATAATTACAGCATAAGATGTCTCAGAGAGTCTGAGGAAACGTCTTAATGAGAAACACGCTTGCTGAAGGAGCATGAGGACCCGAGTTCAGAGGCCCAGCATCCATGTAAACACAAGGCACAGTGGCGTGCACCTGTGACCGCAGCACTGGTGGCCCAGCTCAGGGACGTGGGGGACAGGACAGACCCAGGCAGATCTCTGGGGTGTGCTGGCCAGGCAACTGAGGCAAGACATCTCAGCAAGAGACCTTGCCTCAGAAAAAGTAGAATAATGGACACAATCTTTGGCCTGCACATATACACACAAGACAAATTCACATGTGCTCTGGTACACACACACACACACACACACACACACACACACACACACACACACACTAAAAATGGCTGTCCCAGAGGCTTTCAAATGGGTACCCAAACAGAAAGTGTGTGGTTTATGTGCAGGAGTCACCTTCAGGCACCAAGTACTTAGAAAAGTACAAAAGGCACGCAGGAGTGATGGGCTAGTAACATTGTGTTGCCTATGTCAGATACTGCTGATGTGTGTAGAATCCCCTGCTTTCCAGTCCAGGTTCTAAGTGGCCCTAGCTTTGCATTTCACTTCCATACAATCACTAGGGTGCCCCCAGATATCTTGACATTCGATCTGTTGGCCCTGAAAATACCCAGATTGAAGGCTCATTTTCCCATAGGAACCATAGAGTATGGGAGGATAGAGCAGGAGACACTGGAGCTATAGGAAGAGCAGCCATCATCTGATGAGAGTCCAGGGAAAGCATTGTTGAATTCCAGTGAATCACATTTGCAAACCTGAATCTGAAGTTCTAATTATTGCTCATTAGAGCCTTGGTTGCTTTTTATGGAATATAAGTAAATGTGGGGAAATAGCTGAAAGATTTTAACCATGTGGAAAAACACTTGGTGAGAATCTGTAGTTATTCTTAATATGACCATAAGTTCAAGCATTTATTCAACAAGCAAGCCCTATTTACTATGGGCCCAGAGAGAGAGAGAGAGAGAGAGAGAGAGAGAGAGAGAGAGAGAAGAAGAAGAAGAAGAGAAGAGAAGAGAAGAGAAGAGAAGAGAAGAGAAGAGAAGAGAAGAGAAGAGAAGAGAAGAGAAGGTCTGTCTATGGTGAATAAGATAGCCTTGCCATTGGTCTGCAGAAAATACTATAAAGATGAAAGGGAAAAACTAAAAAAAGGATTCAATGGCTGCATGATTCTCATAAAGAGCACACTCGGTAACAGAAGGATTCTCCAAGGCTAAACATGACTGGCTCAGACCAAGTGACTTTTGAACTGTTCCCAAAAGGCTAACGAACAGTGGAAGGTATGCTAGAGTGGGAGCTGGGGGCACAGGTAAGCCTGAAGGAACGCGTCGTGTACAGGTATTCAGGTATGAAAATGTGGATTCCACAGATTAACAAACAAACTAAATCAACGGTGTCTCTCTGAGCTTTGGTTAAGGCCAAGGAGCCATTCTCTACAAGATTTCACGGCTCAGAAACAATGGAAAGTACACTCAGAAGCATATAACGACATAGATCGAAGAAATGTGACGGTAACTAGCGTTATGGCCATGACAGCGTGGGTAAGGTAAATAACTCTGATTTGTTTTTGATAATGAGGGGGAAAGAGTTATAGACTCATGCAGAGGAACAGCTAGGTAGGAACCTGTCATTCACTGGGTTGTTGGTACGGTGGCATGGAGAACTGCATTCAATGTCAGGGAGCGGATAAAGAGAGGAAACCCCAACTTAGGTCACAGACGATCTTCCAGCGATGCAATGCGATACTGCGAAGTTCTGCCTTTCCTCCACCTCAACTTCTCTCTCTCCCGTCCCCTCAGCAGCAATGGCTCCTGAGCTGGTCTCAGGCCCGGGTACAGAGGCAGGAAGGTAAAAAAGCATGGGAGGAACTTAGGCCAGAAAGTGCTGAGTATGCAAATGACCGAATGCTGGGCTGTAATTGGAAGAGCGGCTTGAGAAAGGAGATATGGTTGTGCGTCATTATGAAAGCAAGATGAAGACTCTAGAGAAGATCAGCTGATGCCATCTGATACAATGCTTCACTTGAGACAATGCACATCAGCAGTGGGTATTTCAAGCCACCTAATGTTTCTAAAGGTTCCTATAAAAGTCCTGAAATTTTTTGATTGCTAAATATGGGCTACATTTTTTATAGGGAAACATTTACACCCAGAGTGACATAATACTTTTTTTTTTAAACAGATGCTTCTGTGGAGTTTGGAAGACAAGGCAGGACAACAGAATTCCAAGCATATGCTGGCGAACTGAATGAAAAGGTTAAGGGATGGTAAATCCAGGCCAGAGCTGTTAAATCCAGGCAGGCTCCCAAAATGGAGAAGGGTACTCCTAAAAGATAAAGGGCTATAGTTATTAGGCTAATGTTCCTGAAATAGTGAGAATAAAGGGCACTACTTCAGGGCACTGGTGTTGACCCTCTCTCATATCCTTACGAGTCAGTCTCAGCTCCCTGTTGCACGCAATGTGATGCCTGTATTCTGGCTTTTGACAAGCACAGAGGGGAGGTAGAAACTCAGGCCATTCATCCTCTGTGTCCTTCACCTCTCTTTTATTTTTAATTTTCTTTTTCTTATCAATCTCTCTTCCCCTTTCTTTTCTCTTAGTACTCTGTTTTTTTCTCCTTTGCATCTGCCATTAGCAGACACCTTTGCCCCCCTTACTATATGACAAGAACTTTAGTCCAACAATTTTTCCCTTGAGCACGTTGTTTCTTACTCTTTGCTTAGTTTAATTTGAGGTAATACATCACTTTAGGAGTTCATGGAAACTATCGCAGTGAAATTGCTAACTTTCTACGGCTATCCAATGCCTCAACAGAGAGAAGTCTGAGTCGAGTCGTCACTCTTGGTAATACAGTTACTCTTAAGGCACTGGGAGAGATGAAGAAAGAAATGACCAAGAAGGAAGCCACTCGGCTTGTAACTCAGTTATGTTCCTATGGTATCATAACTGATAACTCTTCCTGTTCGTTATTTGGTAGCTCATTTCTAAATATTCAAAGCTACTTCCAAAGCTACGTGTTTTTCTGAATAAAATCTTGCTCTGGAGTGCATGATGACACATACATGATAGCTAGGAAATGGTGGGAAGCTCTCCTGCTACCAAGCACCGCAGCTAGCTGCTGAACCACAGCTCAGAGTCAGGAAATCTAGGGGTAAATCCTATCTTGCACCGCCAGTGTCATAGTCTTAATGGGACTAAGGAAGTACCTTGTCTAATATGCTTCATATTGTCAGCCCCATGTCTGATGTGGGTGACAGAGAATGAGCACCTGTCCAGATTATGGCTGTTTGAGGACTTCAGGCATCAACCTATCTCTGAGGTTCTCATACTGAATACAATCACAGGGTGACACAACAGTTAGTTTTTATGGGTCCTTATGCTTGCACAGGTAGCACTTTACTGACTGAGCCCCCTCCCTGAGCTACTGTTCACCTCCCTATTTTTAAGAGATATTTGGTCACTTATGAGATGTAGCTTCCACCAGACATTCACTAAATATCATCAGTGGTTCAGCCTCCTGTTCCTTTCCAGTCTATAAAATTAGCAACAAATGTAGACATTAAAACCGGAAACACTACTTACTAACAAGTTTTCTCTTCGAAAGTTCTTAAATATTTTTTTCTGTTTTGGGGAATTTCACATATAACAGATTAAATGAACTTTTTAAAAAATAAATTTTCCTGTTTTTTCTCTTCCAACTTCTCCCCAACTCACTACCACTTTTCCCTCCCAATTTTATGTACTCTGTTTTTAAACCACTAAATCTACTTAGTTCTGTCTCTGTCTGTCTGTCTGTCTGTCTGTCTGTCTGTCTGTCTGTCTCTCTCTCTCTCTCTCTCTGTGTGTGTGTGTGTGTGTGTGTGTGTGTGTGTGTGTGTGTGTGTGCGCGTAGAACCATCTACTAGAGTATAGATATACACTCAGGGGATCTTCCTTGCAGAAAATTTAATTCTTTTACATCTTGATCTCACAAAATGTCTTCGCTTGTAGTAGGATTACGTGTCAGATAACACTGCATAACATTCACCTAACACTAATGTTATTTACATACTCCAAATACTGGACTCACTAGCTTCTTAATTAATCCTACCAGAATGTTTCAAAATATATATATACAAAGACAGAAGCACCAAGCAAGGACATGCATGGACTAGATCTAGGACTCGAACACATATGTAGCCAATGGGCAGTTTAGTCCTCCTGTGGGTCCCCTAGGGGAAGAGGGGCTGTCTCTGACATATATTCTGTTGCCTGCTTTTTGATCACTTCCCCCTGGTGGGGCTGCCTTGCCTGGCCTCAGAGGAAGAGGATGTACGCAGTCCTGACATGACTTGATGTGCTGGGTTGGGTTGGTAGGGAGGGAGGCTCTCCTTTTCTGAGAATTAGGATGGAGGATGGGGAAAAGTAAGGGAGGGTGGGACTGTGAGGAGAGGAGAGAGGGGGCTGCAATAGTGTGACATAAAGTAAACAAATAGAAAATAAATAAAATACATGTTTTATAATAGAGTAAATGGAAGCTTCAGAAGATCAAACAACTTATAAGGCCGACAAGGGCTAAGCAGTAAAGAGTATGAAAGCCAGGTCATTCTGACTTCAGAACCCACAGTCTACTGTTTTACATGTGCTTTGGGCCTTGGATCTCCTACAGAAAGGATAAGCAGTACGGTTATGACATCTCTTGTCTTGCTGTTGCTCAAGTGAAAACAAGTCTCCTTATATGAAATGATCTATAAGATCCCATTCATCTTTGAAAGGGCAGTTCAATTATCTAGCCAAGGAAATAAATCAACACAGAAGACTCAAGGGGAGGCCTTTACAAACCACACCAGTATTGCTTTATTCTTTTCCTTAAATTGTAATGTCTCTTTCTTTCTGCATTTCCAGCCTCCGAAGTAAAAGTCATTGTGTATGTGTGCCTCAAGGGCAATGCTTGAACTGTTGGAGTGCTGGCCAAGTAAAAGTCTTATGTAACAGTGGTGGGTAAGATGCAACTGTCATGGACTTGCACTATGTGTGAGGTCTGTCTGAGTCTTTGCCCAGAATCCTGTAGCTAGGGAGCATGTGAATCATGGGCTGACTCTCACCTTCTGAGCAGCGGGATACGACTATTTGGAAGAGTTTCTCCACCACAGTAGATAATTTTAGCTTGAAGTTACCCTTCATCAAAGATTAGACTCTCCATTTGTCCTTTGGGCGAAGACCTGGAGAAGTTACGGAGGACGTAATGGAAATTTCGCAGTAGGTTGGAGAGAAATTTCTCCTTTAAGCCCTGTAAGCTGGTTGGAGGGTGATATATTAAAATGTGAATTTGTGGTAGGATGAAATTTGTTCTGAATACCATAGTTTTCATCTTACAACAATGAAATATAAAGAAAAATTCAAAGGGTGAGAAAAAGGTAGTGAATTTGCCAAGAAAAAGAGAATGGTAGAGTATTCCTTCATATTAAAGTGATTTAAGAGATGTATCCACATGAACGTGAGGGTGTATGCATACCCCAAAACTAGAGAGCAGCCCACAAGAGGAGAAAAGGCAGCACTAAGGAACATGAATGGGGAGAGTGTGTACACAGAGGAATCCAAGATGGCGGTGAGCAGTGTGGACCGTGTTTGGAAGCTCCAGTGAACAATTCAGGGAATTGCACAGATTTCTGAGCCAGGAACACCAAGGTCCCGACACCACGGCAGCAGGAGTGCTCCATGGTTCGGAAGGACCAGGGTGCAGAGGACCTACGTGCCCCTGCACACGGGAGGAGTGCGGATTTTCTCAGAGCAGAGCAGCAGCGGCGGCACAAGAGGCACCAGTGGCACCAGCGGCAGTGACTGAGGTTTTCAGATCAGAGCCTTCCAGTGGAGGCGGTTAGTGTGGTGGCTGGTGGGAGTTGCTGCGGGAGAGGGGACACTGGACAGGATTTGGGTCGTGTGGTGCCTTGTGACCCAAACTGGACTTGGCGGACAGTTCAGCCCCAGAGTCCTGGGTATAGCTCAGTGCGCAGTGCTGTGGAGACGATGGCTCAGCACAGCAAGCAATTCTGCCCAAGGCAACAGCTCAGCGCAGCCACAGCTCCCCTGCTGTGATGCAGGCTGGGTGGACCACTCATTTCCACTGAAGGCGCCATATCAGTGCAGCCGCAGTTCATCTGCTGTGACATAGGCTGGGCGGAGCACTCAGGTCTACCGAAGGCACCAGATCAGCACAGCCGCAGTTCACCTGCTGTGAGGCAGGCTGGGCGGAGCACTCAGGTCCACCAAAGGCGCCATCTCAGCACAGCTGCAGTTCACCTGCTGTGACGCAGGCTGGGCGGAGCGCTCAGTTCCTCCAGAGGCAATAGCTCACATCAACGAGCAGTTCTGCCCAAGACACTAGCTCACCTCAGCGGACAGTGTTGGGCGCTGATGCAGGCTGAGGTCAGCATGCAGATTCAGCCCAGAGGCCCTAGCTGGACTTGCCAGGCAGATTAGGCCCAGAGATTCTTCCTGAGCTGTGCACACAGGCTCGGTGGCCCTAAGACTCTGCCTGGACTATCCACGCAGTATAGGCCCGGAGTCCCGGGCTGAATTCAGCGTGCAGTGTGGGTCCATAGTCCCTGGCTGAGCTCGGTGCACAATTGCGCCCCGGAGACTCGGGTGAAGCTCGGTGTGCAGTTTAGGGCCAGAGTCCCTAACCATGCTTGGCAGACAGATTGGGCCCAGAGACTCTAGTAGAGCTTTTGGCACAGTCCTGGCTCTAAGACTCTGGTTGGACACAGTGTGCAGTTTGAATCCAGAATTCCTGGCTGAGCTGGGCGGATGGTTCGGGCCTGAGTCAATAACTGACCACGGCACACAGTTTGGCCAAAAGCCCCTAGCTGAGCTTGGTGCGCAGTCCCAGCCCAAAATTTCTGGCTGGACCCAGTGTGCATTTTAAGCCCATAATTCCTAGCTGAGCTCAGCAACGGTTCAGGCCCTGAGATTCTAGCTGAGCTCGGTGGGTGGTTCGGGCCCAGTGTCCCTGGTGGAACTTGGCAGGGAACCCAGAAGGCTGAGGATATGTTGGCCTGACCCAACGCTCATCCAGAGACCCAGAACGATTTCAGGGCCCACAGCACAGGGGAGCTGAAGATCACTGGCTGTGAAAGCCCAAAACGACAGGGCTAACCTACTGCCATCCACACCAGGGAAGCATCAGAGCTTCCAGCCTACGGAAATCATGAGAAAACAAGTGAATCTATCATCAGACCCCCTCCATCCAACCCGGGAAGTTACCCAACAAAAACAAAACCAGCAAGATGTCTAAAGGACAGCATAAAAGCATATGCAAAAAACCCCAAAACAACATGGCGTCTCCAGTTTCCAGCTATCCCAAAGAAAACAACCCAGAGAACTCAAATACAATGGAAATACAAGAAAATGACCTCAAATCCTTAATAAGGAGCATATTAATGGAGGAAACAAATAAAATTCGTAATCAAATACAGGAAGACGAAGCCAAACAGGTGAGAGACATAAAAGAAGCACATAGAGTGGAACTGGAAAAATTTAAGGAAAATGCAAGTAACCATATGGAAGAAATAAATAAAACGGTTCAAGCTCTGAAGACCTATGAAGAGGCAATGGAAGAAACTCAGGAATATACAAAAAATCAGGTGGAAGAAATAAAAAAATCAGTTCAAGATCTGAAGACGAAAATGGATTCAATGATAAACACACAGACAGAAGAAAAACAAGAACGTGAGACCTCAGAGAAGAAGGCAAGCAACACAGAAGTGAGTTTTTCTAACAGAATCCAAGAGACAGAAGAACGAATCTCAGGTCTAGAAGATACAATCACAGATCTTGAAGCAACCATTAAAGAAAATGCCAAATCTGGAAAACTCCTGACACAAAACATCCAAGAAATTCAGGACACCATGAAAAGAAGAAATCTGAGGATAATAGGCATTGAAGAAATGAAGATATCAGAATCCAAGGCCCAGAAACTGTTCTCAACAAAATCATAGAAGAAAATTTCCCCAACCTAAAGAAAGAGATACCTATAAACATACAAGAGGCCTACAGAACACCAAATAGAATTGACACAGAAAAGGAAAACTGCCAGTCACATAATAATCAAAACACAAAGCATACAGAACAAAGAAAAAATATTAAAAGCTGCAAGGGAAAAGGGCCAAATAACATTCAATGGCAAACCTATCAGAATTACACCAGACTTCTCAGCAGAGACCATAAAAGCCAGAAGAGCCTGGACAGAGATCCTGCAAACCCTGAGAGACCACAGATGCCAGGCCAGACTACTTTACCCAGCAAAATTATCAATAACCATTGATGGAGAAAACAAAATATTCCATGACAAAAACAAATTCAAACAGTACCTATCCACAAATCCAGCTTTACAGAAGGTACTAGAAGGAAAACTCCATCCCAAAGGGTCAAGCGACAACCAAAACTACTCAGGAAATAGGTAACTATACCATGGCAGAAACACAGCTACACAAATGCTCGATTGGAAACAATATCAAAATTAAGACTCTTAACAGTCACTGGTCGTTAATATCTCTCAACATCAATGGTCTTAATTCTCCAATAAAAAGACATAGACTAACTGAATGGGTGCATAAACAAGATCCCACATTCTTCTGCATTCAAGAAACACATCTCACCTATAACGATAGGCATTACCTCAGGGTAAAAGGTTGGAATAAAATATTCCAAGCAAATGGTTACAAGAAGCAAGCAGGTGTAGCTATTTTAATATCAAACGAAATAGACTTTCAACCAAAATTAATCAAAAGGGATGCAGAA
Source organism: Acomys percivali (assembly GCA_907169655.1). Lineage (NCBI taxonomy): Eukaryota > Metazoa > Chordata > Mammalia > Rodentia > Muridae > Acomys > Acomys percivali. The sequence continues at coordinate 75,745,758 of OU015744.1, forward strand.
GGACACTTCATACTCATCAAAGGTAAAGTCAACCAAGATGACATCACAATTCTGAACATCTATGCTCCCAATACAAGGGCACTCACATTTGTAAAAGATCTACTAAAAAAACTCAAACTACACATCGATCCCCACACAAAAATAGTGGGAGACATCAACACCCCACTCTTACTGAAGGATAAGTCATTGAAACAGAAACTAAGGCGAGAAATAACATCATTAACCAATGCCATGGGTCAAATGGATCTAACAGATATCTATAGAACCTTTCACCCAAACAAGAAAGAATATACCTTCTTCTCTGCACCCCATGGAACCTTCTCCAAAATTGATCACATCGTAGGTCACAAAGCAGGCCTCAACAGATACAAGAGGATTGAAATAATACCTTGTATCCTATCAGATCACCATGCTCTTAGGCTGCAATTCAACAACAACAGAAACAACAAAAAGCCTACACGTACGTGGAAACTAAACAACTCTCTGCTAAATGACACATGGGTCAGGGAAGAAATAAAGAAAGAAATCAAGGAGTTTCTGAAATTCAATAAAAATGAGGGAACAACATACCCAAATTTGTGGGATACATTGAAAGCAGTGTTAAGAGAAAAATTCATAGCACTAAGTGCCTTTAAAAAGAAATTGGAAACATCGCACATAAGCAACTTAACAAAACAGCTGGAAGCCCTAGAAAAAAAAGAAGCAGAAACACCCGAAAGGAATAGACGTCTGGAAATAATCAAACTCAGGGCTGAAATTAACAAATTAGAAACTAAGAAAACAGTCCAAAGAATCAACAAAACCAAGAGCTGGTTCTTTGAGAAAATCAACAAGATAGACAGAACATTAGCCAAACTAACTAAAAGGCAGAAAGACAGTATTGAAATCAACAAAATCAGAAATGAAAAGGGAGACATAACAACAGACACTGAAGAAATACAAAGAATCATAAGATCCGACTTTGAAGGCATATATGCCACAAAATTTGAAAATCTAAGGGAAATGGACGATTTTCTTGATCAATATCACTTGTCAAAGTTGAGTGAAGAACAGATAAACAATCTAAATAGTCCCATTTCCTTTACAGAAATAGAAGCAATCATTGATAGACTCCCAAACAAAAAAAGCCCAGGGCCAGATGGTTTCAGTGCAGAATTCTACCAGACCTTCAAAGGCGAACTAATACCGATACTCTTCAAGCTACTCCAAAAGATAGAAATGGATGGAACATTACCAAATTCATTCTATGAGGCCATAGTCACGTTGATACCTAAACCTCACAAAGACTCAACAAAGAAAGAGAATTTCAGACCAATTTCTCTTATGAACATCGATGCACAAATACTAAATAAAATTCTTGCAAAACGCATACAAGAACACATCAAAGATATCATTCATCATGACCAAGTAGGCTTCATTCCAGGCATGCAGGGATGGTTTAATATAAGGAAATCCATCAATGTAATCCACCATATAAACAAACTGAAAATAAAAAACCACATGATCATCTCTTTAGATGCAGTGACAGCATTTGATAAAATCCAACACCCATTCATGTTTAAAGTTTTAGAGAGATCGGGGATACAAGGCACTTTCCACAACATAATAAAGGCTATATACAGCAAGCCAATAGCCAAAATCAAAGTAAATGGTGAGATACTCAAGGAAATTCCTCTAAAATTGGGAACAAGGCAAGGCTGCCCACTCTCTCCATATCTCTTCAATATAGTACTCGAAGTTCTAGCCAGAGCAATAAGACAACAAAAGGAGATCAAGGGTATCCAAATGGGAAAGGAGGAAGTGAAACTATCCCTATTTGCAGATGATATGATAGTGTACACAAGTGACCCTGAAAATTCCACCAGAGAACTCCTACAGCTGATAAACACTTTCAGCAACTTGGCTGGATACAAAATTAACTCAAAAAAGTCTGTAGCCTTCCTATACACAAATGACAAGCTTGCAGAGGAAGAAATTAGGAAAGCCATACCCTTCACATTAGCCACAAGCAATATAAAATATCTAGGAGTTACTTTAACTAAGCAAGTGAAGGACTTGTTTGAAAAAATTTCAAAACTCTGAAGAAGGAGATTGAAGATGACATGAGAAGATGGAAGGATCTTCCTTACTCATGGATCGGGAGAATTAACATAGTAAAAATGGCCATCCTACCAAAAGCAATCTACAGAATCAATGCAATCCCTATCAAAATACCTACACAATTTTTTAAAGACATTGAAAGTTCAATTCTGAACTTCATATGGAAAAACAAAAAACCCAGAATAGCAAAAACGATCTTGTACAATAAAAGGTGCTCTGGAGGAATCTCCATACCTGATCTCAAATTGTACTATAAAGCAATTGTAATTAAAACAGCATGGTACTGGCACAGCAACAGGCTGATTGATCAGTGGAATCAAATTGAAGCCCCAGATATGAATCCACTCACATATGGTCACTTGATTTTTCACAAAGAAGCCAAATCCATTCAATGGAAAAAAGGATAGCATCTTCAACAAATGGTGCTGGTCTAACTGGATGTCTATGTGTAAAAAATGCAACTGGACCCATATTTGTCACCTTGCACAAAACTCAAATCCAAGTGGATTAAAGACCTCAACATAAAACCAGAGACACTAAGTCAGTTAGAAGAAAAAGTGGGGAAGAGCCTGGAACATATTGGTACAGGAGACAACTTCCTAAACAGAACAGCAACAGCCCAGGCCTTAATGTCAACAATTAATAAATGGGACCTCATGAGGCTGAGTAGCTTCTGTAAGGCTAGAGACACGGTCAAGAGAACAAAGCGACAGCCTACAGACTGGGAAAAGATCTTCATCAACCTTACATCTGACAAAGGTCTAATATACAAAATATATAAAGAACTCAAGATATTAAACACCACCATACCAAAGAACCCAATTGAGAAATGGGGCTTGGAACTAAACAGAGAATTCTCAACAGAGGAATCTCAAATGGCTGAGAAACACTTAAAGAAATGCTAAACCTCCTTAGTCATCAGGAAAATGCAAATCAAAACAACTCTGAGATTCCATCTTACACCCATCAGAATGGCTAAGATAAAAAAACTCAAGTGACACCACATGCTGGAGAGAATGTGGGGAGAGAGGAACACTCCTTCATTGCTGGTGGGAATGCAAGCTAGTACAACCACTTTGGAAATCTATCTGATGCTAGCTCAGAAAACTGGGAATAGGGCTTCCTCAAGACCCAGCTATTCCACTCCTTGGAATATAGCCAGAAGATGCACCAGCACACAACAAGAAAATTTGCTCAACCATGTTCATAGCAGCCTTATTCATAATAGCCAGATCATGGAAACAGCCTAAGGGTCCCTCAGTAGAAGAATGGATAAAGAATCTGTGGTACATATACACTATGGAATACTAGTCAGCTATTAAAAACAAGGAATCCCGAAATTTGTGGATAAATGGATTGAGCTAGAAATGATCATAATGAGTGAGTTAACCCAGAAGCAGAAAGACTCAAATGGTATATACTCACTTATATCTGCATACTAGCCCAAGGGGCATGTCCCACAAAATCCTTCCCTTACCAGGAAACTGGGACAGAGGGGAGGACATCCTATTGGGACTCTAGATAAGAGAACCTTGTGAGAATAGCAATGTAGAAGGATCCAGTGGGACCTAGAAACCTACAAGTAGAACATTATGATAGTCAGATTTGGGTCAAGGGGTCCCGCTCAAACTAACCCCTACCCAGATCTAGCCAATGGACAGGACAGTCTCCACATTTGAGTGGAGAGAGGGATATGACTTTCTCATGTACTCTGGTGCCTCACATTTGACTATGTCTCCTGGAGGGTGAGACTGAGTGGCACTCAGAGGAAGGACAGCAGGTCACTGAGAAGAGACTTGATACCCTATGAGCATATACAGGGGGAGGTAATCCCTCTCAGGAACAGTCATAGAGGAGGGGAGTAAGGGGAAAATGGGAGGGAGGGAAGAATGGGAGGATACAAGGGATGGGATAACCATAGAGATGTAACAAGAATAAATTAATAAAATAAATTTAAAAAATTAAAAAAAATAAAGTGATTTAAGAGATTCAGTTAAACAGGAAAAAGAAGTAAATATATGCAACTTCTCTACTTGCAAAATCCATTATTAACTTTAATTTTCAGCGTTAGTTCTATTCATTCCCTTAAATTCTGTATATGTAGATGTGATATTTGTACATACAGTCCTATTTTGTAGTTTTTCTTAGTAAAATAAAACAGTATTTTTAAAGGCAATAAGTAATTTTTAAAATATGCAGTGACTATAGAAATAGCATACAGAAATGTTTCATATAGTTAATCTTTTGAATTATTTTACATATCATTCATTCACTTACACATCCAATATTTACTAAGTACCCAAGATCTGGTTGCTAGGCACTGAAGAAAGAATAATATCAAAACACTGCCCCTGACCATCACATACCTAGCCCAATGCAGGCATCATTATATAGTATGTTATAGATATGAGAAGATAATGTAATATATGACATGGCAAGAAGAGCTAACCTAGATCATGCTGAAAGTGATTCTCCGCTAATGCTTTTCTCAAATATTACTAAGCTGTGCTCAGGGGCATAATAAATTAACAGAGAGCCTTAATGGACTGGATTAGGGGAGAGGTGGTACTTCAGTGAAGTGGGCTTTTAGAGGTCTGTACTGGGAAAACTTTTGTGTTGCATCTCAGGAGGTGAAAGTGTACCTGGCGAGAGGCAGGACTGGGCCTGAGGGCAGGTGAAGGTTACTAAGGGTGATGCATGCCAGTGGCCGTTATCTTGTGGCTACTGAATAGTCAAGAGTGGTTCAAAGAGAATAAAACATGACCACACTTCCTAGTTTCATGGTGCCTTTGCTTGCTTCAGGGAGAACTGAACTTAAAAGACTGAGCCAGAATTGGGAAGCCAATAGAAATAAGTGAAAAGTGAAGACAATGTAAGACACAGCACTGAAAATGACAAAGGGGACATTAAATTAATACCATGATTATTGCCTGAACTACGCTCACTCCAATTCCATGCCATGATATTCCACCCATGAAAGCCCCAGTGACTGCGTTTGGAGACAGAGAGCTTAGAAATGAAGAAGCTGGAATGATATGGTATTAGGGTGACTGGGCGACTTTACAGGAAACGGGGCTAAGAGTCTCTAGAGGCACAAGAGAACCAGGTGCACACACTGAGGGAAGGCCAACAAGATGGCGGCAGCTACAAGTCAAGGACCGAGACTACTGCCTAGACCACACCTCCTGGCACCGTGATCTTACACTTCCAGTCTTTTGAAGGTAAGAAAATAAACTGGGAAATTGACTAGTTTTTAGCATTTTGTTTTGGTAGCCTTATCAAATTGACTAATAATAAGGAAATTTAAGTGAAAGTGAATGTTAATTAAAAAGATGCCTGTGTAAAGGAAAAAAAGTGCACTGATTTGGGCAGTGGTTCACAGGGCTGCCTAGACAGAGTGGAGCTGGAGCCCCAGAGATTATATGTGGTCCACAAAACCTAAAATACTCACTCTAATGTCATTCCCTGGTATAACTCACTGATATAAGGTACATACTACCTGCAATATCTTTGTCATTATTGCCGGTATCATTGCATGTGTGTACATGTGTGAGCATGCGCCTGAGTATGTGCATGTGTACATGCAGAAAGGCCAGAGGTCAATGTCAAGTGTCATTCCTCAGGTTCATCTACTTATTTTTTTCCTAATCAGAGTATCTCACTGGTACCTTGGCTTCCCTGTTTGCCTAGGCTTGCTAGCCAGTGGACTTCAGGCATCAACCGATCTCTGAGTTCCTGATACTGAGATTACAATCACAGGGTGATACAACATCTGGTTTTTATATGGGTGCTGGGATTTGAACTCAGGTCCTCACGCTTGCCTAGATAGCACTTTATTGACTGAGCCCCCACTCTAAGCTACTATTTATCTCCCTATATTTAAGAGGTATTTGGTCACTGTTTTCCAAAGCAGAGACGTTCCATAGTTTCTGATGTAGCAATTCTTGCTAAGTCACATTTTTAGAACAGGGTCACATCTTTAGAACAGGGAACATCCATAGCAGGACTAGTCACACTATGAAGAAACTTACTGACAGTCCAAAAGCCTATGATCAGGAGATTGCAAAGGTGCAGCGGTCCAGGCACACACAAACATACCAGTGAAGCTTTGCAGTACATTATTACATTATGCATCATGTCATACATCTTTTTGAAGTTTAAGAAAGAAAACTAAAAGTATACCCTGTTCTTGGAGTACATTTCTATGCAACAGCGATATAGAAAAGATATTAAGAAAAGGTGAATTCAGGTTTCAGGCCACTTCTCTGTAGGGAAGGAAACACAAAGGGTGACTTGTTTAGAAAACGGCTGCTAAAGTTCTAAGTCCCTTGAGAGATGATGAGGCCAAGGGCCTTTACTTTATTGATGTCAAAAAGTTTGATTAGTTATTGATGAACAGAGTGCAGTTCACATCAAGGGTTATTAACCATCAGTCTAATTCTCTGTGTGAGATACAATTAGAGAGAAATTTCCTTAAACTTGAGCTCCATATTTAGCACCTTTATAACCAGCTATTTGGTGTGGCGAGGAATTGCTTTAGTTCGCTAGGCATTTCTTTTTAAAAATACATTTATTTTTATGTGTATAAGGTTTTGTATACATGTGCGCCTGTGCACCACTTACATTCCTAATGCTCACGGATACAAGAAAAGGTTGTTGGGTCCCATCTAACTGGAGATAATGACATTTGTGAGCTGACATGTGGGTCTCTGGAAGTGAACCCAGGTCATCGGCAAGAGCAGCAAATGTCGCTAAACTCTGAGCCATAAATGCAGCCCCAGGATTTTGTTTCTTAACCCAGGCAAAAAGGAAGAACTTGTGTGGCTTAAGGAAGCATTCCTGTGGTTCTGTCAAAATGATGATAATAGCATGAGTTCTTTTAAATTTATATTTTAAGATAATATGTAAAATTAATAAGTATCTAAAATATAGTATTATATTTTGGTGGCCAAACATTCTCTAAGGGCAAAATGCCAATTATTTTCTATATGAAACACTCACGTTATCCCTTTACAATGTAAAGCAGTGTTCTTGATTTAATGCCTAGTTGCTATGTCCCCTTTGTTATCTCTACAATTAAAGAAGCTGTAAAACCAGGCCATGAACCAGTATAGATGTCTGAACCATGAATAAGTGATGAGGCCCCTGTCAATAGACCAGCTGCTGTCCAGCACTCGTGACATGGTCTGAATTATTGATGCCAGACCACAGATCCCATCAACGACATCGAAGAGGCTCGCAATGTCTGTCTTTTAAAACCAGGTTGGCCCATCTGTCTTTTTCTTATTATGTAAAGAAATGACCTAGACAGGCAAGTCTGATTACCTTGATTGTGATTATTGTACTGATAATGGGAAGAAAGTTTTTATGGGGTAATAATTTCCGTAGTCAAGACTTAAAACTTGAGGCAACGTTTCTCATTTGTTATTAAGATATTCAAGCCAAGCACAGTGGTACACACCTGTAATCTCAGCACTCTGGGAGGCAGAGGCAGATGGATCTTTGTGAGTTCAAGGCCAGCCTGGTCTAAAAAGTGAGTCCAGGACAGCCAAGGCTACACAGAGGAACCCTGTCTTAAAAAAACAAAATGAAAAGGAGATTCAAATCTCTCATCCATTGTTAAGACATTAATCTCTTATTAAGACGTTTGGAAAGCATACATTTGGAAGGCACATACATTGAGGTGCTCGCACTTCTGTGCATAGTGGTGTTTGAGAAAAGCCTCTTCCAGCAGTAGAGATCTCTTGGTGAAGCTTTCCTTGAGCCCTGTGCTTTTGGAAGGTTAGTGCTGATCTCATCCTGCGATGAGATTTGGATCCAAGTCAGGTCAGGTTGATGATATATCTTCGAAATCTGGAGTTGACTTAGACTTGTTACTATTATGTGCCCTGGTTACAACTCCATTTCCTATTAAACATTGTGGAATTCTTATAAAATAGCCTTTTCCTCTCTAATGCAGTTTGACTGCCTTCTGAAAACTAAGACATTTTCAAATAGACCCCCAACGTCTTCATGTCCTTATAGGCTGTGTTCTCTCTTATTCTCTGTTTCTCTAAAGTTTGCTTTTGCTTTATGTGAATTTGTGTGAGCCTGCAGGAGTCTATTTCACTGTGTGTATTAATAAACCTACAGAGGTTGTGGGATGGTGTTGGATAGCCTGGAGCCGGACTTAAACTATTATGAGCCACCATGTGGGTGCAGGAAACGGAACCTGGCTCCTCTTCCAGAGTAACAAGATTTTTAATTGCCAAACCATCTATCTATCCCATCCCTTCCCTCACTCTCCTGCCTCCCTCATTTCTCTCTTGTACATAAAGTGAAACATTACACCCTAATTCTGCAGCATCTAAAAATAGTCTCTTTGTAAAGTTTAGAATCAGTTCTGCAGGACTTATATTCTTTATTAGTATTATTAACATTTGTGTTGACTGTGATTTTGCAAGCTTTTGTTGTACCTAGTTCAATGGTTTTATTTTTTAAAGAAGACACTCAAGGAAGCAAATCTACTTAACCATAAGCTTGCAGTTATTTAGAACATAGAGACGAGAGTCAAGGCTCCCAGTAGAATATACTTTTAAATAATGCCATTTTTACTTTATGCAATGGTAGAGAAAAAGACTTTCACAAAGACATGTAAAATATTTATAAATAAATAAATTCCAGGACATTCAACTACATTTACTTGACTATCACAGGGCCCAAGGAAACAGCACTGAGTCTTTCTTGTCTTTAAAAGGATGACTTATCACCAAGAGAGCTGGGGGTCAGACAATAATGGACTCACGGGACTTTGCTGGATATCCATAAATCTTTACTGTTGCTTTTAGATAAATGAATTTTCAACAGAACACTTTCAACTCCTTAGGTGAAGATTTCAGTAGCAATCCAATGTGTGGCCAAATAATAATAGGTGAGGTAAATAGAGGGGTGAAAACAAATCAGTCAATATCAAATTCAGTGCTGACACTGAGAAATGTGAACTATGCTATCTGCAGACTGCAATCCTTTGAATGACAATATCCCTGGAAAGCTAAGATGTCTGAACACTTGGTGCCCAGTTGGTAGCAATGTGTGTGTGTACGCGTGTGCAGGGTGGGGAGGGGGTGTAGAAAGTGCAGATTTGCTTGAGAAAGGATGTCATGGGGGCTGGCCTTGAGATTACAAGGTCTCATACCACCTAAAGTTTGCTCTCTCTCTCTCTCTCTCTCTCTCTCTCTCTCTCTCTCTCTCTCTCTCTCTCTCTCTCCCCTCTGGGCTTACTTTTGGAGGTCCTATACCTCAGCCTCCTGCTCCTACTTGTGCAGCTGCCACTTGCTGACATGCCTCCTGGCCATGAGGACTCTTATCACTCTGGAACTGAAAGCTGAAATAAACTAACTTCTGGAAAGGGCCTGGGTCCTAGTATTGTAACACAGCATCAGAAAAGGAGCCAATAGAGAGTCCCATGCGGCTGCAGAAGGCTGACTCAGGAGGCTTCTCCACCACTCACCCTCGCTCCGTGTCTAGACATTGTCTTTTCTTCTGTGTATTAGGACAGAATCTAATTTAGAGAGAATCTTTCTTTCTGAATACTTCCATACTGAGAAAGCTTGCTACTTTAAATACACTAGCACTCTAAATAGGTAAGAGTTCACAGTGTTGGCGTGACATACCACAAAGGAGATACAAAGTAGTATTGACCAAAGAAACTCTGAGGTCTAGGAACTCAAGTGGTCCTGAGACTAAAACTGTCAGCCTTTAGCTCCATCACGTTCTCCTTTCTCCAAGCCCCTTGGGATTATAGTGATACTGCTTCCTTGGTTCTTCAGTCTGTTGCTTCTTACTGTAATCACACACATACTTACTCACACCAACATATACACACACATGAAAAGACACCTGTATACATGCATGCACACACATACACACATAATGTACCCACACAAATACATATGTACACATGCATGCACATGCACACACATGCACACACATGCACATTGCAAATGAAATGCCTTGTACTGAAGTCTCCATGCTTTAAAATCTAAGTGCATGTTAAGGGTTGTGATTTTCTGAAAGGAACAGTGTTAACAAAGTAGAAAAAGGATTTTATACCACTTGGGTCAAAGGCAGCCCCCATAATTCCTTGTGTGAATTCTAGATAGTATTCATTACTCTGGACTGCAGATGTGTGCCACAGCATGCAGCTTGAGCATGGAGCTGTCAGGTCCAGAGCACTCAACACAACTAAGTTGTGTAACCAGTTTTCACACACTTGTCCATTAGATTGTGATATTAACTTGGTTTTGCCTTCGTCCTCATCTGTAGCATATTTTTCAATTCCTTCCTTTTCCTTTCACACTTTTAATCCATTTAATAGTCTCAAATATCAACAATTTCATGTGAAATGTTAAGTGGACTAATTTAAAATACAGACAAATGGCCAAGAGAGGTGGCGGGACTTTGAAGCCCAGCACTCAGGAGGTAGAGGCAAACAGAGCTCAGTGCACTTGAGTTCAGCTAGGGCTGCCTGGTGAAAACCTGTCTCAAAAACATTAAGTGAACGACTAAAATACAAATTAATTAAGAGTAGGAAATTGTGTAAGTAGTTATATTCTGGCCTCTAAATTAGCTTTTTTTTCATTACCACATGTGTCTCATATGTATATATGATATATGATTATATATGATACTTATATGTAATAGTTATATATAAAATATATAAATTTATATGTATAAAATTGTAAGTGGTAAATTTATGCCTGATACCTATTAATAATATTCATTTCTATTGCTTTAAATAATTACAACAGTATAAAAACTAACTCAGCAAACATTCACTTTTTAAATGAAACAATTTAATTACTTTGCTAATAAACCTAACTTTGTAATCATATTTTTCTCTGATTTAGATTGACATATGTAGGTATGAAATTGCACAGTGTCAAAAACTTCTCAGGATGGCTTTTTAGGATTTGCAATTGTTTTTATTAAACTAAAGTAGGACTGGTTCCTCATTGGCGGAATCATGATTTAAAGAGAGTAAAGTAAGTATTGCAAAGACCTAGGAGCTAAAGCCCTGTGGAACTGATTCATTCATTAAAATACTTCCCTGCAGGTTTTATAGATAGTACAGGGCCAATGACACTTCTTTTGTTTTTTCCACTGTTTTATGTCTATATATTGACATATAGAACATGTTCATACACATCATTTGTATCGATTTTCATGGGTTACATTTGAAATGCCTGGAATTTTTGTGTCCTTAGAAAACAATAATCTTGCTTATATTTACTTGTTGCAAATACAAGGCATTGGGAATGGCAGACTTTGTGAGGTTCGGGCTTTTTGAAGCAGAGATTACGTTTTGGCAAAGCGAAACCATACAATGTGATGGATAGCCAACTCAATGCGGTCTCTCAATGTCACCTGCAATAAGAACATGCAGTCTATGTGTGCCAGCGTGAAGCTGCTGCAGATGAAGAAATGAGTCTACAAAGTTCATGTATAGCATTGCAAGTCTCGTGATAAGCGTGGGCTGTCAGCGATGTTCCTTGGCTCAGAACTTGAAGCAATCACATGAATTCTGAAAAGTGTCAAGTCTTTGAGCAAAGAATTTCAACAAAGATTTGCGTTCTTCATAAACTAAAATATAACTTTGGAGTTCCTCCTTTCTGCTAAATCTCATTCATCTTTAATAAGAAAATAATTGCAAAGTCAAATCCAATAGCTTGTATTATTACATATCTAAACAGCAGAACCTTGCTGGGTTTCTGTAATCCATCAGAAATGTTTACTTAATAAACCCTTCACATTCATGCTTTCTGCATCCTCTTTCTGCATGCTCTCCTAAGGTGAGCATGTGCCATTTCTCCCAAGTAGCTGTAATGTAGAAACACACATCTGCACCAGACACAGATGGGAGAATGGAAATTCAGCAGATGATGGGTCTTAGTGCTTTAACAGATGAGGCCCGTGAACTTACTCTGAACCACTGGGACCTGCCTTTATGTGCTTTTCCCTTAGTTGCCAAGGGGCCTCACACTGACTTTATTTTCATAAGGGAAGACAATGTCAAACTAATTTAGTCTATTCTCTGTTACCAAGACTCTCTTGTGGCTGAATGTGATGTGTACTAACTTGACGGGGATGACTTGCCTGGCCCAGTTAACATGGACTTCAGAGAACGGTCCTCAACTGTTCTCCATAAAAATTGCTTTGAATGTTAACAATAGCCAAAAGTTATTCAAGCTTACATCTGGAACCTACATGTTTCTGTTTCTGTTGCTTGAGCTTGACTGAAAGCCTATTAAAGATATGAAGTGTGTCCTACACATCCATACTGAATTTCATACCTCTGGTGTATGTATAAAGAATAAAATTACAATGAAGGTGATGCCTATAGACTCACACAAGCTGCATTCTGTTTTCACACATCAGACTAGTTATAAACCTATGAGTTAGTTGCTTCACATATAAAAGAGGATGACTGACACTAACACTTGTACTGTATATAGCTGTTTTCAGGAAGCATAGTATATAGAATATAGTGTTAGTGTTGACTAAATGTCAGGCTGGTCACTCACTGCTGTTGCTTATATTTAAAATGAGGCTGGTAAGAAAGATATTACATAGTGCAAATATCATAATCAATATTGTTTTGCAAAATTATTGAGGTATAGTCAGTGACATGAAATGATTTTAGGGATCATTCAAAGTCTTATTTGGGAGAAAGATTCTATAAATGCACATGATTTAATCTAAATGTAACTTAGATTTTTAACTGTGGCTATGAAAACCAAAGTTTCCATATTTGCATCTGTGAACTGTAATGTGATGATTCAATTAATCTCTTTGATCAACATTCAGGGAGCATGGTACCCATCATTAGCTATAAATTGGTAGAGTTGAGGCAGAAGAAGAGGTCAGAGAAGGCAGGGCTGCATATAGAACATGTAGAGTCAGGGATGGGAGGTCACTTTAGAATGTCTTTGGATGGTAGTCTCTGAAGAAAAAAAGGTATAAACCATAGTAATTGCTGATTAAATATTAAGTCAGTTCTAGTTAGAAGGATAAAAGAAGGAGAGCGCCTGAAGGACAGATGTAGAGAATGAAAAATACTCTACTTGACATGAATAAACTATTAGCAAAGAACTGATTAGAATCCAGTTTAATAATTTACTACCAAATTGCATTTGTGTTTTCAAATGAAGTTCCCTGCTACAGCCCTCATTGAATTAAGATAAGTCATTTGATTTTGAAAACATGTGAACTGTAATAGTATCAATTTGATATTTCATGAAAGGAAGTATTAAATTGAGAATAAAGTTGAGTGAGACATATTTTCTCACTGTTGCTTTGGGAAATATCATTTGCTATTTCATTGCATTATATCATATAACCTGATGCTTTAACAATATATTAGGAAAATCATCAAGTTTCCTAAATGTGGAATGATATGGCTAAGAATGAGGATAAATTTTTGTTTAAAATGTACAATTTAAAGAATACAATTAATTCAGAAATGAAGTTTTGAGGTTTTGAAGTTATGAGAAAAATGGCAAGTTACTGAAGTTTGGGGGATTGCTGGTTTGAGGTTAGACATGGAACAATCATTTATATTAATATTTTTCCTTCTAATGGTCCAAGGTCCTAGACTGGAGCCACTTTGACACTGGTATGGAACAATTCTAAATTATTTGGAATAATTTCATACATATTTATATCAGTGTAAGCATCCACAGTCAGATCTTATGCATAAAACATATGTCCCTAGTGCCCAGAATATAATGTTCACTTATAACATTAGCTAAGCTAATAAGCTTGCGATTATATAAACTTAAGCAAACATGTTAGAATTCTAAAAATCATCCAGTGGATAAATGCGTGGTGAACACAGCAATTTTAGATATGTAGGAAACAATTCAATCTATCTGCCTAATGTCTGAATCTCAAAATACTAACCTGCCATCTTACTTGCTGCTAGTAATTCATTAAAATACATAAAGAGAAATAAAGAGAACATTTTAACAATGAGAATTATGTGTGAGATACAGCTTTCACGATCCAGCCTTGACCACCAGACAACCACACGGAGCCGAGCAGCACCCATTCCCACTGTGACCATAGTCTCTGTGACCTGGAACTACCTGGAGAGCTGAGCCAGCCTTACACAGACTTCTAAGAATCTGCAATGGAAACCTGCTAATTCTAAGAAAGGTTTGTTCCTGTGATAGAAAGCTGTAGCTAGCCAGAGGTGAGCTAGAATAACTTCTGATACCCCATTTGTATATCAGTACTGAGTGATCACAAGAGTTGCTATTCATCTGATCTAAAATATGTCACATTTAAGTGGCAGCAGAGATCTGAGTGCCAACTCAACAAGAGCGAGGTGATGTCCACAGCAAAGGACACCACCAACAACCTAATTCTAGATGTCTAAGTCTCATTGCAAAGATACAAACAACATAACAAACCAAGACTCCATAACTTAGGACTCCCAAAGTAATGTTTCTTGAGAAAGAAATAAAAAGATGATAATCTCAATATAGAAATTATCAACATGATCAAGGAACTCAAATAAGATATGAAGAAATACAATAATGAAGATCAGAAAAATACAAACAAACCACTGAATAAGGTAAAAAAGTTCAAGACATGAAAATAAAATTTAATAAAAGATAATCTTTTGGAAAAAAACTTAAAATACAATAAAACTTGAAACAAAAATTTCAGGAAGCCAAAAAAAAAAGGCTTATTGGAAAGCCTCACAAAGAAGATAGATCATGTGGAAGAGCAAATGCAAGAGACTGAAGAGATTGAAAGACAAGGGAGAGGAATGAGATCACTAGTGAAATGCATGATAAGTGCAGAAAACAAGGAATAATATAAAAAACAAACCTATGAATTGTGGTTATAGAAGGAGAAGCAGCCCAGGTAAAAGGCAGAGAGAGTGTTTTCAATAAGATCATATATGAATCCTGCTATGCACAACACTGTGATAGAAACTCACTACCTGACATCGTTGGTTTCTTGGCTTTGTGCATGTTAAGCCTGGTATTTCTAATGATACAGACTTTTAAAAAATGATTATATAAAGATGCTGAATCTAAAGAAAAAATATATATTAAGATGCAACAGGCAGAAAGTATACCACATAGGCAGGATCAAAAATGAAACACTCCAAGCCACATAATAGTCAAAATATTTAATGTCCAGAACAAACAAGGATTTTTGAATGCTGCAAGAGAGAAAAACCAAGTCATCTATAAAGGCAGGCAGGCTCATCATCAAGAGCTGATTTTTTAATGCACACTTTAAAAGCAAGGTGGGCTCTCTTGATGCACTAAAAGTTCTGAGAGACTGCAGATGACAGCCCAAACCACGATACCTAACAAAGCCATCAGTCACAATCAAAAGTGAAGGAAAAGCTTTCCAAGTTAAAAGCAGGTTAAAGGAATTTTTGACAACCACGACTTCCCTATAGAGGATGCTAGAAGAAATCCTTTGAACTGAGGAAAGCAATGAGCATCATCAAGAGGTGTCAGGGAAAATATAATAATTTAGGTAAATGGTGTAACGAGGGGACGTTAAGAAAATAAACATTGTAAAGCCAACAAAATAACAGGACTCAATAAACATCTTCCAATAATAACTTTGGACATCAATGGCTCCAATTCCCCAACAAAAAATCAGACTGGAAGACTGAATGAAGAAACAACATATATAATTTTCTGTATTTAAGAAGCATACTTCACCATTCAAAGATAGGAACTCCCTGAAAGGGAATGGATGGCCAAAGTTATTCCAAGAAATGGAACCAGGAACCAAATCAGAGTTGTGATTGTAATACTCAATAAAATAAACCTCAAGCCAAAGCTAAACAGAAGAGATATAGAAGGTCGCGTTATACTGCTCAAGTGGCCAATGCATCAAAAAGACATTACAACCATAAGCATACATGTACCAATTTCAGTGCAACTGGCTTTATTAAGGAAAGTATCTGCAGCCAGGTCAGTCTGGGGTTTGTTAATGTTCCTAAGAAGTCTATGTATTGACTTACAGATTAGGACAAAACAAACTGATTTCAAGAATATTTATGAATTTATATTTTTCCTGGCTATTAAAATCCATAGCATTATTAAATAATATCAGTGAGAAACTAAGAAAAGATAGTTGATTTTCATTCAAAGTTGGTTTGGATTCCAAAGCTAAGGAGAATCAAATGGTGAAAGAGTTATAGTTATTTCAAAAGCAACTTTTCTTTTAACTTCGTTTCGATGTTGTTCATGGAGGCTTGCCCGGTTGTTTGTCTGTGGGACATGCGTGTGCAATGACTGTGTGGTTCAAAAGATGTCCTTGGCGCCTCTGGCACCAGAGTTTCAGAGGGCTCTGGGTTCAATGAGGGTTCTGGGAATCAAACCTGAGTTCTTTGGAAGAACAGCCAGTGCCATTAAACACTAAGCAACATCTCCAGTCCCAAAATATTAAGTTTTTGATAATCAGTTTTAAAGTACTTAAATGAATGGATTCTTTTGTAATTTTGTTTAGGGGGAAAGCTGATTTTTGACATGCTTATATAACTTCTATATCTTTTGTGTTCTGGGTATAACTTATTTATTAAATTATCTCTTACTACGGCAGAGAAAATTAATCTATTTTTAAACAAGAATATTATAATCAGGAATCTTTAAAATAGACTAGCAGTCTATTAACACATTCTTACATAAAGACATTGGAAGAAAGCTGTGCTGTGCTGACATGATTTTGAATGCTGTGTTCTTTCTTTCTTTACCTGCACCATTATTTTATGGTGATCAGAGAAGTTTAGCTGAGGCCATTCCTGCAGAGATGAAGGCAAACTGAGCAATGCCCTTTAATGGCGTTACAATCCTGATTTGGATACTGCTCTGTGGAGCCATGAATACACCCCCAGATGCTTCATGAGATTTCTGCCCAGGCCTTGAAATGGGACAGTGAAAATGTCTGATTGTAGTAACAAATCCAAAAATTTAACTTCTTTTGAATTGTTCTTCATGTAGTTAGCTATTGTCCTCCTTTAAATGCCAGCAACAATAAAAAATAATAAGTAATCTTGAAATAATGGCAAACTAAATGGCTATCATACAGATAAGCAAATTACAGCATCTACGGAGGCTTCTGGCTAAGCCTGGCTGAGTGGGTCTTGCTCACCTTTGATTATACACAGACAGATCGAAAGCTTCCTCCAATGGAGGACATGGTCAGCTATCATATAGAAAATCAGAGTGTTGTGCTCTGAAATATGAACAGGAGCAAAGATTGGGCTTTCAAAATATTAGAAATGAATATTGCATTGGGGACACTAAATATTTTAATAAGCACAACCTCGAAATTTTCAAAGGGAACAGAGAATTTGAGAGGAGTAGAGGCCATGGAACCAAAGCTGCCCACCGGCGATTCCCTTCCCTGTGGGAGGAACATCTCACTGTGTTCTCTTATACTTTGTTTCTATGACATATTCATATTGGGATTGTTCTCTGATCTCATTTCTCCACAGCAGTTTTATATGGTGTGAAATAGTTAGGGAGGAAAAGATGAAAGGCTTGTTACAAAGTAGATGTTGGAGTGAAACAGTCAAAGAAAAGTAGAAATTGTAGGTTTTCCAGTTCGCCAGTGAAAAAGAAAAACTTTCCATGGGAGACACAGAGACTATTATTTTATGTGTATGTAGGAAATAGAGCAATGGATGGAGGAGCTTGAAGAAACAGCTGTTGGTGCTTTGTCTTAAAGTACTCTCTCTGTGTTTTCATTATTTTGTGTTATTTCATGAATGGAAATACCACTATGGGAGAAAGTACTTAGACTACTAAGTTAGAGACTTATCAGATACCACATCACTCCCATGGAGAACACTGGAAGAAGGGTTTGTAACAATATGGTTTGAATGTGGGATATTTTGCACATAGGCTAATGTGATCGAACAATTGGTCCTTCCCTGCAAGGACTGTTTTTGGAGGTTATGGTACCTTTTAAGGTGGGAGGCATGTCTGAAGAAATGAGATCACTGGACAGAAGACTGAAGGCGATAGCTCGTCTTTACCAGCAGCCAGAGGTCTCTGCTTCCTATTCTACTAATACGTGGGCAAGTCACAACCCAGGCTCCTGGCATCATAGACCCACTTCTTCTCCACCATGGTGGATTGTGTCATTGGAAACTGTGAACCAAAAGAAGTTCTTCCTCTCTGAAGTCATTTCAGGTACATATTGTTATAGCAAGAATGAAAGTCATATACTACAGTAATAAGGTCATGCAATAGGAGAAAATAGCAGAGGAAAATATACAGGAGACTGGTCCAACCTGGTCCTGGAATTACAGTTACCATCAGGAGTGACTCAGAAGTAACATGATTAATGAAATTAAAAACATCATTGATAACTCCTTTCGCAATATAAGACTGTTGTGCCTTACCATAGTTAGCTGATACACTAGTTTCATGTAGCATCTTTTACATATGGTTTACAAAATTAATACTTTATTTTGACATTGTTTCTTTTATATATAGCTGGTAAAACAATGGTAACATAGCTCATCAATTCATATGCCAAGTATACCTGTAAGTTACTTAAAAACTAACCCACAAGAATAGTTTTATATGCTAGGAGGTATAACAACAAATTGGATTGGTCTACATCCAACTGTTGGTATAAGCTGTTTAAGAACCCTGACCAGGAGTATGTACTCCATAAGATGCTGGTTCTCTTAGGTTTCTGGGTTGATATCTACTGGAGTACACATTCTATCTACTGCTACTCAAACCTCCATGCTTATTAGCACAGATAAATGTAATTGGTAGTTGCATAATGAAAGTTGTAATTTTGCTGATAAAACAGATTAACAACGTCCAAATAAGCTAATGTGTATGTGTGTGCATATACCTTTTCTGATGAATCCTTTACCTTTCGTATTTCATAACTGTATTGTTTCTAGAATGCTTTTCTACTTGTCAAAAAACATAAAAAATTGAGGGTATACAAGTACAGGACAGAGATTGTAGACTTTTTCAGACTATAGAATGAAATGTATAGGCAATTCTTGAGCTTAGTGTTCAAGTACTATATGTAAAAAGTTATAATTTTTCCTACAAAAGGCAACAATAAATAAATCAAGAATTACAGCATTCATTGACTATATGTAAAATTTACTAATTGTGGTAAAAAATGGGAGATTCTAATAAATTTTAAAGTGCACATGTGTGGGTATTTCTCTTTTCTGTGTACAAGTATGTTGTATGTGCACCATTTGTAGCTGTGTGCATTCCTGTTGCCCGAGGCAATCAGAAGAGGATTTTGAATGCCTTAGAAATGGTGTTACAGATGTTGGGAACCACCATGTGGGTACTGGGAACTGAACCCTGGTTCAGCAAGCCCTTGTAACTGCTGAGTCATCTCTCCAACCACAAAATGTGGTTTTAAAACACTGTTTGGTTTTATATTATAGGATTAAAAATGAATCAGGGTATAGTGGTTCACACCTGTAGTCCCTACACTCAGGAAGATGGTGAAGCAACAGGATTGTCCTTACTTAATGTAGTGAGTTCCAGGCCTTCCTTGATTGTAGAATGACATATTGTCTCATTTGATAGAAAAGACCAAAAAAGAAAAGCAGCAAAACTATAATGTAAAGTTTGGATAGAGTAGAATAGTGAAGAAAATGCTGACATTTGATCATTTTTCCTGACATCTTGACTAGTCCTAGAATATATGTGTGTATTTTATGCATGAATACATGCTCACAGAAGCATGTGTATCTACATAAACATATTTATATGTTATATATACACGTATGTATATACATATATATATTTGGCCATATCTCTTAACCTCCTATAAAGTCTTGGAAACTATGAGATGACAGTGTAATAGTGATAATGATTTTGGAGGATAGAGAGCAAATGGGTACATGCTAACAATTGAACAGACTTAAAGATGCTAATGATCACCTGACAGTTTACAAAGCTAAGTAACAATGTAACTTCATGGAATGATTAATTGATTCAGGAATGACCCATAGTACACCTAACACGTTCAAGAATGAATGCAATGAAAAGACATTGGATCATGGCTTATTGGCAGATTGTAGATGCCAGCTCTAGACCTTAGGGTTGATCATGTCTGATTTATTCTGGAAGGTAATAGAAGTTTTGGGTTTTTTTCCTCAAAGGTTTCTGCTATGAGAAGTACAAGGCACAGTTAAGAATGTAGAGAGAACACAGGATGGGGACTGTCCTTATGCTCCCAGAAACATCAAATGGCTCCAAGAATTCCAAAAGGCACATGTGCAAAGAAACATGCCTGGAGAATCTGATCCACATAAAAGACTTAGACAAATTAAGAGTAAGTCTAAAAATTACCCTATTCAGCCCCTTCTGGAGCAGTGGTTCTCAATCTTCCTGCTGCTGCACCCCTTTAATACAGTTTCTCACGTTGTGGTGACTCCAATCATAAAGTAATTTTTGCTGCTACTTCATAACTATAATTTTGTTATTGCTTTGAATCATAATGTAAATTATCATAATATAAACCACAAGAGGGACACCCTCTAACTAGAAAAGTCTCCCACTAGAGGGAGGGGAACACCAACCCACCCACAAAAACTCCTATTCAAAATTTACCCTGCCTGCAAGATGTGCAGGGATAAAGATAGGGCAGAGATTGAGGGAATGTCCAACCAATGCCGGCCCACCCCAAGTCCCACCCCATGGGAGAGAACCAACCCCTGACACTATTAATAATACTCTGTTATGCTTGCAGACAGGAGTCAAGCAGAGTTATTATCTGAGAGGCTCCACCCAGCAGCATCTCCAAACAGTTGTTGAAATAAACAGCTAAGCATTGGGTGATGCATACGAAGTCTTGTGGAAAGTGGGGGAAAGGACAGAAGGACCTGGAGGTGACAGGAGCTTTACAAGACCAACAGAGCCAACTAACCAGGGCCCAGAGAAGCCTGATGAGACTGAAGCACCAAGCTCGGCTTTAAAACCGGATTATCTAACTCTGAAATGAGGACAACAGGAACTGAGTTTGGAGGCAGAGTAGGCAAGGAAGACAGAAAAGATAGGTTTTAAAGATAGAGTTGTAAAGAGAGTGGGTAGATTTTGGATTTTATTGTCTGTGACAAGGAGACATGACTAACCTCACCTTATAAAACTGATTTTGACTGTTCAGCTATGAATAAAAGTAGGACGTGTGGTTAAAATTATATGAAGAGAGTCTGTCCTTATGGACTAGTAGATAGACAAATATAACATGCATTAAATGCTGGGACACCTTGTCCAAAGTTTCCTTTTTGATCGTCGCTATGACAAATAAACAGCAAATGCTTATGTGGCAAGTGTTACATTTTACTTTATATTTGTTTCATGGCTTGAATTAGCCGCCTTCTAGCTTCATGCAGTAGTGTCCTCAGTACTGTGTTGCGGGGGAGGGGGTCTCAGAATACCTTTTACAGTTTTCCTCTGCTTTTCCTGACTGCAGAAATTAGACAACAGAATCAGAGCTGATATCAGCTTCTATATTAAGTTTCTCTCCAAAAACAATTCCCAGGGTGATCTGTTATAAAACCAGATTAACTCAGGAAGAATGAAAGGTAACCTGTAAAACTGAAAAACAAAAACAAAAAGAAACAAAAAACACCCAGAACCTTGAAGAAAAGAATCGTAGTAATTATTACTGTTTATTAGGGAGGGAGAAATGTCTGGTCTAAAAGTATGAACTTACTCCCGAAGACTTTGTTTTTTTATTTACATTTCCCAATATCTATTTCATATATAAACATATATATGTATACATTTATATACACATATATATTCCATTAACTCATCCCATTGAAAATTTGATTACTGTAGACTGGATGAGAGATTGAAGCTCCAAACATCAGAGGAAATGAAACAATCATCCCCAGCCATAGAAAATGGGAAGCCGTCCTGAGACTTTGAACGGAGAAACTGCATGAAATGCTATGCATTTAAAATACCGTGTGGCTGTGTTGTGTGGAAACATTCCTATGCAGCTTAAATTCCATCTGGGGGAAAGGTTTAATTTCCATTTCGTAGGCTTCCACAGAGTCCGACGCTGTCTGACCTTGTTTCTACATGCTCTGGCCTGGGGTGTGACTCGGAGAGTACCTTTTACAGTTTTCCTCTGCCTTTCTTGACTTAAAGTTTGAAAACTGGTCGGGAACTTTTGTAGTATTAACCTATCACCATGAGTGACCTACAGTGAAGAAGAGATTTCGAAGAAAGCCTGGCAGGTGGAAGCCATGTATAGAATAAGTGAGAATCTGAAAGAAAGTGGTCCATGAGAGTGGTAATCAGTCAGAAGGAGAGTCCTTCCCCGGCTGTGTTTGATCAGTGAGCTGCTTCCCAGATTTTCAATTGAAGCTGTATGAACAGAATTGAATTCAAAGATTTATACTGATTGTGAGGAACTGAAATAGCTGAACGTGAGAGGCAGGAGTTGCTGAGTGATTACAAAGGTTTATAACAAAGACAGCTCGTGAGGGGTCGACAAAGAGGAGGAGATGTGGCTGAGGGAAGACAGAGCAGAGCGGGTCCGCGCGTAGGTTAACTATAGAGGAGGCAAACGAGGTTAGGAGACAGAAAAGGAAAGAAAGTGCCTCAGAGAAAAATGAGAGCTTGAGGGGGAAATAAAATGGAAGAAGTCAGTGTGCGGGGCTTATATTCAAGATACATGCGCGCGCATGCACACACACAAACACACACACACAAACACACACACACACACACACACTACACACAGAGGTCGGGCAGGGAGAGGGAGAGAGGGAAATAAAGGAACATAGAGGGCCTAAGAGCTCATGAAGTGCGCCCCCCTCAGGACAGGATAACTTTGTGTCCTTCTAGCGGCTTCCTTTCCACCACAGCAAGGCAAGAACAACTGTCATATTAAATACAGATGATACCAAAGCAACTCCATTTCTTCCTGTTACATTCTCAAGTGAGCTGGTGTCCGACCCAGTTTAAGACAACTCACTGCAAAATCAACCAAGGTTTGAGGATCACATTTAAAGTATCCTAAAAGTTGTGCTAACATCTTAAGAGCCAATAAACTGGAGATTCTTTGATAAATAAACACAGATGTGGTCAAGAGAAATTCCACAGTGGTGGCTTGCCCTAGGCACAGACAACACATTTGAGGGAAGGGAGTGTGTGAGCTATCCTAGAATGCCCTCAGAAAATTAATACTTCTAGATTAATTATGAATTAAAACTGGTAGCATTGTTCCTGTGCTGATTTCATTTAAATGTGTTCTCTGATTAAAAACTCCAATGCATTAGTGGGATCATTAAGAAGTAGTTTATAGTTTATAGTCAACAGATTGTCCAAGCCATAGATAATGAGTTAGGAAGTTTAGATGACGATGGTGATGATGAAGAGATGCTAAGAAAACCCAGCCAATTTTAGAAAACACAGCAGATTGTAGCACTGATCCCAAGTGAACACTGCTGTTTATATATACATGTGAACTTGGGCATGCACACTCACACATGCTTGCACCTGTGCCAACACACACTCTCTCTCACACACACACACACACACATACATACACACACACATACACACACACACACACACACACACACAGATATATTAACTATAGGCTATTTATTTTTAAGCACATAAACCTGTCAGGCTCTGTGACTGATAATGTGTATGGTCTATAAGTTAACTTTTCTGAGCTTTCGTTATAAAAAATAACATACTTATATTCTTAGCTACCTTGTGGTCTTGTGAGTCACTTGAAGAAGTATATATGATGTTCTTAAAATTTCTAACATTTTATTTGTCCTCAATATCTATCTATTTACCCATCTATCTAAGTGTCAAATGTAAAATATAAAATTTGTATCCTATATTTCCCAGTACGTCAGTTATTTTCCTTTTCAACTTGTAATTTAACCTTTATTTTATATACAATGTTACATATGTTAAGATCATGTTATGACTATGTTAAGATTGCAAAACCACAAAACTGTAAATGAAACACAATACTTTATAAACTAAATGTGGCAGGGTGTGGCACACACAGGAAGGAGTGCATGTTCTAGAACTAAGAATGACATACAAAGGATCCAGAGGGCCCTAGAAACCTTTAAGAAGAACATTATGATGGACAGATCTGGGCCCAGGTGTCTGGCGCAAACTATGGCACCAGCCAAGGACAATACATGAGTAAACTTCGAACCCCTACCCAGATCTAGCCAATGGATAGGACGTTCTCCACAGTTGAGTGGAGAGTCGGGTCTGACTTTCACATGAACTCTGGTGCCCCATATTTGACCATGTCCCCTGGATGGGGAGACCTGGTGGCACTTAGAGGAAGGATAGCAGGCTACCAAGAAGAGACTTGATACCCTATGAGCATATACAGGGGAATGAGGTCGCCCTAGTCATAGTCATATGGGAGGGGAGTAAGGGGAAAATGGGAGGGAGGGGGGAATGGAAGGATACAAGTGATGGGATAACCATTAAGATGCAATATGAATAAATTAATAAAATATATATATAAAAGAATGACATACAAAGGAAGTTAGGTCGCCAGAGTTCAGAGGCTCCCAGGAGTACTGGCACCTGGTGAGTGTGCTCTGCAGTATGCCTTCTTTCTAAAGGGAGTGGGGACCCTAAATATGGTGAAATACACCCCAAGGCCTGTTTGCTAGACATAACCCAGGTGAAGAGTTTGCAGATAAAAATCAGTGGTCAGAGTGAATCAAGTGAGTAAATGTCCTGTTTAAGGACAGCCCGGCCAGCTAGCTCCAGTGAAGAAGAGTCTACAGTTCAGAGTTCCTGCGGGCCCCAGAGCAATCCATGACCAATGCTCATAAAGGAAATAGAGCCATGGGCCTTAAAATCATAAAGAACCAAGTCTTCTCAAAACTTGAAGTTCCAAGAAAATTCTAAACCTCAGAGGGAATCAGAGCCCTGGTGGACTCCTGGCACTCTGGTCTGCTCAGAGTGTGCACAGTGTAGCCAGATCACTCATGTAAGTAGTCCTGGTGACTGCGGGACTAGCTACTATGGGCTACTGAAAAAATGAGTATCAGAGGAAATAAGAATAATGTACAGTTTGAGGCGAAGCGGCACACACATGTTCATGACACATGTCATTAGGACATCTGTCTATCACCTCCTGATGTCATTGCACTAGGAAACATATGAGAAGCACAAAAAAGATAAAGAAAATAATATTACCCAGTGCTAGTACATAGGGACATGAGCAAGGGGCTCTCTATAAATATTAAATTAAAAAGACATGAGCAGCTTTTACCATTATAAACCATAATAGAATTTGATCAGCAAAATCCTAGGGCTTTATAAAGCACAAATTATGTAAACAAGCTTAATGGTTTTTTGATAGAACGACAAAGCCATTGGTATGAAGAATGTAAACAGTGCTTTATTTTGCTTTCACTTTAAACCTTATGTACCAGAGCACAGATGCCTCTTATTCAAATTGTGTGTGTGTTTGTGTGTATATATATATTTGGGGGCTGGAGAGAAGGTTTGGTGAGTGAAAGCTGGTACAACCCTGACAACCTACATTCAGATCTCTAGAACCCACTAAAAGCTGCACCCAACAGCACAATCGCCTGCAATTCCAGTGTGCCTTTCTAGATGCTTGTAGGCCAGGCAGCTGCCTAATGCAATGACAAAGAGATCCTGCGTCAAAGAGGATTGTATACAACATGGTTTAGATAATAAAATCCCAAGGAAAACATAGTGGCGAGTTCTTTTAGAATGGATTTACTGAAAACATCACTCCTTTGTGTCAACGCTGCAGCCCTTGAAAGGTTTCATCATTAAGGACCCTCTAATTTCTGAGGGGTGTAGGTCAATTGATGGCTTCTATGCAGGAACCTCAGGTGGTCCGTACCTCCTGGATAGCCTTCTTTCCACAGTCCCAGCAGCTATTATTTGCCTCACTACTGTTATAGCACCATATCCAGTGCACACTTTACAGTGATTCAGAATCACTCTAAGTCTTCCATACTTAATCCTTCTCTGGAATCTCAGGTATAGCTTCAGTCTCCACAGGGATATTCCACTTCTCCCTCAAATACTGTCAGATGCTTTTCTTTCATCTTTTTCTCCAATGCATGCCTGTGTGCCTATGCTCATATGTGAGCGCACGCGTGCATGCACACACAGACGCACACACACACACACACACACACACACACACACACCTGCCATACAGCCTTGCTTATCTGCTGTGACCCTGTCTATCTGTCTACCTCTTAGCATGTCTCTCAAGCTCACTAACCTTTGAAATGAAGCCCTTTCATGCCTTGAGACATTGATTTGTAGGCCTCTTTTCCTTCCTCACCTTTTTAGTGCCTTATCTCCTTTTAGTCCTTAAGGTTTCTGTAGCAGGAACAATTTCTCAAGACATGAAGTGATATATCTAAATTTTATAGGCTATCTCAGCCTGCCATAGATTCCTTATCTTTGCAACATTTCCTGGATATGGAACAGTGCAAGCCAACTTTCCTGGTATTATGCTTGGTGATTGTCATCCCATATATCACATGATACGTTCAGAATGCTTGATGAGTGAGAAAGAGCTAAATGGTCTTTTTGGAATCATTCTTAGCATGCTCAAAAACCCGTAAGCCAAGGTTCTTCAAGGGTTCTTGGACACATCTATTTTGAATAGGTAGGAGACAGATATCATGAGGGTGTTAAGATGTGTTTTTCTTACTGCTTGGATTGTACAAGGATCCTTGAGTTGTATCTCTGAGGGTCTTTATCAGGGAGATGTGTATGATATGGAATTTGAGGTTCTGATGCACAGTGTGGTTAAATGCATAGAAAACAAGCTATAAGCATCATGCTCCTGTTTTGATGACTCCCTTCCTAAATGCAGATGGAAGCCAACTGAAGTGAAATCTCAGCCAGAAAGTCTAGAGGTTAGTGCATAGACTCACTGTGCTATAATCTCATTAGGGAAGTGAGGATTGAGATACATAAAGTCCTCACAAATTGTACTCAGTTCCAGGAATGTTAAAATGAAGTTCACCAGAAGGTCGGAGGACACTGGCAAGTGAGCCATCCAAGCAGTTAGTTTGCTAAAGCTCTCTGTTAACGGATCCCTCTCTGGCGCACACCAGAGGTCTTGGTGTAGGAGGAAACTTAGGGGACTTCAGTTCCCTTCACGGTCTTCTCTCCATGGCTTCCACACTGAGGTCACGTCCAGCCCTTGCCACTCTCCCTTCCACTCTGCATCATGCTGGGCTTTGTGACCCTACGGAAAGTTCTCCGCTGAGCTCTATCTGCCCACGGTGCTCTTTAGTGTTTTCAGTTTTAGTGTGGAATCAAATTTCCATGATAGATTTAAATAAAATCTTTAGAAATGGAGGAAAGATACTTATTTGGAAATAAAAGACAAACAATTCCATAAACGATTCTGATTCTGAAACAAACCTAGAATCATTGGTTTCAGACAGATTTCAATTAAAATATTTTTGGAATGAGATGAACAAGTTACTTAACTCTTGGAACTTCAAGAAGAAAGGGTATCTCATCTAATTATTTTCTCGTTGACTTAGTATGATTAGAATTACTTGTGGATTCTATTGCTTTATTTGTACAACAATGGTAGTGTAGACAGTAGTAGGCCACTTGGTAAATAAAGAATATATAATAGCCAGATCATGGAAACAGCCTAAGTGTCCCTCAGTAGAAGAATGGATAAAGAAACTGTGGTACATATACACTATGGAATACTACTCAGCTATTAAAAACAAGGAATTCCCGAAATTTGTGGATAAATGGATTGAGCTAGAAATGATCATAATGAGTGAGTTAACCCAGAAGCAGAAAGACTCAAATGGTATATACTCACTTATATCTGGACACTAGCCCAAGGGGTATGTCCCATGAAAGCCTTCACTTACCAGGAAAGTGGGACAGAGGGGAGGACATCCTATTGGGACTCTAGGTGAGAGAAGCAAGGGAGAATGGGGAAATAGAAGGATCCAGTGGGTCCTAGAAACCTACAAGAAGAACATTTTGATGGGCGGATCTGGGCCCAGGGCTCCTGCTCAAACGATGGCACTAGCCAAGGACAATATGAGCAGTAAACTTTGAACCCCTACCCAGATCTAGCCAATGGTCAGAACAGTCTCCACACTTGAGTGGAGAGTGGGATATGACTTTCTCACGTACTCTGGTGCCTCACATTTGCCAATGTCCCCTGGAGGGGGAGACCTGGTGGCACTCAGAGGAAGGATAGCAGGTTACCGAGAAGAGACTTGATACCCTATGAGCATATACAGGGGGAGGTAATCCCCCTCAGGAACAGTCATGGGGAGGGGAATAAGGGGGAAATGGGAGGGAGGGAAGAATGAGAGGATACAAGGGATGGGATAACCATAGAGATGTAACAAGAATAAATTAATAATAATAATAATAAAAGAAAAAAATAAAGAATATAAAAGCTAGCCAGGCATGGTGGCACACACCTTTAATCCTAGCACTGGGGAGGCAGAGGCAGGCAGATCACTCTGAGTTTGAGGCCAACCTGGTCCACAAAGCGAGTCTAGGACAGCCAAGGCTACACAGAGAAACTCTGTCTCAAAAAAACAAAAAAAAAAAAAAAGAATATGAAATATTAGTGACTTTAACAAATTATTTCAGGTGCTTATGATTACACAGCTGGTGCTTAATGAAGCCAGAACACAAATCAAGTTATTGGCATGGAGAACTGATGGTACCTGACAAGATGTTAGAGAAGTCACATGTAACCATCACCACACCACTATGTAGACCACTGCATTGCAATATCCTTCAGCATCTTGAGTCTCAGGAGTTCACATTAAGTGCCAGTCATCTACTGGACCAGTAGTGGTGAATGGCTCAAAGCCCTTTCTGGATTTTTGGAGCACACTATGCTGCCAATCTCTGCTAGAAACCTCTCTCGTATCTTAGAGAGTTGTGCATCATATGCACTGCTTTGGGAGTTTGCAAGAACCCACAAGCTCATTTCACTGGCCTGAAATCTAATACAAAATGGAAGAAAAAACCAGGATCTCTTCCTAAATAAATTTCATGAACTCTTCATGTAATCTCTGAAATTGCCAGATAAGGGTTTGAGTACCCAGAGGATGCCTTTCTATGGAGAACAGAGGATGGTCAGGAGTGGCTGGTAGCCCTTCCCCAAACTTAAGCAGGCAGGACACTGGGCACTGCTACCACATTTATCCAGCCTAGGGCACTAAGTGAGATCACTTCACTTGCCACTTCTTTTTGTGAACGTAAGCTTTGCAATTTTATTTTCTTTTACATATTAATGTTTTTCTTAAAAATATTAACTATACATAGTTTAACTTGAAGATAGACTGTTTTAAAAAATATTAACTTAAATGAGTGTTTGCCTGCACATATGTATATATACAATGCATGCGTCTGGTGCCTATGGAGATCAGAAGAGGACATCATGCTCCTCTGAACTGGAGTTACAGACAATTGTAAGCCGCCATGTAGGTGCTGTGAACTGAACCCAGGTTCTCTGCAAGAGCAGCAAATGTTTTTAACTGCTGAGCCCTCTCTCTCCAGCTCTCAACAGCAAACTTTTAAAAAAATTATAATGTCAGTTTTCGTGGCATATGTTTCATCATTTTTGCCTAACAAGCCAACACAATTTAACTTCTTATAAAGTGCGATGAGAATTTAACACCAGAGCAACAAACAGTCTGGGGAACTATTATTCTCAACATACAGAAAAGCCATCTTCATGAACCATAAATGTGACATAGTTACCTGTCATGTTGCAATAAACCTTGAGAGGCCCCAGAGGTCCACTGCCATCAGGATCTATCCAGTAGTAATTCGATGTCTGGCCAAGGTGTTTGTATGCTTCACAGGAGGGCTCGTACATGGCTG
The DNA here is from genome assembly GCA_907169655.1 of Acomys percivali. Taxonomy (NCBI): domain Eukaryota; kingdom Metazoa; phylum Chordata; class Mammalia; order Rodentia; family Muridae; genus Acomys; species Acomys percivali. The sequence continues at coordinate 75,775,778 of OU015744.1, forward strand.
GAATGAAACATCCCACATGAGCACAAAACAAAACAAATGTCTCCCCAGCTCAAAGCCCCAGCTCACATGCTCAGCACTGGCAGGCTGCTATGTGGAACATTTCTTTTGTTAGAATGAACATTCTTTTTTTTTCTCTAAAGTTAAATTCATGACTTACTGTTTTCTCTATAGGTATTTCTGACCCTGAAAGCTCCTTTTATGACACAATGCTAGGGGTAAAGATAGACCCAATCAGTAAGTTATTAACACATGAAACATGTATTTTTATTAGGCCCCATGACCCTTCAACTCATACTCATTTGTAGCCATCATCTTCTTAATATAAGATACTTTAGTTTCAAAGATTATAAATTATTATTATTATCTTTTAAAAAATATTTTTATTAATTTATTCTTGTTACATCTCAATGGTTATCCCATCCCTTGTATCCTCCCATTCTTCCCTCCTTCCCACTTTCCCCTTACTCCCCTCCCCTATGACTGTGACTGAGGGGGATTTCCTCCCCCTGTATATGCTCAAAGGGTATCAAGTGTCTTCTTGGTAACCTGCTATCCTTCCTCTGAGTGCCACCAGGTCTCCCCCTCCAGGGGACATGGTCAAATATAAATTATTGAACTTACCAACTAAGAGAAAGAAGAACTCTCTAAAATTTTGTATTATTGATATACATTTCTTATAAATTATATGCAATTTATAATATTCTTGTGTCTCCAGAAAAAAAAGGAATGCAAGTTTCCTGAGTCAATTTGTTACAGGTGCTTTAATTGTTAATCACATTTAGTCCATGTAAAAAATCTGCATTTGCATAATTAAATCACAGGTTCTTTTTTATTGTTTTCCATTTTCTTTCTATATTGTGATGTGTTTTCTTTCTCTTGAAGAGGCTGCACATGTTTTCAGAAGTAGAAAATGGACATTTACATATCTCCTTGGTTGTGTGACTCTCAAAAAGGCTACTAAGGAAAGTTTTTATTTTTCTTTTCCCCAGCAAGTTCAAACTGACATTCATGTGGACCACGAATAATCTCAGCACGGGAGAAGGAACCATTCCTGGTGACCAGATTTTAGAAAGTGCTCTTGCACAGCGCTTCAGGGATCTGCTATGAGTTAAATTAGGAAATAGGAACTGTGAGTCTGATTTATCCTTTATCAAAATTTCCTGTCCTTCCTTAGCTAGCTATCCATTGCTCCCTCTACCGAAAGATGATAGATATTGTCTTTCTTTCATTAAACCAAGGAATTTCTTTCATTTTACCAATGTCACCACATATTGCCAAATGCTTCTATAATTCTTTGGTTGGCTATCCCTTCTTTTTTTTTTTCCCCCTTCCTTCTGCAAAGAGTCTTTGTGATGTGTCACAAGGTGATACTTGTCTATGCAAATCTAGCTGGACACAACCCAGACCTAAGACCTTTAAAAGCAGGATTTGTTTGTTGATTATGAGGTATTGGCTTATGCTTCAAGTGCCGTTGGGAAAGGATGTGGCTAGAAAAGGAAGCAGAGCCCATTAATCTTTGCCCCAGGGTAACCATTAATAGGTCCACTTTCAATCTCTTAAGTGTCTACACAATAAACTACATGTTTTCTCTAATTGTGGGTGCCACTCTAAGTAAAATGCTGTAATAAAAGGCTGGGGGAAATGTTTTTAAGTGTTCAGCAGGAAGATGCTATAATTAGATGCAGGGTTCAAAATGAAAGGTCCATGTAGGAAATGGCAGATAGCAGGACAATATCCGGCTGTTGCTGCTACTGACCGGTTGAAAGATGACTGGTAGTTAAACTGCAGCAATGCAGCCAAAGATGAGGTTGGTGGGACTGGACGCAGCAGTTCTAAGGTCAAGATGCCATGGAGGTTAACTCAATATAAGTGAGTAGAAATAACTGAAACTGAAGGGTGATCTAAAATCACAATCTCTGGAAACAACTAAATAATGACAGCATCTCTCCAGCTGAAATTTTAAGAAAGCCTTGTATTTTTTTTTAAATAGTCACACATATATATATAATGGATTATCAAATATATGCTCCATTTATTCCAACCAAATCCCTCCACATTTCCCCCAACACCCCTTTCCCAATTTCATGTCTTTGTTTTCGTAACCCACTAAGTCCACTTAGAATTGTCCAAATTTGCATCGGTGTTGTGACGTCCACTGGAATACAGCAAACCTGCAGGTAGCCCTGTCCTCCATGAGGAATGATTCTCCCTGCCCCAGAAACTAGCCACACCAATAGACCCCCAGTAAGGGGTGGGATCTGAAGATCTTCTACCCTGTCTATTCCAGGATTTTGTTTGGCTTGATCTTGTATCTAGGAAACCAAAGCTGATGTGTAATTATGACTATGCTTCCTGCTTATTCACTGTAATTCTTGTTTATAGCACAAGTGTGACCTTGCAGCTTTCTTTTCCCGTCACAATGCCTTCTGGGTTATTATGGACATAAAGCCCTCTAGACCCACAAATAGATGCTTCCTTAAGTTGCTTTTGGTCATGGTATTTTATCACAGCAACAGCAGGTGACTAATACAGGGGTCTAGAGGTAGGATATGGGTGATGGATATGACCAAGACAGCATTGTACGCGTACACTCAACATTTTTAAGAACATGAAAAGGTGTGTTGTGCTTTCTGGGCTGAAGAATGCAGAGGAGTTGTGCAGGAGCTAAGATGCAAGCTTCCTCCTTACTGTCTAGCTTTTCATAGTTATGGACGTTTCTTTACACCCTGTTGGGCCTGGAAAGCTAGCAATGGTCATTACCAACTTTGAACTCTGCATGCTGCAATACCCACTTTCCAGACAAGATGTGTGCACTGGTGCAGTAGTGGCACAGTTGTTATGAGAACAAACAACTTCTTCCTGGTTAGATCTGAGGCCTCCTCTGAAAGATACAGTCCCATATTGTAGGCTAGTCAAAGGCAATGGCTAGGGATGCTTTAGGAATACATCTACTAGTTTTGTTCTGCTAAATGGGCACAATGTAAAATAGCCTTACAAATATATTTGCTTGTTCCCATAGACTGATTCTGTCTCAGCCTTAAACAAAGCCCCTTCATTGTGCAATGAATGTTCATTAATGGAGAATTTTTTCCCAGCTAGTTAAGATGCTGAGAAAAAGTTACTTAAACAGTGTTCCTTAAAGTGGATTCATGTTTAAATAGGATACCTGCACCAGCCCCTCCAAGGCTCAGGGAATACTGAAGAAGTAACAGAAGGAACAGATGAGCCAATATAGTAATGTAAGAAAACAGGGATGAGGACCATAAAGCACTGTTTTTATGGTCATGGCATGGCCCTGACACAAATGAACCCATGGCAGCTGCAGCTGCCTTCCTCAAGCCTGCTAAAGACAGAGCCCATAAACACTCAGTCACAGATAGGGAGGGAGTAATTGCAGTTAAATGTTGTGAGAGAGATAAAATCATTGTCTTCAGTGGTACAGCCAGTGGTGACTTGCTCACACTCCAGTGGAGAGCTCCATGCCTAGGCCTAGGCAGAAAGCCCTAGTTAAACACAGTGGGTCACAGAGAAAACAGACACAACAATGACAAAACACACACACACACACACACACACACACACAAGAAAGTATTATGGGGACTAAGGGGAGGATGAAGTCTCCATGGCTGTGGGAAGAAGATAATTGAGGTTGTGAGTATGAACAGAATGCCTCATATACATATCTGAAATTAGCAAAGAATAAATTAAAATTTAAACAGTATATGGTGTGTTTTATTAATGTATTTGATAGTGCATCACAGACCACCTTCTGCAAATATGGAAATGCTTCTAATTACAATAGCTCTTTCTTGCCTCTAGCAACTCACCAGTGTCAACCCTGGACTCTGATTCAGCAGACTTGTTACACAACTTCCCATGGCACGGACAAAGCTTTTCTGGGTTGTCTTAATATACAGAATTCTCAAGTTCTACATACACAGTGTTTCAATTTAAACTCTCAACTGAGGAAGAAATAGTAAGGAACATGGATCTGAAGTCAAACAGACTTAGATACACACACACACACACATACACACACATGCACTCGTGTGCACATATGCACTTGTGTGCACACATGCACTTGTGCACACACATGCACACACTTGCACACATACATTACACACACACACACACACACACACACACACACACACACACACACTATCAGAAGGATTACTTAACTTTATTTAGCCATGCCTGCAAAAGACATGTAATAGATATGCTATAGTGGTCTCATAAGGACTGGAAGAAATAATCCGCATCTACCATTTAGCATAGTGCCTGATGCATGGCAAGCTTTTAATGTGTAGCACCACAGCACCACTTATATCATTAACCTATGAATTGTTTCCTAGCTGTCACTCAATTTCTTTCTTCTTAAGGAGAGTCTCCCTAGTGAACATGTGCATTTTGTAATGTTTATCTCATTGCTGTCATATCTACTTGCAATTAATTCAGAAATTGATCAACTTCTTCCTTGAAAATGCCTTTTTGTGTAAGTACCTTTCTTAAAGAGTTGTGATTGGGAAATATTGTTTCTTCTGTTCCATGTATTGTTAACATACTGAAGAAAAAATACAGAACTGAACTTAACATGTGTTTACTCCTTGCTCTATTTTTATTTTGATAAAGGAATATTAGGTGGCTAATCAGAAGTATATGAATATTCAAGCACCAGTACATGATAACATGTGTGAAAACTACTTATCACATTTCTAGGTAAGAATATAGGCATTTGAACAAGGGCTTTAGCTCTTTGGCCAATCAACTTACTATGAGTAAATGTTGAAGCCATTCTGGTTTTGTTGTTCTAATAACTATTCTGTTTGTCTTTAACCTTCAACAGGCTGCTGTTAACTCATCAACACCCACACACGAAAAGCCAAGCCCTTTTCAAGAACTTGCATGTATGAAATCATGAATAGTTGATTGTAGTGGGGGCTCTGACTCCACTGTATGGAGTTTGGCTGGGCAGAGAATTTACAGCTGTAAGAGGCTCCAAAGCTAGCTAGTGCTGCAGGTCTTCAGACTGCATTCTGAGCAGCCTGGATCTAATCTTGAGACAATCAGTACTCAGGAAATATGGCCTGGTTTTTCATTTGTACTTGAACGCAGCAAACAGAGGTCATTGACAGGCAATATAATACAATTTAAATACAATGACAATGGGATAGCACCTTGCTCTCCTCCAGGCAATAAAGAGGAATGAAACACAAAGCTATAAATAAAAAAAAAATCATGCCAAAATGTATACTTGTATGGCTGCAGTGAAAAAATGTTTGAAAGGAAATATTGTGGCTGCTTTTGAGGAACAAGATTAAAGGAGATTTTTATAACTTTTCTGCATTTCCCAAATCATTTTGTAATATGTATCTGTAAATTTATGTGAATGTGAGTGTGGTATAAGTCTATCTGTGTACATGTGTAGTACATATGCCCTTTCATGTGCATGAGGGGGGGCAGATGTTAATAATGATATTCAATGTTTTCTATCACTCTCTACCCCATCTCTCTTCTACCCCCACTCCAATAGCCAGGGTCCCTCATTGAAACTGGAGTTTGTCCGTGCAGCTAGACTTACTGTCTAGCAAGCTCCAGGGATCCTCCTGTGTTCACCTCACAGCACTGGAATTACAGGCATGGAAAATGAGCCTATCTAGCCTTTTATGTGGGTTCTGGGATCCGAACTCAAGCCCTCATACTTATACAGTAGGTATGTCACCCCAGAGCCATCACCCCAGAGCTATCACCCCAGAGCCATCTCCCCAGGCCCCATGCATCTGTTACTTCTTCATTAAATACACACTTTCAAAATCTGCATCTGGATTCATGACAGTGAGATAAAATGGCCAACAGCTGTGATGTAGTAAAAATTTTCATTAATTGTATAATCTCCATAAGTAATTGAGACATTTTCATTCAAATCTTTCTGTCACTTTCTGCGGGAAACTCTCCTTAATCTTTAGTCTTCCCAAGTGTAATAGGGAAACAATAAAACCTCCCTAATGTGAAGGTGAAATGAAATCATACCCCCTGTAAACTAAAGAACCTGGTGCATGGTTAAACGATGCCAAGAACAAGCAAATAAGAGCATTTAGGTGGCAAGTCTCAGCCTGTGAGCTCTGTGCCAGGTCCAGTACCAGCTGGCTTGTATGATTTTTGCCAGTCAACAGAGCTTGGGCCTAAGGAAGCCGCCACTGCAAGGAGGCATCATCAATAATCGATGCTGCAAGCAGACTGCTGAGGGGCCGGAAGGTAATGGGGCTGATGGCAAAACAAATAGACTCATCAAGCCCATCGATCTATCGGGGAAGTCATTTTTCTCTGTTGCAACTCCAAGTGCCAAATAAAAGGTCTCATATTAGTCTATATATTCATAAATAAATCTCAGCTGTTCAGAGATACAACTGTTAAGCACATCAGATGGAATTTTTTTTTTTCATCATGGGAGAAATCTGAGAGAGACAAGTCCTAAGCATCGTTTTTTTGTTTTTGTTTTTGTTTTCCTAGAAAAATGGATGCTTTTTGTAATGCTATGTTGCATGTAGTGGACAATGACGAAGTGATTGGGTATGAGCTCCCAATGGCTTGTGTAACATATGGTCACTTCCTGACTTAAGGTCATGCTCATTAATTATCTTAAGTGCTGGAGATAATAGTACAGCTAATAGTAATGATGTGTCTCTGGTCATGAGTTTGCAATGGGGTCCTTTGGGCTACATTCAAGATGCTAGCAGGATTTTTTTTTCTTTTTTCTTTTTTGAGTATTCCAGGGGCAGATCGGTCTCCATATTTTTGGTTTTTTTTTTTTTTCCAGCTTCTAGGGGCTGGAAACACTCTTGGTGCATTACTACTTCAATGATTAACACTGATTGTCATTGTGACAAGATACCGAATCCCCTTGGAGACAGCCTCAGGCATTCCCTTGAGGAACTGTCTAGATTATCTTAGCCTCTAGGTATGTCTGTCCAATCGGGCCATATTTTTAACAGTATCTACATTAGGTTAACTAAAATGCTACGACTCCTCTCAATTGCAGGTAATCCCATACTAGAGGTTGTGATTCTACACTATATAAAAAGGAGAAAGGAGCGGTGCATAAGCATTCATCCCCCTATTTTCTGACTGCAGAGCATTTGGTGTGGGCAGCTGTCTCAAGTTCTGGCTACTATGATGGACTGCCATCTCTTGCTTTGAGCTAAAGCAAATACTTCCTCCCTTAAATTTGCTTCCTGTGAGGTATTTTGTCACAATAATAGATCCAGCAACTACCGCAGTCCCTTTCTCCAGCTTCCCAGCTGCTGTCTCCTGATGGAGCTGTTCCCATGCTGCCTCATGACAGTTCTCCCTTTGGTTGTCTCATCTCCTTCTCCAACTGTTTTAAGGAGCCCCTCCCCATTATAACAAAAACCCTACTTTAATAATCAAGGGTGGGCTTGAGAAAGCCTATCACAGGGCCTCTTTGCCATATGGGGTAATTGAGTCATAGTTTCCACAGACCAAAACGTGGGTATCTTGTTGGACAGGGACATTGTTCTTCCAACCACAGTTGTTGGTTTGAGTGCAAAATCTCTCCCATAGGCTTATGTGTTTAAACATATCATCAGCAGCTGATAGTCTTGTTTGGGGAGGCCATAGAACTTTTAGGAATGCAATGGGTCACTGGGGAATGAGTCTTAGGGTTTCTATTCTGGCCCTTCAAGTAGCCAGATCTCTCCTACTTCATTTGTCTGTCATGGCCATGGGCTGCTCATATTGCCTTTTCTTCTCCCACTATGGTGAACTGATACTTTCTCAAACCTATAGCCACAATAAACACTTCTTTACTAAGGGCTATTTTATGTGATTTGTTTGGTCTCAGCAATGAAAAGTAACTAACACAACCATATAATAGAATAATATGATGATTTTTGGAGAGCAACTTTTACTAAGCAACCAATGTACTCTCAGTGAAAGAAAATGCCCCCCAATATTAAATAGAACAATAAAGAAAAATAGATGAACAAAGCTCAAGGTTTGTTTTGGACTTTAGAGGTCCATAAGGCATTGGCAGTTATAGCCATCTATAGAACCCTGAAACAAGCACATCTTTTAGTTCACTCAGCTCTAGCCAAGGTCAAGCATGGGGAACAGCTGTTACAGCCTCAGATGTGACATGTGGCTGGGGAATGACTGCCATATCACTTTATTATAAGTAAATAAAGATTTTTCATATAAAACATGAGCACCAGCAAAGTTGATCACATGGGACATTTTGGAGTGGGTGATGTCAGTGTATGTTTGACTCTCTGGTTCTGCTTTTTCTAATCCATTTCAATCACTAAGACTATTTGATATTAATCTGCTTTTCAGATCTAAAGTTCTCTATTGGAAAAAGATATTTCTCACTCAAATTTGGTTAGAAAAACCAGCTCTCACAGAATCTAATTATTCCTGTGAAGATAACTATTGAAGTTTGTGCACAGCCAAGACGGACATCAAGAAAAGCAGCAATGACCTTGAGACCTATATCGGTGCAAACTCTCTTGTTCTAGGACCAGGCAATTATTTTTAATTAGCACAACGTGAGCTTCACAATAGCTAAGTCCCCATTAACACTTCAATATTAACCTCATATGTTCTCTGTCTCTTTGTATTTTGTTTTTAAGCCTGAATGATGCCCTGAGTAAACTACATTACTTCCCCCAGGAGTTATTTTATCATTATTGGCAAACAGCTGATGAGGATGGTAGAGAGTGTGGGCTCACACATATATTCTTTATCAGAATATGGAATAATGATCTTACCATGAATATAATTTCTCTATGAGACACTATGTTAAAACTCCAAGGCTAAGAATATTAACTCAAAATAGGCCAGCACTTGTATTCACTTCCTTTGGTACAACTCTGTATAAAATAGATACTCCCCATTTCTTTTAGCTAATTAAGTGATTTATCAAAAATCTACCAATGTGGTAGTTGTTCATTGTACTGGGAAGAGAGAGGTTAAGCTGGTCATGGATCCTAGTGAGTGTATGGGATAGACATGTTGGCATGAAGAGTGTAAGATTTGCCAAATGTTATAAACCATTATAAATAAACCACTCAGAAACTTCAGATGTGTCTGAATATAGCATAGACTGGAAAGTAAAGGCTTTTTGTAAGACAACAGAGATGCCTAGCATGTCTAAGAGTGCTTGGAATAAACTATTGCATATGCAGGGATACTAACTTACGTACCTCCAGGGATGTTAGGTATCACCACTATCTCACTTTCATGAACGTCACAGGCATCTTGGAAAGCCACTCCTGGCTTTTACTAAGCCCTCATTCTCTGTGACTTTGACTACCACAGTTCCCATTAACTGCCACTCTTAATTGAGATTTACCCTCATTTCCTATACTTTTCTCTTTCTGTGAATGCCCTTTCTTGTATCTTATGCTGCCACTTTCCTTCAAGGGAGAAAGAAAGAGCCAGTCTTTGAAGGCTTTTCCTCGAGGTTCTCTTTGTCATATGCTCAGATTAATTAGTTAACTTGTCTGTACTAGTCACCTTAGGAAGACAGTACTAGGACTTGTACAATGCGCAAACACCATAATGACTGTTCAGTCCAATGTCACTGAGGAAGAGGGGAATTTAGGGTTTTTTTTTTTTGTTGTTGTTGTTGTTGTAGGATGATATAGAGTGAGGCCTGAGAAAATCTATTTTAAGGAAACAACAGACTTTTTATTTTATTTTATCTGTGTGTATGTTCACTTATGTTGAGGGGGGAAATGGGAGAGGGAAATCACTCAGTGGGTTTTAAGTAAACAAAAATGCACTTAATTTAATTTAAAAATAAACCTGTTCCTGATTAAAACCTGCTAATTTCAAATGCAAATTTCAGCCATTTTGAACAAAGTCTAGATGATTCAAATAGTAAAAAATTATAACTATATTTGAATGCTAATTCACAACTTTAAAGTGTTGTACTATAATATATTCAATTTAATGAATGAAACAATACAAATAATTTTAAATGTCAACTAAAATTTGAATTCAGTGGAAAAATAAATAATTAAAAATTGTGACTATTGGAACAATATGGAACAAGCTGTTTCCCACAGTAGAGAGGGCTGGGTCTGAACAGCTATGCAATAGAAAGGAAAATCAAATGTTCCTTTCCTCCTACAAGGGCTACACAAAGGGATGATGTGGTGCCAGGAAAGCCATATGATGGGAGAGCTGGTCCTGAGCAAGAGTGAGTTCGAGATGTGTCCAAACCATGAAAATGTCGTCCTGAGATAGACAGAAGTAGGATTACTTCCTACTTGCTCTTGGCCAACATGTCCCAGTGCACTTATCCTTAAGACATCCACTTCTGCCACCCTTGAGGTAGTCACAGTCTAGTGGCCAGGTTTCAGGTTGATTTTCCTCTTTCTTTATATGGGCATGCCTGGCAAGCACCTGGAATTCCTCTTCATGCAAATGAAGCATTCCCAATATCCTGGCCCCAGCCAATGATGTACAATCACTCTGAAAAACCCTACTCATTCCCTAAGGTTTATAGAGCCCCTATTCACTCCCAATAAAGAGCTATTTCACTAAAAACCGCCTTGGAGAAGGTTGTTTCTCATGCACTCACCATGACAGAGATCCTATGTAACTGCTCTGCCTCACAAAGCTTCATTCCTTCTAGTCCAGTCTGTGGTGAAAAGATGTCTGGATTCTCCAAAGGGAAAGGCAAAACCAGGGCAACAGAGTTACACCATGGAAGATCCCCACTAAGAGTCAGAATTCCTATTCTGGGTCCTTGTTCTATCATTTTCTTTGTCTGTAGCTCAGGATTATGGGGCACATCTCCATGTAGGATTTCTCATTTAAGGAATAGACATTTCAGTAGCCACGTTTCATACTGGCTGAGTACCCCAAGATGTAGTACAGTATTTCAAATGGCCATACCTGAAGAATCTTTGATCAGTTTCTATTTTGCCTTGCCTATTACCTCAACTTCGGTACAATGATTAAGTTATGATTGGTCTGCCTTGAATGTATAGAGGTTTTATGCATGCTGCCACAACCACTGTGAGGTCATGTGTGTAATTGCAACGCTATGACCTAAAATCATTGTTTTGTTGTAGTAAACTATGGAAGCTGAGAGAAGAAGAGTGATATTTTCATTGAAGAAGTGACTTATGACAGGTCAAAAGGTTTTGGTAGATGGCCACACACCAAAGATTGTATAGGCAACATTAATTGTCGAGGTTCAGTTTAAAAATACAGTGATGATAATGGGAGTGGAATGGGGATGGGTGTATCTGGGAAGGGTTGAGAAGGAAGCTGAATATAATAAAAATATAGTATATGAAATTCTTAAAGAATTAATAAAATATGTATGAAAAGATATGATTAGTGACATTAGCGTTTTCTTCTCAAGGTTAAAGTAAGGATTTAAATACAAGTGATCCTGTTGGTATAGAATATTTGCCAAAGGATTAAAATTCAGAAATTTTGAAGGAAGTCAGACACATCTTGCCCATGGCTTCATAATCCCTTTTCTTGGCCCTTATTCCAACCAACTGATGTCATGACTATGTTTCTTAGACTTCAGAAGAGATCTACCTTGAATTAATGATCATGGTATTCACTCATTTTACCATGGAGTTCAAGTGTATGTGTTCTCTATGTTCTTAGATTCAAGTGGCAGTAGAACCTCACAGAAAGAAAGGAATTTCTAGATTGGCAGAGGTAATTGCTGTGGATAATGATTAAGAAATACAAGTTGGGAGTAGGAAGAACATATCTGGTTTCCAGGAGAATAACTGTACTAGACATTTATGCTTCTGTTTCCCATTAATGGTAAAAGGAAATTGGAGCATCTGTGTGTTGTCAAGCATACAGTGAACAAGGACCTGAATCACCTGAACGTAAACTGAAACACCATAGATCCAATCAGTTGAAATACTGACTGGGGATGAGCTTGTGGAATGTTCAGTTATAAGCAACTATTGTTTCGGATTCAGCTGCCACAGTGGACAGTCTCTTTTACCTCACAAATACTTTGTACTGAGCCTATGTAGAGAGTGCTAGAAACTGCCATTAATATGGCTTTATGACAGATCGGGCTGATGGAAGGCATAAGTGAGTATGTTTTTCTATGGGTGGACTGTACTATAGAGCTCTCATGTTGCAAACTATATTCTTTTGGACTCAGTATTAATTTATCCTTCGTTCTGTTGTTGTAGCCTATACCTCCTTGGGTCGGGACATATTCTCACAGATATAGTACATCCTGTTCTCCTTGTTTTTGTCTCAAGGGTTCCTTAATGCTGGGTATAGAGCCCTCTCCAGCAATGTAACCAATCTCTGGCACATGTATAGAAGTATTGAATTAAGCCAGTGCTTCTAGAGCTGCCATATTATATATGAGGATTGATTCCATCAGTGTGACTCTTGGGCAAAATGATCACAGTGCTTCATGTTGTTCCTCAAATTCCTCATAGTTCTGAGAACTACTCTACCTCTTGGGATAATGCATTTTATATAGAATATTACTTTTCTAATTAATTTTCTCTGATGATTATCTTTATAAATGAAAAAAACTAATGTTCTGAAAGATTTGTTAATCCATCTGGCCACATGCAGGGGAATCCTGTACCCCAACAGGTACCCTGTCATTGCAAGAACAACGCTTCTGTGCAGCACCATTGCCTACAGCCTCAGCTGCCTTTTGCAGGATTATTTACTTACAAATAATTCAAATGCAACCTGAACAAATCCTTCATGTAAAATAAAAGGGAAGCACAAGAAAGGAGAAGAAAATATGAAAAGAACCACTACTTAAAAAGATGAAATATATGAGAGGCTTGGAAGCAATCTTAAATGATAAATGAGAATTTTGATAATTAGACTATTGTAGTGTTTGGCAGTAGCCATTGTGCAGGGAGTTATAATTTAGGTATCACTGCTGTGCAAAGGAAGTTTTGGAAATTAAGGTATCAGCAGAATTATACACTACTCAGGTTCTCACTCCTAGAATGTCAAAGTGGACATGAGCAACCTGATGCTTTGGAAATAGATGTGTAATAGATGGCATGGTGCTTGGTCATAGCATGTCCATTATCAAAGCCAAGATGGAGTTACCCTGCTTCAGTTTTCTATCACCCAATTGGTAGCTGAATGATTTCAGTTAAGTCTCTGCTCACTAAATTAAATAACATGGTTAAGATATCTAACAACCCTCTATTGCTTCACCCTCAGTGAACAGAGAAAGGCCAAACTCATTTCAATCATTAAACATAATATAAGAAGAGCAGAAAATATTCTTTTAAACAATTCCATGCATTCCAAGAGCAAATAGAACTATATTGAGTGTAACCAGAATTTTTGAATAATTCATTCTCTGCTCAGCTTACCTTACTGGATACAATTGAAAATTGGCCATATTGATTTCTTGCCCGATAAATAGTAAGACCTCATTTATCTGATGTCATTTGGGAATGAACTGCTCATAGGACCGTGGAATTTCAGAGCTGGAGAGGACCTTGGAGATTATCTAATCTAGCTCCCTCATTGTAAATAATTATAATAATTACAACAACAACAACAGCTGTTTGAGCTCTCCCTGTGTTTCATATTCCATTCACAGTGTTTTGCAAGCACCGTGCCATCTGGTTTTCGGAGTAATCCTATGAGGCAGATACTTCTCTTTCCATTTTACAGTGAAGGAAAATGAGGCTTAGGGAGATGAAAGTAACAGAAGGCTACATAACCTCAAAGCCACACAACAGCCTTGGAGTTGAGCTCAAAGATCTGTTCTTAGCAGAAGCATTGCTCTGTGTCACAGACGTCCTCTGGCTCACTCCCTCAAAGTCACTTACTTCCTAAGCATCCATGACCATGACAGGAGCTCCAGTCTCCTGTTCTTGTACACCCCTGCTTTATAAAGATGTTTGTATAAGCAGATCCTTTGCATAAATGCACTGTGTTCCTTTCTGTAAACAATAAAATGTATTTATGTATTCTTTTTAGTGAAAATCACAGTGAATTTAAGGCATTACATCTTCCTTCTCCCTTAATTATACTATGTTAAATATAATTGTCATTTATTGTTGACTTAGGGTTCACAGTCACCTACATCAACCATTGGATTATGCCTCAAAGTATCATACTCTCTCCAGAGGACCCCAGAAAACGGTTTCATTAACTTGGCATTTCCCCTCTCATATGTGTTAAGTCCTTGCTATGCCATCAATTGAGATGTCACACAGCTTGTGGGCAAATTCTAACAACATGTGTTTTATACTAATACATAGACATATAAACTACTGTTTATATCTGTGGTGGGCTTTTAATACTATAGGCAAGCCTTTCAAAATGGAATGTTTTGTTTTTTTAATGAGTTGTAACATTCAGGTGTTCTGACAAAATAGTGATGGCTGGAGGGAGGAACACTTTTAAGAAGAGGTAAGATGTGAACAGGTTCAAGAGTCAGAATACAGTGTTCTGGGGCTCAACTCTACCTTAATTTCAGAGAGAGAGACAGAGAGACAGAGAGAGATATAGATAGATAGATAGATAGATAGATAGATAGATAGGAGTGGGGAGAGAGAGAGAGAGAGAGAGAGAGAGAGAGAGAGAGAGAGAGAGAGAGAGAGAGAGAGAGAGAGTTCAGATTTCAAAGTAAGCAATTATTCAGAAAAAAAAAAAACCAGAGATCAAGTTTTCAATAATTGGGTAACTCATACTTTTAAAAACTTAGGAACTTTGGTTTATCTTCCAGGACCACTGGGAATTTAAAGAAGCAGCAGATGAGAAATTCTTACCGAAATCTATTTGGGTCTAGTATACAGTTCCTAAGAGAGGGCAGTAGACCCAGAGAGGACAGAAGGCCACCATGTAATTCTGAAACACAAGTCTCAGCAGAAACCATCGTCCTCACTCTTTGATGAGAAGGGTAAAGATGCAACACTGAAGTCCCCTCCTGGCCTCTAAGGTGGGAATCTAAGACTGAGCTAGAATTTCCCCCAAAAATATCATCTATGATACATAAGCAAATGCTTCAAAATAAACTTCTTGTGCTCATATCAGCAGAATTTATGATAAAATAGAATATGCCCAAGGAGGCCTTTATTAGCTATCTTCCATGGTCTTATCACAAAGGTAGATTCTATGAAGAAAAGGGAATGAACTTAAAAACAGACCCTTCTGTCTATGTGTTTTTATATAGAAACAACCATAGAAAAAATATATACACAAATAAGTTACAGTATAAGGTATTCAAATGGATTTCCAGATCCTTGATAAACTATAAACATATTATGCAAGATATGCATGTTTTTGTTAAAACGTTTAAAGTGCTTCATTTTTTTTAGTTGAAAACTCAAAAGGTTCTATGTCACCATCCTATAAGAAATGGCTAACTGTATTGGATTTGCTCTAGGAATTACTTTTTTAAATGTATTTTTTTATTACTGTACATCTCTATCTATGTGCATATGAGTATAGGTGCCCACAGAGACCAAAGGAAGCTATTGTTTTCCCCTGGAGCTGTAGTTACAGGTGGTTGTGAGCTACCTGACATGGGTGCTATGAATTGGACTCCTGTCCTCTGCAAGACTAGAAAGGGCACTTATGGGATGAGCCATCTCCTCACTCCATGTTTGTAGGGGTTCATGTGGAGTCACTATGTGCCCAAGTGTTGGTTTCTTGCCCCCCCAAGATCCTTGTGATATGGGCAGATTCACATGTATTCAGGAATACATTCTGTGAACCTTGCCTCCCAAATTTCACCGACTGGATAATAAAAGTTGCTGGCAGCCCATAGTTGGGCAGAGAGAGAGAGAAAGAGAGAGAGAGAGAGAGAGAGAGAGAGAGAGAGAGAGAGAGAGAGA
>OU015744.1:75791641-75808859 GCA_907169655.1 Acomys percivali
GAGAGAGAGAGAGAGAGAGAGAGAGAGAGAGAGAGAGAGAGAGAGAGGAGGTAGGGACTTCCTGGGAGTGAGAAAGGAACTCTGTGAAGAAGAAAGGGGAAGGATCTTTTACCACAAGACAGGAGAGGAGATGGATGTGACTGACTACGGGCAACATGGCAGGATGGGGTAGGTGGTTGGGTTAAATGAGAGGAGCTAGTTGAGAGTCTGACCAGCTAAGGCCTAAGCTTTTAAATAGTAAAATGTTTTGTTGTCTTTATTTATATGGCCTAAGGGCTGCCCTGGGTCTTAGTCCTTTTCACCAGGAGACATAAGATAGGGTTATACAGTATCTACTCTGAGGATTTCTTTGAAGTTAATTTAAATTCACACATGGTGTAAACAAAGTGTTTTCAATGCAAATATAGTACTGCCTACTGTCCAGTGGAATGTAACACCTTGTGGCTTGTCAGGAAGGCCATTTCTGCACTTTATTCTCGGATTTGCACTTGGGATTTCATTTTAAATGTTCCTTTATTAATGTGTACATATCAATGGGTATGTGCATGCAGGTGCTCACAGAGGCCAGAAGAGGGCATCAGATCTCCTGGAGCTGGAGTTAAAATATGCACTTAAAGAATGAGTAAATGTAGGAACAGTTCCCTGACTTTATATGGAAGAAGAACATGAAGAGAATTTTTTTGGTGATGGAAAAGTTGGTCTCTGAAATGCTCATTTAAAAATTGTTTTAGTGTAATGTGATGAAATTTGTTAAGATAAAATGATCAGAATCAGCTTAACTAGCCTTGTTCCAGGCTTCTTGAGTCATATAAAGGCTCAGACTTTTTACGTCTATCCCATCCCCTGCTGAGATGAGTATGTGTGGATTTCCTCTTCTTCATCCAACTGTTTAGACCCCCCTTTATGACGAGTGCTATGATCAGGGTACCGGGCTGCCTCTTGATGTATGAAATGGGAAGATAAAAGATTTCTGATCCCTTTCTCTCAGCCAGGCTGGCTTGAAGTCAGCAGCTGTATATTGCTGCTGGTCAGAGAGCTGACAGAGGGTAAATATTAATCTGCCCTTACTGTCTACAACTTACTGTGGTATCTTCAGGCTTCTGTCTCTGCCATTTCCCACCCAGAGATGGCTGCAGTGGGCTAAGAACTTGAGCACGTAAAGATAGTTCATGGAAAAAAATTCACCTTCATTAGGCACTTATAAGATTAAAACTTTAGGTGAAGAAATCCATCCACAGTGAGAACACCAAAGAAATTGGAAAATGATTTAATAGCAGCCATACTGGGTTTGAGGAAGCTTTTATTCTTTTCCCCTTTAGAAATTTTACATTATTAAAATAGGAAGATATCTTAGCCTTCCCAATGATTCTGTCTGGTTTCTTGGTTTATATGTGGGGAAAATGAAAGTCTCAAGGTGGTGGCATGCAGATGGCCACTCACTCAGCCCGGATGGAACTGCAGGGAAACATAGACTCAAACTCTGTTTCCAGTAAAAAGTCTTTTTCCACTGAGATTTTAATCTTTACTTTTTAACCCAGTTGGCTCTGACGCTGCTGGTGGCCACCTTTCCTCAGCCATACATTACCACACTGTGTTTGGTCTTTTACCCCTATTTGGTAGATGCCAGAAAATGAGAGGGAATGTTAATTGACCAGAATCAGACTCCAGATTTGGGCTTCCTTTTTTTCCTACTGTAACCTCTGTCACTGAACTGTAACTTGCATTTAAGTGAGCAAGGGGAAATCCTGGTCTGGTCTATTGTTTTGACATGTCCATAAATTCACTTTATTGTGAGAAAGGATAGCCACAGAGAGGTAGTTGATACATTACAAGGTGAGGATGTCAGGACTTAACTCTTCTCACACGTGCACTTTCCCTTTGTTATGGGGTCAGAGAGTATTATTGCTATTGTCACAGTCATGTTCTGTGCCACCTGGAGGCCACTTTACCTTAAACTTTGAAAAGTCGAGTGCACTGTGAGATTGTGTCTCCTGGGCATCACAGGGAAGCTTCCCCCACGCTACCTTAATAATATGGCTCCCCAAAAAAAGACCTGAAGAAGCACAGCACCAATAATATGGTAATATGAAAGTAGGGGAAGCTCATGGGGTCCCACCCATAGACAAATAACTATAGAAAGCTAAGGACTGCTAAGAGAAAGAGAAATAGCATTCTCCACAATTAATTATCCAATATCAAGTGGTCAGTCCAACTAACATTAAATGGACTGGGAATATTGTATTTATGTATTTATGTATTATGTATTTATTCATCTACAAAGATATTACACACACACATACACACATGCATGCACATGCAGACACACACATACACACACACACACACACACACACACACATTACATTAAAAAGGCCAAGGTTTAGAGAGGGAGTCAAGGAGCATGTACCTGGGAAATAATTAAGGAAAGGGAAACAGGAAATAATTTAATTAAACTTAATTGTAAAATATTAAAAGCCTATTCTTTGAAATAAAGATTGCTTTGAGAGGGCAGGGCAGAGGCTTTGGATTTCATAACTTTCTTTGGACCTGTCAGAGGTGTCAGTCACTTTAGTAAGCCCTCAACCCAAAAGTTTGCCTGAGTTCTTATGGATCTTCCCCTTGTACCTGCAGGTCTGTCTTCTTAACAATTAAAACTCAGTGGAACCATGACAACCAACTACAAAAACCACATTAATATCCAGGCTCAGGCCTAGCACCAGGAGTCCTCATTCAGAGCATGGTGCATTTGAGGCTGGACATGGTTCCAATGTAGGGCTGCTCTGGACTCTGATGTAAGAGCTGCACTGACCTCTGTCCAGTAGAAGTCAGTTGCACCCCACCATGTGACAATGATCAGTTCTGTAGATGTTGGCAAATGCTACAAGGCACCAAAAATCACACTACAATATTGAAGTGACACTAGGAATACAATGTCTTAAAATCAAGTGCAGCATCTGCAATGACAGGGACCTTTCTAATTATGTACCCCCAAACCCTAAAAGCATGTTTTTGGCTCCTTTGAATCATGCACTTAGCTGGCTGACTTCATGGTCATGTTTCTTCTAAGTTCACTGAAACTCTAATTCTGTATCTATACATGGTGATATAAATGAAGTTCTATAATACCAGGTCTGATGGTTTAGGAGATCTAGAATTAAACAGTTCACACTTACAGTGCATTTCTTGGGTCTCTAGTAAATGCTAACAACCATAGTTAGTATCCTTGGATGTGGTACACCTGTTAGGATATTCATAACTCACCGTAGTTGTTTAGGAGTGTCCCGTGCACTTTGGCCTCTGAGTTAATGAAATAGGGATAAGCATTTTAAAGTATGTTCATAATGATTTCAGCATGCAGCCTAAAACATTATCCCCATTCTGGCTTGGAAAGCTGCTTTAAAGACTCAGTCCAATTTATAAATCTCCTGTGTCACTCCTACCTATGAATCTTGAAGCAATACTTACAGAGTTCTTGACCTTTCACCATTAATTCTAATGCTAATTCTCTGGGAAATCTGTTCTATAAAGAGCTTTCTCAGGAACCAGTCACATCTAGAAACGTGTAAACGTACTCGGATCATAAAAAGATGTCCTCTTTTGAATATAGTTGCAGTAGGAATAAAGCTAGTCTACGATGAATATTCATTCTGTTCATTTTTATGTTTTTAAAATATGTTTTTATATTTTCTGTGTATGGGATGTCTTGCTTGCATATATGTATGTAAAGCATGTGTGTGCAGTGCCCCTAGAGACCAGAATAGGGCACAGATCCCCTCAAGGATAGTAGGTTACCACGAAGAGACTTGATACCCTATGAGCATATACAGGGGGAGGAAATCCCCCTCAGTCACAGTCATAGGGGAGGGGAGTAAGGGGAAAATGGGAGGGAGGGAAGAATGGGAGGATACAAGGGATGGGATAACCATTGAGATGTAACAAGAATAAATTAATAAAAACTTAAAAAAAAAAAAAAAGAAAAAAGAAAAGAGAAAAAAAATGATTGCGAGCCACCATGTTAGTAGTGAGAAGTGAATCCTGGTGCTCTGTAATAACAGGAAGTATCTTAACCACTGAGCCATCTCTCCGTTCCCCCATTGCATCTTTAAGAAATAAAAGCTGGGCGGTGGTGGCGCACGCCTTTAATCCCAGCACTCGGGAGGCAGAGGCAGGTGGATCGCTGTGAGTTCGAGGCCATCCTGGTCTACAAAGTGAGTCTAGGACAGCCAAGGCTACACAGAGAGACTCTGCCTCGAAAAAAACAAACAACCAAACAAAAAAATAAAAAAACAAAACAAAACAAAAAAAGAAATAAAGGTGAATGAAAATAAAATAACACAAGGTCACAAAATTCAAACAAGAGTCTAGTTCTGGCTCTGATTGCCTCCATAAATGTTGGAGGAGCCACCAAAATTCTTTCAGCTTGCTTCTTTATAAGTCAAACTGGAGTGATAACCTTTTCCCTCTGCCATTAGAATGAACAACAAATGAAGCAGTGCGTGACAAATTGCTTCAGGAAGCCTACTCTTAAACACTTAGTAAAATAGTACTGTGGGCTTTGTCACGGCAGCCACAACCTTCCCATTAGCAGTATTAATACACCTGATATACTGAATGCTACTCTGGACCTTGTTAAATAAATAGCCTAGCACTAATAATTGGAGAGGCAGCTATACTCTGATCAAGCAAGGACCTCATCACCCCTAGGCAAGTCCTGCAATTTTCTAGCAGTTGGAATAAATTTCTTTTTGAACTCAGGAATAGGATAAAACATTGTAAAAATACTCAGAAAATATGTTTGTTAGCGAGCTTACATCATTTCATGATTTGTCAACAGCAGGTAAATTTGCACGTGCATTGAAATTGCTAATGAGACAACTGTGTAAGCACAAAAACTTTATTTTATTAAAACCTGTGCTCTAACATGTGAAAATACACAACATATCTTAAAAATTAAATCTCAACATCCTTGATTATCTGGCATTTGCTTTGGTTGGTGATATCATCGTAATATTAGATTTAGGAAGAAAAGCAGAGGGAGGGAGCGAGGGAGGGAGGGAGGGAGGGAGGGGCAGAAGAAGAGAAGAGAGGACTGTTTTTTTAGGTGTGGCTGTAATGAGACAAGTCCTCTGTAAAATCCAGGGTGTTATATTATAGTCTCAATCTGGTTATAACCAATAGGGCAAAGAATCTTGTGTCTGGTGCCATCTGCTTATCCAGAATGTGTGGCACAATGCCTACAGCACAGTCAAATGAATGCTTGAATTTATAAATTAGTGGATGAAATGAAGAGAAAGATGAATGAGTGATGAAAAGAAAGAAGAAAAGCAATATAAGCATTGTGGCTTCGGTACAATGTGCCAGGGTTTAGCCAGAAAGGGTCAGCAGAATATACAGAAACACTTGTAAAATAAGTTCATTAATTACTATTTGGGAAATAAGACATTTTTTGCTGAGGACACTGAAAAAATCCAGTCCCAGGTCTGTAGGCTCATTTGTCATGATCCAGGGGCCCTGGACAGAATATACAAGGCCTGGAGAGTCTAGCATAAACAGAGGGTGCTTATGTGCACAAGCCTTTTCTGTCTATCTAACTGCAAAAGGGACACAGGCTCTCTCCCATTTTGCCGTTTGATTAACTCCTTACAGCTCATTCCACTTCCTGTCATAAAGACAGCCCTATGCCCTAATTGGCTCAGGTCTACTATCTGTTAGCTTCCAGACAGCACTGTTCATACATTAGCTCAGCCAGTGTGCTGTGTCTTCAGAAGCACAGACAAGATTTCCCCTTGGCCCTGAGTTTGAGTATTTTATAGAATACTTATCTTCTATGTTACATATGTGATGATCACCTCTGCTCTCCTCAGAGTGGATGTATATGGGTGTTATACATTCTACTTTCATTGATCCCCACACTCATGTGGACCAAGTAAGGTACATCAACCCAGAATGTAGAACAGTTATTAAAATAAAATCGTCATACTTCTTATGGTTAAGCCATAGAATTAAAGATGCTCAGAAAAGGGGTGGGTAGAGGAGCTGTGTATGTGTGTGTGTGTGTGTGTGTGTGTGTGTATACATACATACATACATACATATATATATAGTATGTGTGTATGTGTGTAGATAGATCGTGTGTGTATAGACTGTGTGTGTAGATAGATAGATAGATAGATTGTGTGTGTGTGTGTGTGTGTGTGTGTGTGTAGCATGTGAAAGAGATGAGGCTGCACACTGAAGAAAGTCAAATTAGAGATGGAGTGAGAGTCCCTTAGGGCCCCATGTACCCCCTTAGTCCTTCTCGAGTCTGCATGCCATGAGCTGTTGAAAAAATCTCTTGTGTATTATGTGAATGCAACATCTGTCATTAATAAATCTGATGGCCTATAGCTTAGGCAGGATATAGGAGATGGGATATCCAGCAGGCAGAAAGGATTCTGGGATAGAGCCAGGTGCTTGATATTCGGCCGGGAAGATGGGAGGTGAACAGATGCATTGTGCCTGAGCACAGGTAATGTGCCACATGGCAGAATGTAGACTAATATAAATGGGTTATTAAGTTATGAGCTAGTTAGAGACTAAGATGCCTATATGGCATTAGTATTTGTATTTGTAAGTATTTGTAAATCAGATTTTGAGTCTTATGTGTCATTTCCAGGGAGCTATAGGGATGGGAGGGAAAAAACAGCAACCTACTGCAACCATGAGTTACATCCCATTCTTGTAAAAGAAGTCAATATGGCCTTAACACAAAGAATCCTAGGTACAGAAACCAAAACTATCATGGCCAGAGCAGGCTGCCTAAGCTATGAATACCTGTTAACAACAAAACATGTTTTTCCTTTGTTATCTCCTTGATGCACCACTGGATCCAACAGCTGACCACTACCTACCCAATAGCAGCTCTCATCTCAAGCTTCTACCTCCGAACGCAAGTTACTGGCATCACACATGTATTCTGAAACAGGGTGTCAGAGTCGATCAGAAGCATCCTGCTCAGCTCAGATGCATGTGTCAGTGAACACATGCCCTCTCAACCCCATATATCCAAAGGCCACTCAGGGTCCCTGGTGGGACTGAGCAGAGCTGGTACCCACAGTTACTCTACTTTCAAGTGTCTTCAATCATCTTCTCTCTTCATCTTCACTCCTGCAACAATTGTCCTCCAGACTTCTGAGAACATTCTCTCAAGCACACTTTCTCTCGCTATGCTCTAGTCACAGTATCTACTTTTAGGAGACCCATATTTTCTTGCGAAAGGCCTCAATTATGGGTAAATGTAATCCCAGTCTGATCCCAAAGAAGAAGAGACTCGAGCCATTAGGATTTATGTTTGCTAAGTCACATGGCCTTTCATTATGCTGGTGAATGCGAACCATATAATTAACACACGTCTCCAGGAAACCTCAACATTTCATTGAGTATTTGCTTTATTGAGAAGCAATGGTTTTCATGCAGAATATGTCTCCTTAAGAGGTGCTATACCTCTGAGGTTATCTTTCAGAAAATGTCATATAAAACGAAAACACACTGAGAATATTCAAATTTAACTTCCATTTTTTGATCTCCACACTTTGAGGATTCTGAATATGATCACTCAGATTTGTGGATCTTGGGGGTTTTTTGACCTAGAAAGTGTGGGAAGAAATATCTGTCCTGTATGAATCTGAGAAATAAAAGTTTTATAGTATTCTACTGGCTAAATAATTGATGGTATTTAAAAGATAGGCAAAACTTAGCCTATGGCTTACATCTTAAGGCAATACATACATTGACAAATCAAGTTATTTGGAAATATCTTCTCTCCTTCACACTGACATTTTAGTTGGGGAATATTAACCCTAAGAATAGATTCTTCTACCTTCCCAGGCTAAGCTAATTTTATCAACTCTGTCTGAACTTGAAGAGATTTTCATTTTCACTTAGAAAATCTAATTGATTGAGTGGGCTCCCCCTGAAATACATCTTGGAATGCATTGACCTATATACTCCAGGTTTTAGCTCCTGCTTCTGGTTAACACAAAGATGAACATTAGCCTTTAAAATCATGACCTTGTTAAAAATCATTCCTTCAAGCAATGAGCACTAACTCACCATTAGAGTGTTCAATTTGATTCTGTATTTTTCCTAAATATGTCACTTGTCACTGATTTAATCCTCATGAGTGAAACTTCACCCTAAGCTTCATATCTGTATTGCTGACAAGCCGATGACAGCATCTTTCCCATAGACCAGAAGAATATTAGTGCTAGGAGGGATGGCAGAGACTACTTCATTTTCTCCTACCCCCTTGGCCCACAAATAAGGAGTAAAACTCCAAAGGAAAGAAAAGTTATTTGCCCAAAGTCACACTGTCAGGAAAATGAGAAAGCTAAACCAAGAGTCTGGACATTCCTTCACTATTTTCCAATAGTATTTAATAAAGCATATTTTTTGCAGTGTTGACTCTCTAGGGAACTGGGAACTACTGATGCCCCTAGGAAAAAGTCTGTGTTGTAAACTAACTTAAGGCAGCTAGGCAAATAGAATATTAGAGAGTCCTGAAAATAATTTATTATAGTTAAAATGTTTGTTTTCTGAAGTAACCTTTTGACAGAGGATTTCTTTTTTATTATCAAATATATGTAATTCTATACTTTCTAGGACACTGATATAGATCTTATAGGTTATCGATGTAATATTTTCCTGTACAGCTAAGGATTACATTCCTTTTTTTTCTTTTATTTATTTATATTTTTTTATTAATTTATTCTTGTTACATCTCTATGGTTATCCCATCCCTTGTATCCTCCCATTCTCCCCTCCCTCCCATTTTCCCCTTATTCCCCTCCCCTATGTCTGTTCCTGAGAGGGATTACCTCCCCCGTATATGCTCATAGGGTATCAAGTCTCTTCTCAGTGACCTGCTGTCCTTCCTCTGAGTGCCACTAAGTCTCCCCCTCCAGGGGACATAGTCAAATGTGAGGCACCAGAGTACATGAGAAAGTCATATCCCTTTCTCCAATCAAGTGTGGAGACTGTCCTGTCCATGGGCTAGATCTGGGTAGGGGTTTAAATTTTACCACCTGTATTGTCCTTGGCTAGTGCCTTAGTTTGAGTGGGACCCCATGACCCAAATCTGCCTATCATAATGTTCTACTTGTAGGTTTCTAGGACCCACTGGATCCTTCTACATTGCTATTCACACATGGTTCTCAGAGGAACACTCCTTCATTGCTGGTGGGAATGCAAACTAGTACAACCACTTTGGAAATCTATCTGGTGCTATCTCAGAAAACTGGGAATAGGGCTTCCTCAAGACCCAGCTATTCCACTCCTTGGAATATACCCAGAAGATGCACCAGCACACAACAAGAAAATTTGCTCAACCATGTCCATAGCAGCCTTATTCATAATAGCCAGATCATGGAAACAGCCTAAGTGTCCCTCAGTAGAAGAATGGATAAAGAAACTGTGGTACATATACACTATGGAATACTACTCAGCTATTAAAAACAAGGATTACATTCCTATACAGTCAAAATGCTCCAGTACCATTGTCAGGGATTTGAGTTCATTTATGGCTTCCATCTTCCACACACTGACTGCCATTCCTGCTATGATGCACAGCCTCTTGCTTCTTCCAGCTTTTTACAACTGAGAGCATCATTTCCCCTTTCATATGTTCTACCATATGTATTTGCAAAGTATTTCAAAGAAATGGCCTCTGGTTTTTACCCTCTCCTCTGCCTTTCTCTTGACCAGTCTCTCACTTTTTTCTATTACACACACACACACACACACACACACACACACACACACACACACACACACACACACACACCCCACTTGCCATGTAACCTGCCAATGCTAATATGTATTGCTTGTTTCTTTGACCAAGAATATATATATTACAGATATGTCCATAATTTTCAACTTAATAATGAAGACAAATGTTAAATAAAAATGAATATGCTTTGTAGAAATGATGTCAGGACCGATTGTGCCTCAACATGTTCCAATCTATTTGCTCTTTTAGCCTCTGCGGAACTGCCAGTAGAAAGAATTATCAAGCCTAACTGTTGATCCATGACATTCTCTGCTGTCAGAAGCTCACTAATAGCTGATGTCATCTTCATTTCTTGTCTACAAACAAGACAGAATCAAGTGTCCTATTGCTTGCATGGCTTTACCTGCAAATATGAGTTTGTAGCTACTTACAGTTCTGGGAATTAGGAGATATTGAGTGACTTGGGTTAAAGTGCTCATTCACAAAGCCATGTCACTTGCTTTTCTAACCCCTGTTCTTACTACAGTCTCTGTTTCTCTCCTAAGAATCCACTTTAGAGATAAATGTGGGGTTGAGGTTCATATGCTGTTCTGAGGAAGGACTTGAGGCTGTGCCATGGTCTGCCGCAGCTCACAGAATAGATTTGGGCCTGACTTATTGCATAGAGTAACCACATTGCACTGGATGTGTGACTGTGATCCATCAAATGCAGACAGTCTCCAGAATCTCTGAGTCAAAACCAGTCATGTTCTTTCAATTTCCCTTCATGATGCAAAAGCAGCTTTGGAGTCGACTTTTTAAAATATAGTTTTATTCTTTGAAATTAAAATATAATTACATCTCCGTGACCCCTGCTACGAGAAGTCTCAGCTAGAGACAACCCCATATGCTCCCAGAAGCTTATACTTTCTTGGGTCTCCAGCTTGTCACAGAGATGCTCCACCCATGGTTTTCTTCTCTCTATAGGCCTTCTGTTGTTCCCTTCCCCTCCTGAGGTCTGGTATCTACTCTCATTTCTCACTGTGCTTCCTCTCCTACCTTGTTCCCTCTCTTCAACCACTTCTATTGTCTTTTCTAGTTCCCCTTTAGAGTAAGATTTAAACATCCTCTGTTGGGTCCTCTCTGTTACTTATCTTCTTCGTGTCTGTGAACTGTATTATGCTTATCCTGTACTATATGGCTAAAATCTGCTTATAAGTGAGCACATTCCATGTGTGTCTTTCTGGACATCCTCTAAATAGACAAGACTCCTAGTGGAGGGAGAGGAACACCAATCCACCCAAAAAACCTGGCCCAAAATTTACCCTGCCTACAAGATTTTCAGGGATAAAGATAGAACAGAGATTGAGGGAATACCCAATCAATGCTTGGCCCAACCTGAGTCCTCATGGGAAAGAGCCAACCCCTGACACTATTAATGATACTCTACTATGCTTACAGATAGGCACCTAGCAAATCTGTTCTTTGAGAGGCTCTACCTATCAACCTCTTGAAATAGATGCTGAGACTCACAGCCATACATTGGGAAAAGATTAGAGAGTCTTCTGGAAAAGTGAAGGTAAGGATATAAGGACCTGGAGGTGGCAGGAACTCCACAAGAACACCAACAGAACCAACTAATCAGGGCCCAGAGGGGTTGGCTGAGACTGAAGCACCAACCAGTGACCATGCAAGGACTGTACTGAAGACCCCCTACACAGATGTGGCTGATGGGCAGCTCAAGCTTTCTGTGAGTCTCCTACTAATGGGAGCAGGGGCTGTCTCTGTCATGTACTCTATTGCATGCTTTTTGATCACTCCCCTTTAGTGGGTTTGCTTTACCAGACCACAGGGGAAGAGGACATGCTTAGTCCTGATGTGACTTGATGAGCTGGGGTGGGCTGGTGGGGGGAGGGGCTCCTCTTTTCTGAGGAATAGGAAAAGGAGGATTGGGGAGGAATAGGGAGTATGGGACCAGGAGGATAGGAAGGTGGGGGGTTAAGATGAGCGTGTAAAGTGAATAAGGAAATAAACAAATTAAAGACTATATATCATTATATCATTTTCTGCCTTTGCTTTTCTCTTTCTAAGCCTTCGCATGCAGCCCTCCTTGTTTCTTTCTCTCAAATTCATGTCCTCTATCTGAGTGTGTGTTGCCATTCCTAGGAAACTGGTCCTAGCTGTATATGAAAGAGCTGAGCGAGTCAGAGGGAGCAAACCAGTGAGCAGCTTTCCTCTAGGATCTCTGCTTGGCTCCCTGTCGCTGGGTTCGTGCCTTGGCTTCCCTTGAAGATGGGTTGTAACCTGTAAGCCAAGGAACCTTTTCCTCTCCAACTTGTTTTCTGTTCATGGTTTTTCCCCATTTTTTAAAATTATGTTTCTTTTTAAACATATAAATTTATATTATTACACATGAGGAAAATAAACTACATAATGCAGGGAGAACCACGAGACAATCAGGAATTATATAAATGTTATATTCATGGTGATTTGGCTATTTGTATTTGGCAAACTTGAAGTAAACATCTTTCCTATTGGGTCTAAATTTCTGAATGTAAATCAATATCTATCATATCTCATCACTATGAACTTAAAACATCTATCTTGACCTAAACACTTCTTTATCCCTTAACAACTAAGCTTAATTGTAAGACTAAACTATCTGATCTTGAACCCCATCGGAGACTTGAGAAAGAATAAAACGTAAATACTCAAGTAAACCAGAAGTGCAGGTTAGCGGCTTCGTAAATGAAAAAATGACTGAGAGAGTTTACTGCCTGAACAGTGACCCCAATACTCTCTATAACATTGGAGCATCATCTTCGGCCTTCTAACCCAATATATCTGACAGACATATTTGCGCGGCAGGAACTGTTGAGGTATTGCTTACCCTGTCTTGGCAGAGTTTGGCCGTTGACTCTGCCTGTATCTTAGCTTGCCCATTTTTAGGCGGGATTCATCACAGCAACAGAGACCTAATCTAGAACACCCAGAGGCAGCCATAACGGAGTCTTGCCAAGTGTCTACTGGATGAGAAAGTGGGTTTAGAAAATCAAGTAGGTACAGAAGATACAAAGCCTTATTTGCAATAATCCAGCCCGTAGACAGGATTCCAAGAAGGCAAGCTTCCATTGGTGGGGTCATCTGAGAGTCTGACCCAGAGTTACATCAGTGTCAAAAAAGAATCCTATTTCAGAAGTTTCTGTAAATTTGATTTATTGATCCCTAAATTCCTGAGTAAACTCCTAAGAGTAGCAAAAATTTTTTCAGAGTAAATTCCTAAGCCAAGCAAAAAATTTTTCTCAGTACCTCAACACACTAGAAGTATATCACTGGCAAGAGCTTTGACCCCTTAGCAATCTCTCCAACCTGTTTGTTATTATAATATATAAATTACCCATACCATTTGTTATTTTGCAGTACACAGCCTATACAGCAGTGAGCTGATTTCATTGTGTTTGCTAGTTTGTAATTCTATGATATTCCCACGCATATGGATAATACAGTGTGAGAGCTGCTTCCTTTCTTTAAGGAAATTTCACTTTATACAGGATTCTTCCTGCCAGGTGAGAGAGTTCCAACACTTATGTACAGTTAGACACCAGTTATTTGTGTGTCTAAACAGATTTTAAATAATATTCACTTGAATATTTCCCATAATTTGTGAAGACAATAACCGTAGAGCTTGGAAACAGATAGATAAATTTCTTCCATTCCTTACTCCACCAAGCCATTTATTTTATCATTTTACTCTCAGTTCTAACTCTCTCCTTATGTAATTCCTTTTGTTCACAATTCCCTCTTTAACTTTTCGTAACCATTCTAATCATGTTTCCACAAATAATTTTATGAATGAAAAAAAAAGGTGTTAAGTTTCATTTTTGTCCTAAAATGCTATTGGCTGATGGTTCCTCTCATTAAGTGACTCATTCCTAGCACATTTATTGAAAACATCTATGGTGGAGAGATTGTATGTTAGTTACTAGGAATATCAAGATATTCTCTTAGGTAGTATACAATCTGAGACAGAAACCTGATAAAGGATATGGGAGAGTCTAAACATTTACTTCCCACACAATTTCTATGTTGAAATGTGAATGCCCAAAGTGCGGGAATATGCAATGTGAGATAGAACGATTTGGTGAGGAAATTAAGCCATGAGTGCAGAACTATCACGGGCGGACAGGAATGAGCTGCCACTCAGATCCCTTCTGCCACACAGGACAAGCAGATAAGGCAAATCTGTAGACCAGAAAACAGGTCAGAGATGCCAGTGCATGTGGACCTCTTAGCGTGCGGAACCATAAGAAAGACATTTCTGTCCTCATAAGCCACCCAGTTCGTAGTATTTTGTTCCAGCATATGGAAAGACAGACTATGTGCCAGACAGAGCTGATAACAGAATGATATACATACAATTGGAAAGACACAACCTAGAAGTTCAGGGAGACAGAAGGAAGACAGCAAGCTGTTATAAATCAGTAAACTCAGGAAGGGCTCCCAAGAACACAACTTTCCACATGGAAAGTCCTGATGCTTATAATGACTACCAGCTTGATGAGACCCAGAATAACTTTCAGTGGCCGGAGGGCGGGGAGACGACTATTTTAGGGAGTAGTTTCTGAGAGACGCTGACTGGGGTGTGAAGGCCCGCAACCCCAACATCATTCCATGCACTGGCCTCCTGGACTGCATAGAAAAGGAGAAAGCAAGCTGCACACCGGTATTCCTTGTTCAGCTGTGGATGTGATGGGAGCAGACATCCTTCTTCTGTCTGCCTTGTGTCCCCTACGATGTATCCTCTTTTGTTTTTGTCTTTTGTTTGGTTGGTCTTTTTTTCCTTCAATACAGGGTTTCTTTGTGTAGCCTTTGTTGTCCTGGAACTCTGGAGATCAGGCTGGGCCCAAAGTCACAGAGATCTACCTGCCTCTGCCTCCCAAGTGCTGGGATTAAAGGCGTATGCCATCCTCTTTAATGCTAAGACAGAACATTTTCTTCCCCAAACTGATTTGTCAGATATTTTGGAAACTCATAACGTCCCTAATTTGATGGGGACACATATAGGACAATTGTCCCTAGTCGGCCCTCAAACTACCTCCGGCTTACTGAGGGAAGGCAGGGCAGCGATGCCTCTACTCTGAGTCTGGATAAAGGAAAGCTTGACCCTGATTTCTCCATGAGGAATATTATTTCTGAACTGATATTAAACCTTAGGAATAAGACAAAGCAGTGCCTTTTTGTCTCTTAAATTATAACAAAATAATTGATAGAATTATCACCCCACAGAGGAGGCAGAACTGTGTTAACAAAGATAACAAAACAGTTAAACATACATTTTTATCTGGAATTCCAGGAATAGGAAGCAATTCCACTTAGTGGGCCCTGTGGTCATAGACAGGATGAATGGGAAATGACCTTGGCAAGTGGGTTGATTGACCCCAAATACATCTAACTCCAGGAACTTCAAACTTCATTCAGAAAGTAAAACAGAACCAATGATGATATTCTGAGCATAAGAGCGACAGATATCGATTTGCTCAAATAACATTACTTTTATTGCTGCAATTTATAAAACATTGAGTTGGTCATTAGCAAAAAATAAGGCATGTTCCTTCAGAGGAGATATCTAAAAACCAGTAGGAGTCCAGACATAGTGGTTCACGAAATTACATAACCATAGAATAAGGAAGCTGGGCATAGACCTTTAGGACTATAGGAGAAAGTAAGAAACAAATTAAAATCTACATGGTCCTTCCTCTGGCCTCAGTGGGAGAGGATATGCTTAGTCATGCTGTGATCTGATGCACAGTGGGGTGGTGGTGGTGGTGGTAGCCATGGGGGCCTCCCCTTCTCTGAGATGGGGAGAGAGGGATACAGGAAGAGGGCTATGAAGGTGGGGTTGGGAGGAGAGGAGGGAGGGAGCCGTAATCAGGCTGCCAATTGATTAAATACATTAATTAATGAAAAAGACATATTAGAAGAAGAAATGAACATTTTAATGAATTGGAGTTTTTCAGGAAAAAAATTAGTGGAGTGTTACATTATGCAAGAACACTCTAAATGCACCCTGTAGCTTACTTGCTCATAGCCGGGGAATGCTTTATTAGTCTCTGAATAGCTTTGCTGGGGACCCACCTCTTTCGTCTATGTGGGTTATGATATCGGTGGCTTAGAGCTCTATCAGGAGGCTGAAGCTTTCCTCAGCTGACTCCTCGCATCAACCAACAGATTCCTGATGGGCTGACTGGAGCAAGAGAGAGAAGCTCACATAACTCTTCACGTTGTACCTCTCTCCTCTGTGGCCCTAACCTTCGGGATAGCACTGGCTGCTATGACTTCAAACAGCAGATCATAAAAGGAGCAGCTGAGTTCCTAGAAAATCTCTGCCTCTTTCCCCAAAAGGCACAGATACTTTCTCTTTCATCGCTCTGTCTCTTCCTCTCATTTTTCCTCTCTTTTATATGTAACTAAGCACCCTAAGGCAGAGAGGGGTGTTGGCAAGTCTTTGGCGCCTGCTTTACTCTACAGTTTGGTTGCTTGAAGCTCGTTCTTTTCCCATGGCCTGTCTCTTTAGGCTTTTAATTTTAATAAGAGTGGTAAAGAATTAAACTCTCTGATCTGCTATAATTGTAGTGTTCATTATTGCCAAATATTCATCATCAGTTCAGTGGACAGTAAGACTGTATAACTTTCTCTTAGGAGTGGAGGAAAGGACATACTAAAATAGCGGGCGACCAAGAAGAGACTTGATACCCTATGAGCATATACTGGGGGAGGAAGTCCCCCTCAGTCGCAGTCATAGGGGAGGGGAGTAAGGGGAAAATGGGAGGGAGGGAGGAATGGAGGATACAAGAGATGGGATAACAAATGAGATGTAATATGAATAAATCAATAAAATATAGTAAAAATAAATAAATAAACAACTAAAAAGAAAAAAATGAGGCCCTTTCCATGTTGTTTTTCACCTGCTACTCCTCAGTAGTTCAGTGTGAGTGCCTGTCCTGAGGAATACTTCTGTAAGTAACTTGCCTGATGGGCAATGGATGATGCCTATGCTGCAGCAGGAGGGCACCTCAGAGACGTCATCCAAAGTTGTATGTATCCCTCTTCAAAGTGTGGTGATTACATGACAAATAGAATCTCTCGGCAGATAAAATGACTAAATTCAGAATGTGCCTTCTATGTGATTTGATTCACTAGTTTTTAAACTTAAAAAATATAAAGTGTGTTGCCAGGCGTGGTGGTGCAGGCCTTTAATTCCAGCACTTAGGAGGCAGAGACAGGTGGATTGTTGTGAGTTTGAGGCCAGCCTGGTCTATAAACTGAGTCAGGGACAGCCAGGACTACACAGCGAGACTGTATATATATATATATATATATATATGCAACGCAAATTGGAGTTATTTCTCTTTTTTGGGGGCTGATGATATCACAAGGGTGAGGGGTAAACTGGGAGGGCTGAGAAGTGAGTGT
>OU015744.1:75817475-75852076 GCA_907169655.1 Acomys percivali
ATAATAATAATAATAATAATAATAATAATAATAATAATAATAATAATAATAAAAAATAGTAAAGATACCATCTATGTTGAACAGAAATATCCTGTATCCTTTGTTAAACTGTTTAGGAATTATAGACTGATAATTTAAAAGTTATAATTTTTAGTTTTAATTTGTTACTTGAACATTTTAGACATTTTAAGATCTGTTTTTGTTAGCACAAGTTATGATTTTGAGAAGAACTTAGGAAAAGATTTATAATATATGTGGGTTTTTTGCCTGCATATATGCCTATGTACCAATGGCCTATAGTGCCCATGGAAACCAGATAATTGAAGTCCCTAAACCTGGAGTTACAGACAGTTGCGAGCAGCCATGTTGGTGCTAAAAGTGGAATCCTGGTCCTTTTAACTATGGAACCATCTCTCTAACTTCTTTTACTAGCATGATTTTTAGTAACCACAAACACATATTCAACATAAACAAAGAATCTGGAATGGTGCACTGAGAATGTGAGACCTGTCTCACATCACTTATGGGCTGACCATCTGGCAATATAAGAACCTTGAGCTTCTCTATCCTTGTGTAGTATAGTGTTCTTGGCACGCCTTTACATCCTGATGAGGATGAAGTGACTGAATGAGAACGTGGTGACCTCGTGAAGAGGCCATGAGAGGAAGGGATGGACGCATATTCATAGGCTAATGCAGGGCAGATGCTTGATAAAGAGGCATTAATGCTGTCATGGCACTCAGAATCCAGTGAACATGACGTCAATGAAGAAAATGTATGTCAAGAAAGCTCACAGTACCCAGGACAGAGGAAATAGCTCAGAACTCTAAAGCATCCAAACTGGAATGCTTTAGCCATTTCACAGTCTTCTAGTAATCTTCTGAAAACTCAGACTCAGTGGGGAGGATTGTGGAGAGACAGCTCAGCATTTAAGAGTGCTTGCTACTCTCATGGAGAACTGAAGTTCAGTTCCCAGCAACTATGTGGCAACTTACCAACCATCTGTACTCCAGTTCTATGTGGTTGGAAGCCATTCTCTGACCTCCTTAGGTGCCAGGAAAACATTTGTTACCCACCCAGGAAAAATACTCATACAAGTAGAAACAAACAAACCAACAATAACAAAATCAAAACAAAACCATACACCTGAAAGCCTCCTGAGTGCTGGGATTAAAGATGTGCTCCACCATGCCCAGTGATAAATCTGAAAATATCAGATCCATAGACCATGTTACAAAGTCTTGGCTTGGCTACCAGGAATCTACATGCTTATTTGTTCCTACTCACATGACTATCCAACTATAGTTCAATAATCACTTGTTTAGAGAAAAAGAAAACTCAAACCAGATAGCCACGGAACTGATTATTGAAAGGTGCTATCCACATTTCATACTGAAGTTCCCAGAAACACCTCAGAATCCACAAAATCTCTAGAATTAAATGTCTGCACACACAAAAAAATATCAGAACACATTCTAGACAGTAGAAAGGGTTAAGCCCTATATTGGAAGCAGCTTTTATTAATAAGACATTGAGAAGGGCTCCTCCTTCCCTGAAATGTCTTTATCTGTGAGTACTGCCTTCCCTTTTACATAAGTGACAAACCGTCTTAAATTGGAACTGATAGGAACAGTGATAGGGACTGGACTCCGCTCCTCCCAAATATTTTTGTTACATTCATCAGTATCAGATTTTCTTCACCTGATACAGAATGGAAGGGGCAGTGTGCAAAGAAGGGAAGAAACAAAATAGGGCAATCCCAAAGGCTTAGCCCAAGTTCAGCTCCATTTTTTTAATAACAGAGGTTTCTATTGTAGTTTAGGGGTGTCAAGCTGTGTATGTATGGAGGTTTCACCATATATCAAGCACCTGTTGAATGGCTACTGCATCTCTCTTACCCTGTGATTTGGTTAAAAAACAGCCCATAAATCTGCATTGTTCTATCTCTCTCTGAGAAGGTCTGTGTTCCCTGCTGTGGGGAACAGTGTGGTGCCCTGAATCAGAGGGATGCTACAATACTTCCTGAAATACAAGAGACTAGCTGAGTAATGAAGAACAGGTCAGTTAGAAAGGGATTAGGAGGCACTGTGTTCCATATGAAGGCTTGTAGGAAGGATCAAAAGATGTGCATCTTAGCTGTAGAAAGTGGGGCATGTTAGAGATGAAGTAACAGATACAGTCAGCTGTGAGGTGATGGATATTTTTCAGATTTTATGGTACAATTTTGGTGACTTCTTTAAGGGTCTTAACCTCAGATGTGATTGTACCCTGTACTTTTTACAGATGGATAAACTGAAGGTTTCAAATCAGGACTAGGAAGGGTCCCAGTGCTACTCAGAAATAAAGACTCTGCAGTGAGGCACAGTCCTGCAGGGGACAGTGGAATACAATGGAACACAATGATCCTGTACATGGAAGATGCTAATGGGGTGAGTGACTGCACTGGGTTTTTCAGATGGTGTGCTCAGCAGCAACTTTGGTTCCTAATGAACCATCCTGCCGTATGGAGGAGCAGATATTGGGAAAGGGAGTTGGAAAAACTGAATTCTAACTGCTGAGTTTATTGTAGAAATATAACATGTAGTATGGCCCACTCAACAACTGCTTATGTTAAGTTTCAACTGTGTGCTGTGCTCCCAATAAAGCAGAATGTTCTGGATTCCCAATTAAGATGCAAGACTGTACCTGATAAATGGAAATTAAAGCTACAGTGACAAGGGGAGGAAGAAAGGCACAAGGAAGAGTTGGCAGGACCTACAAATGTAACTCCTTCACATTACTAGTCTGTCCTTGACAATTTTGAGAAATAGTCACAATTTTTAAACACATTACTTATGTTCCTATGCCTCCTCCACACACCTATATTCTACTTTGACATGGCTTAATGTCACTTTCACTCACTTAACCTCTTCCTATGCAGAGGCCAATGGCAGGCATCTGAGTTTTCTTATGGATAGATCTTGCTGAAGAAAGAGAATTTGCCTGACCTGAGTGAGCCAGGAATGACCAATACACACTTGCATCCATGACCAGTGCATTTGGTGGCCTATCATATACGGCTGATAATGAACATCCATTCACGCTTGTTTTACATTGCATTAGTATCTGAGACCCAGAAGAAAAACTTCCAAGGTTAAAAGAAAAACAACAACAACTATCACTTTCATCATAGCTAAGAAGGAGACAAGAGCCCAATCTGTTCAGCTCCAACATGCATTCTCCACTTAAACTGTCACAAGAAGGAGGAAGTTGAAAACTTTGAAGAGATACTGAAAGCCACTCTAGTCAGTCAGGATTTTGTCAGAGGAAGAGTGGTACGAAAAAGATAATGGGTAGAGATTGGACAGATGTATCAAAATGTATTTCAAAGGCCAAAAAAATCTTTGTAGATCATTACTCTGTTCTCTTACTGAAAATGTAAGGGTATTGGCAGTACCTGGCATGTTTTCCTTGTTGGTCTCACTCCTTAATCATATTGGGTGGTTTTGCCACAAAGAGGCAAAGGCAAGGCTGGAGGGCTCTTCACCTTTCCCTAGCCAAGAGCTGTTTTGACCTGTTACTATCTTTTCCCAGTGTTCACCCCAATCCCACTGTCATGAGGAATGAGGCTGGACCTGGTTCCCATGAGGACCTGTCCTGAGACAGGAAGGGAATGAGTGACACATTTCCATCACAAGCTCTGACTTGGAGCCTTCTGACTCTGGTCTTTCTGGACCTGCAAAAGATCCATTTCTAAATTCAGACTTTCCCCAGAAGATGCTGCAGGAAGGAGTGGTATGGGCTTTGACATGAAAAAGCTTTTACTGAGCAACGCTTTTATGTCTCCCATGACCCACAACTCTACAGGTTGCCGAATACTTTATGCTCCCTGGGAATGCAGAGGTCTAGAGTGGTATGTGTGGTAATCTATAGCAGGACTTAAAAAGAAGCTGGTAAAGAGAAATTAAAATTAAGGAAAAGGATACATTTATTCCATTTAAATAAATATCTTTGCTTTCTTGCCCCTAAATTCTCCCAGATTTACATCTGTGTGTTGATAATTGCTTGAAATAAGCACGAATTTTACAGAATAATTGGTCCTATTTTAAGACAAGCTTTAGAGTGCATACTACATGTTGTAGCTATAAAGTAATAAAATAGATTTTTGCTTGCTTTCTTGGACATTCATTCTCATTATTTGTAGTCATACACATTGTGTGTATGTGTGAGTGTGGCAGCATTTTATAGTTTGAGTTTCCTTTATAGTTTTTAGAAGTTACAAAATAATAGAATTAATTGCTTTGAATTTAGTCATTTTGCAGCAGGCAAATATTGATTTCTTTCCCAACACCTTTAATTTCTAATGGAGCTTGAAATTAACTTTGGATTTTAATTCTATTTTATTCTAGGTTTGTACATCAGGGTCATTAATAATGTTGGGAGAGTGCTGAGAGGAGGATTTCTGAGCCAGGAGCCCTCAGTGAACCTTGCAGCCTCCAGAGCTCTGGGTTTTCAGGGGAAGAGGAAGAATGTGTGGGCTGACCCTCACAGCCCAGCTATCCCAGAGGAGCCATTGATAAAAGGGAGCCTCTGATCACTTGCTGAAGATACATCTGTCAGAAGGCGTCTGTGCACATGTGATTAACAGGAGCAAAGATATTTAGGTAGCAAAGAACAAATTTTTATCCCTCACAAAAGACAGCTGGAGAAATCAACCTTTTGATTCAAAAGGTAATAGTCTATTTGTTAAAGATTAATAGACATATGCTATATCCACAATTTAAAAATATGTATAATATACAAATATTCATGCTACATGTAAGATCAATTAATTAACATATAAATATAGATACACAACATAAATATATAAAGTAACATTTTAATTATGCTATATGTACTTATAAGCTACATATTATAGTATGTATCACACACATAAACATATAAACCTATAAGTTTAAACTGTAAATGTTAAACTCATTTACACAAGTCTGTGAGATTTTGCCATTTTCATAATGGTTTTATGCTGTCTTTGTAAGATGGAGTGATTGGAATATGTGACTTTTGGGAGTACTGAGAGCTGTGGTTTTTCACACTCTCAAAAGGATATGAGTGTCTACGCTTTTCTAGATGCTTCTTAAATCCATTCCCACAACAGCTGTTGTGGAGCCGAGGAGAATCCATGGGTACCAGCCTGGGTGTGTGGGATGTTGCTGGCTCATCTACTAGACCTTCCAATATAAAATAATACTTCACAGAATATTTCCCAAAATGGTCTCTATTGGCTGCAGAAATTTTGGTGCATTCAGATTTAGAAAAGCTGTGTCAGAAGGAATGCTATATGATAGTAAAATTTAACAAAACAATAAATAGTATGGAATCTTTGCCCTGTTATATACTTTGAACCAATCATTTTTAATCTGAAAAGTGGGCTAGTAATGCATTCTTATATGCAGAATTGAAGAATATATAGCTGAATTTTTATATATACCTCTTCAGTCCTGTTAATGTTCTTCTATCTGTAGTGAGCTATAAATTTGATCCTTAAAAATTATTTATGTGAAACTTTGTATACATTTATTGATCTTTCTGTTCTTCATCTCCTCAACTGGTGTCCACCACTATTTATTCTACTTTTGTTAAACTTTTTGTTTCTATGAGTTTAAATTTGTCTTTGTTTTTAAAAATACTATAGATATAATTGTTACAACAGTGGTTTTTAAAATGCTGTTATGTTTTTTATTTTCTCTGTATGACTTGTTAGGATAATGTCCTCTGGGCTCAATTACATAGTTGCAAATGGCAGGGTTTTCCTTTTAAAGATGATTGAATAATATCATAAGGTGAACACATACTTTTACATGCATGTATATGTATGTATGTGTGTGAAACATTTTCTTCATTCACCCATTAACATATATGTTTTTTACATATCTTAGTCATTACAAAAGTGCTGAAATAAACATGGGAACGTAGATGATTCTTTGACACATTCTTTTTTTTCCCTTGGTTATGCATTCAGAAGAAAGATAGCTGGGTGATCTGGTGGTTCTGTTTTTTATTTTTATATTTTTGAGAAATTTTAGACTATGATTTTGACATAGGCAGACAAAGCTCCATTTCCATTCACACTGTTCAAGAATTCCTTTTCCGTAAGTCCTCAACAACATGCCAGTCTTGTTTGTTGATACTATCCTTATGCCCTAAAGAAATACAATTGTATCTCATTGTGTTTGTGATATGTATGATTTGTTGTTCAAACTTTTGGGTACCTCTTGCCAATTTGCACATCTTCTTTGAAAAAAAAATGTCCAGTTGGGTCTTTTGTTCAAGTTTTGTTGTTGTTCCTAAGGTGAATGGCTCTTCATATAGCTTAGAGTCTGACACTGTAAGACATGTGATTGAGGGAATATTTCCTGTCACTCTACAGCCTCTTAATTTCATTGTCTGTTCCTTAGCTATGCCACAGCTTTTCAGTTTGCTTTCGTGTTTATTGTTTACGCCTTTAGAGTCAGCTTTAGGGTTTTTGTTGTTGTTGCTCTCACAAAATACCTGACAAACCCAATTTAGGGATTGAAGAGTTTATTTATATCACAGTTTGAGGACACAGCTCATCGTAGGGGGGAAAGTTATCATCAAAAGCATGCAGCTGGTCACACTGCATGCACAGTCAGGAAGCAGAGGGGGATGAATGCCGGTGCTCAGCTGACTTCTTCCATTTCAGAGCCTTTCAACTCAAAGGAAGCCGCTCTAACTCAGCCAAGGTGTTTGTCTTCTAGGTGATTCTAGAGTTTATTGAGTTGGCAATCAAGATTACCATCATGGGATCATATCTAAAATATTAAGGAGCTGTTCCTCTACATGTGCATCCAAAAGCTTTGTGTCTTCAGATATAACCTATAATTCTTTGATACATTTTGACTGATTCTATTTTTAGTCTATTTCTTTATTTTGTTTATTGAGTAACTATACTGAGGACCTGGATCAATCCCACAGCCTCATACATGCTAGGCAAATATTCTAACACTAATCTATGTGTGATTTACTCTGAGTAAGTCTGATTAGTCATAGGACGAATGATACATTTTAACTTTGTTTTTTCTTGAGTGGATATTAAGTTTTCTCAGCAACATTTATGATTTCTTTGGCTATTTAACTTTTAATGATATTAATGCGCATTTTATTTTATTTGCTTGTATGTATGGATGCATGTATATGTACATGTCATACCATGTATGTGGAGGTCAGAGGGCAATGTTTATATATTGTTTTTCTCTTTCTACTTTGAGTGTCTCAGAAATTAAACTTAGATGGTCAGATTTAGTGGCAATTACCTCTGCCCATTGTGACAGCTCTCATGCTCTTTTATAGGGGATATACTCAGGCCTCCTAAAAGTTTCTTGGTATAGTTTCTAAGCATAAGAGCACATCTCTATAATCAGAAATAGTTTGATTTCATGTTTTAGAGTTAGGATGTCTTTTCTTTCTTTTTGTTGCCTTGTTCTGGAAAGGATTTTCAGAATAGAAGTTTTAATAATGGGAAAGTCATATCCCACTCTCCACTCAAGTGTGGAGACTGTCCTGTCCATGGGCTAGATCTGGGTAGGGGTTTAAATTTTACCGCCTGTATTGTCCTTGGCTAGTGCTTTAGTTTGAGTGGGACCCCTTGGCCCAAATCTGCCTATCATAATGTTCTACTTGTAGGTTTCTAGGACCCACTGGATCCTTCTACATTGCTATTCTCACATGGTTCTCTCATCTAGAGTCCCAATAGGATGTCCTCCCCTCTGTCCCAGTTTCCTGGTAAGGGAAGGCTTTCGTGGGACTTTCTCATGTACTCTGGTGCCTCACATTTGACTATGTCCCCTGGAGGGGGAGACCTAGTGGCACTCAGAGGAAGGACAGCAGGTCACCAAGAAGACACTTGATACCCTATGAGCATATACAGGGGGAGGTAATCCCTCTCAGGAACAGTCATAGGGGAGGGGAATAAGGGGAAAATGGGAGGGAGGGGAGAATGGGAGGATACAAGGAATGGGATAACCATAGAGATGTAACAAGAATAAATTAATTTTTTAAAAAAAGGGAAAAATAAATAAAAGGTTAATACAAGGGAAAAATACCATGGGGGGAAAAAAAAGAAGTTTTAATAATGGACATCCTTGTCTTATTCTGTTTTGTTTTGTTTTGTTTTTTGAGACAGGGTTTCTCTGTGTTAGCCTTGGCTTTCCTAGGCTCACTTTGTAGTTCAGGCCAGCCTGAACTCACTGCAATCTACTTGCCTCTACCTCCTGAGTGCTGGGGTTAAAAGTGTGTGCCACCACGTCTGGCTTCCTTGTCTTATTCTTAATCTTAGGGTCAAGTGGCATTGTATTTATCTATGGGTCAAAAAGATGAGTCAAAATATACAAATCTTATATAGCCTAATAACACAATGAGGGATAAAATTATTTGATCATTTTAACAGAAAAGCATTAAACACAATTTAATATATTTTCATATTAAAATTATCAATAAATTAAGTATAAGAGAAATATATGTTAACACAAGCCTACCACCAATATTGTAATCAGCAGGTGAAGAGCTGAAAGCTTTGCTCCTAAAATTAGAAACAAACTAAGTCAAAATCAATATATTGAGAATTTTTAATATTATGCTTGTTAAATACAGCAGTCTACATATGTGTTTTGCTATGATACTCTTGTCTGATTTTGGTAGTGTGATGCTGTTAAATTATGTGTGGAAGTGGTCTGATGTTTTATACAAAACAAAGGCTGGCACATGGTAAATGGTGTGCCAAATATCCATAATACTATCAAATCAAAATTATTACTTATTTGACAAATACTTCCAATAGGGAGACATTGTCTCAAGATGTAGCCATGAGCTTCAAAAGTTCAGATTCTGATAAGCCTCTTTTATGATTTTTTTCTAGTAGATTCTTATTTCATATCCCAGGCTCTCCTCAAATGTCCAATTGTCTTGCTTATATTTCCAAGTGCTGAGACTACAGGAGTATGCCAACCCACCTTTAAAGGTAACGTGTGATATGTCAGAAGTTTATTGCTATTGTGGTTATGCCTGTTGACAATAATTATGGCTTGGTTACTCAAATGTGTGTAATAGTTTACACATAGTAAACAGGAGAAAGACACTTCTATTAAAAGGTGGAAAGTCACACTCAATGACATGACTTGCTTCAATAGTCAGAGAGTGTATTATAATTTGGATTCAATTGATGTAGAGAGAGAGAGGCCTGTGTGAAATGTATCATAAGTGCATATGATTAAAGTTTTATTGGGTGTCAAATAACCCAGGCTATTGCCAGGACTATAGGTTGCTCTCCACAAACTGACAGCATGGCCCCATTGCAGAAGACAGCACTTACACAACTCATTGAACATGGAGATGTCAAGCTGTTGCCTAAATAGAGCATTCCCAACTATGTCTCAGTGTCTTTGGCAGGTGACTATTCTGCATGCTCTCACAAGAGAAATGTAAACACCAGATGAAAAACATACCCCAAACTGCTTGGTTGACCAAGAACCTGAGACTAGATAGTCCAGGGACCTGGAGTAAAACCAAATAATATTACTCTTAAAAAAGAGGGTGGAATAAAGGTAAAATAAAATGACTCCTAATGATATTCATCTATACTCAAAGATCAGTGCCTTGTTCATTTACCACCAGAGAAGCTGATTCCTGCAGGAGATAGGATCACAGCCAGAGATTATGCAGGGAGTGAGAGACCTTGAACAATCATCTATAAATGGGATATTTCCCTCAAATTCCTCCTCTTAGAGCTCAGCAAACCCTATTAAAGAGGATGTATGAGCCAGAGGGGATGGAGAACAGCAAGAAAACCAGGCCCTCTACATCAACAGGAGGGAAGCTCGTATAAACTCACATAGATGTGATACAGCTTGCTCAGACAGAGCCTGCACAGGGCTGGATCAGGCCCTCTACGTCATCAGCATTACAGCTTCAAGTTCAGTTCTTTTATGAGCTCCCTGTGTGTGCCAACAAGTAGGTCTATGATTGTTGCGCGTTCTCTTAGGCTCCTTTGTTCTCTTGGTTTGTCTTGTCCTACTTCGTTGTGATAGTTTCTGTTTTATCTTATTATATTTAAAAAATGAATGAATGAGTGAAAACCTAGCCACTGGGGTAAAAGTTAACAACTGGCCCAGTGTGATGGCTTATGCCTTTAATCACAGCACTTGGGAGGCAGAGGCAGGAAGATCACTGTGAATTCCAGGCCAAGCTGGTCTACAAGTGAGTATAGGACAGCCAAGGCTACACAGAGAAACCCTGTCTCAAAAAACCAAAAACCAAAACCAAAACAAAAAAAAAATGTTAACAACTTACCTGTCATTTATGCTTGATGGGAGAGGGAAAATCAGTTTTCCCAATAGACTGATACTTGGTATATCAACCACTCCAGGGCAGGCCTCATGGTCAAGAGTAGTTGACCAACATAATATGGACTACATAAGGTGTTTGTATGTTTGTTTGTTTACATGTGTGTTCATGCTTTTATATGGTTACAGTTTTGTGTGGGTTGTAATGAGAATTCATAAGAATGTGTTTTCGTTTTAATCCCGTATGTTGGGCTATAGGGCTGCTTTGCAGTAGCTGACTATAATTTGTCTCTTGCTGTAGCAGAGGCATAATTTTGCCAGCTGCAGATAGTTTCTGCGATTGTGTGACATTTGTAATTCTGGGACTTTTTCAGAGGGCACATAAATGGTAGGGCCCCAAGAAGAGTGGTTGGTAGTTATTGGTCATTCGGGGGAGGGCTGTTGTTTGGTTGTTGATTTTTTTTGTTGTTGTTGTTGGTAGTGGTTTCTTACATAGCTGGGCACAAAAAAGAAACAGTAAGAAGAAATTATGATGGCAAAGATCAAACTTGCCTCAAGGAACTTGACAACCTTAATCAGCAAGGAGTAGTCTAGTTATAATACTGCCCTCTGTCTGACCCCAGATTTTATTCAGGGGTACCTTTCCTTTCCTCTCTGTCACATTTTTCCTCTTATCTAGTGTTAGGTGATTGAAAGGATAGAAGAAAAGGAGCGGAGAAGGGTGGAAAAAAGAACCCCAAAGTCACAAACTTCAGTTACGGTTGGGTTTGGGGAACTGGTTTTATTTTGATTTGTTTTGGGGGGTTGTTTTTAGATATGGTTCTATTTGGTTTTGGGGAAAGAGATTAAAATTAAGTAGGTAGAGAGGAGGAGAGGATTTGGAAGGGTTTAGGGGAGGGAAAATATCAAAGTATATTTAAACTTAAAAATTGTTTTAAATAATAGAAATATAATAAAAACAAACAATTAACAAAATATTCATACATAAAAGTAAAAAATTGTTTTATTGGCAATCTGGCCTAGAAAGAATGAGACAAACTGATTATCTTCACATTGTTTCTGATATATGAGATTTGACTGATGTCTATTCACAGTATTTTAATATAAAAACATTTGTGCCTTTTCCTTTGATTGGCTTAAATAACTGATATATAACCTTTCTCATTGTTTCTCATGCAGGGAAAAGAGAAAGGAATAAATGCTAGTGTGAGCTTTCAGAGCCTTTAATTTATAACCTCTCTTTTTCTCAGTAAATATTCCCCTCCAGGCTTTAGTCACTTGCCCTCACCACCATTTCTTTCACTTTACTCTGGGTTTGCTGACAAGACAAAACCAAACCAAACCATTATTCATTGACGTCACTTCTAAAATGCCATTGACCCTAAGAATACATTAAATTGAAGGTAGGAAGTAAAACTACCTTAACATAG
Organism: Acomys percivali; assembly: GCA_907169655.1. Lineage (NCBI taxonomy): Eukaryota > Metazoa > Chordata > Mammalia > Rodentia > Muridae > Acomys > Acomys percivali. The sequence goes on from OU015744.1 coordinate 75,829,240, forward strand.
ATATATTTCCATTTTCTCTAAAGTACATTTTCATGATCTTTAAGACCACTTGAAAGATATATAAATCTCTTTATCATCTACAAGCTATACTACGGAATGCAAAGAGCTAGAAATTTTGGTGTGCTGACCTTGCAATTCAAAGGCTAAAATATGCCACATTTCTCTGCTCACAACTCATTGTCTCAACTCATTATTGCTTATCCCTCTTCTGAAAGTCTTCCTTCCGTGGCTTATATATCCGAGGTGGCTATGAACTTGGCGAGAGCACCAGGGAAGGGTTTAGGACATTGGGATTGTTGTAGCGGTTCTGGTACAATGACTCTGAGAAGACAAGATATCATGGTTTGCTTATACATCTTTTACAACACACACCTTCTAAACTTAATACATCACGCCAACAGCAAGAAGGTTCTGTATATTTACTAATGTATTGCTCCTTCATTGCTGTTATTTTTTGTTTGAGTGTGTGGACCAATAAGTTCATGGTCCTATCAATGTTTCATTACTTGTACTTTTTAGCAGCAGAGTCACCAGTTTCACGTCTGTTTTCCACTGGGCTTTCTAATTAAGAAAACACAGTTATCTTAAACTAACAAATAGAAGACTGTTGGAGTCTAAATGATCCCAGCATGAACACTGTAGCTTGCCCTAGATTAATATTGCCTTTTGATTCCCACATGTGAAATAGATGTTGATAAAGTGTGGGAGGGAACCCAGTCCATGCATAGGTAACCACAGGTGGTATGACTTGGGAAGACACATTACTTGTCCATCCTGTCTTCAGAGGTGGTACTTTGGAACCACACATGACGACAGGGGGATCAGTAAATTCCATTTTAAGTTCCAATTTAAACATTAATTCAGAATCCCTCCAAATTAGTTTTTAGTACTGGAAATAAAACTCAATTACTGTTGAGTGTACTCCTATGTACAGGAGACACTAGGAAGTATTTTCTAGGAAACATTTTCCACTGATATCAACGAAATGACTTTCATTAAATTTCCCTTTGAGATCACCTCTGCCCTACAAATAAGTCTGCATTTATTTCCAAATGTTGTGCTTGATTTAAAATTTGGATTGTCTCATTAGTCCTATTTCTATTAGTCCCTATTCATTAGCCATATATATATATATATATATGTATATATATATATATATATATATGTATGTATGTATATAACAAAAGTGACTTAAGAGGACAGGGGTTAGTTTGGCTAGCAGCTCCAGGGTATAGTCCATTACAGCAGAGGAATTTACTAACAGTGGTAGGGGATTGAAGAAATGGGTCACATTACATCCATGGTCGAGAAGCAGAGAGAGGTGAATGCCTGTACTGCGTTCAATTTCTCCTTTTTCACTGAAGCCCAGGATGTCAACCCAGGGGCTGATGTCACCCCACAGTGGACAAATATTATCACCTCTGTTAACCTAGTTAAAATAAACTCCCATAAACAGAGGCTTGCCTTCCCCAGTGATTACAGACCTGACTCAGATCTAGCCAATGGGCAGGACATTCTCCACAGTTGAGTAGAGAGTGGGGTCTGACTTTCACATGAACTCTGGTGCCCCATATTTGACCATGTCCCCTGGATGGGGAGGCCTGGTGGCACTCAGAGGAAGGATAGCAGGCTACCAAGAAAAGACTTGATACCCTATGAGCATATACAGTGGGAGGAGGTCCCCCTCAGTCACAGTCATAGGGGAGGGGAGTAAGGGGAAAATGGGAGGGAGGGAGGAATGGGAGGATACAAGGGATGGGATAACCATTGAGACGTAATATGAATAAATTAATAATAAAAAAAAAGATTGACCATGGAAACCATGGACACACAGTCCAGTAAAGAACATTTGTATGCAATGCTGCTGTAGAAGTGACAATGAGATCAAGGAAATGCTGTGAAGCTGGGATGCATGCTTATCCATAACCATGGCAACTGAAGTAAGCAGAAGCTGTAGTAGGTGTTTGTGTGTGTGGGGGGGCATATCACAGTCACTTGCCATTCACTCTTGGCTTCCCTCCCCCATCCTAGTTTCTCTTCCACTCCATTTGGCATGGTACCTTGTGGCTACTTGGCTGCATGGTCAGCTGCAAAGAGATATTCTCAACAGTAGCCCATGCTTTCTCATTAGGTGTAGTGATCACAGATCACATAAACAGACAAATAGAAAGTACAGCTGCCTAGAGATTTGGATTTCCCTCCAATGATAATACGTAATTTTGGCTGTTCCTTCCTAAACAGAAGAGATCTGACACCCCGCTTGGGCAGGGGGTTCCTGGTGCTTTCTTATTTTCTCTCTCACAGTTGCAATCTATCTTATGCAATCTTAACTGTATGAATGCAATGTAAAAATGTGTACTTTTGAACAATGTTTATTCAGTGTTTATCCATTAAAGTTTTTACTACTCACCTACCTTTGGGTCATATAGGAACTTTCAGGGCAGTCCTTGTGGGCTACTGAAGTCAAGTTCTATTAATTTAAGAAGCTCACATAGATGTCAATTACATTGTAATGAAGCCTTCATGTGCAGCACAGTTGAGTCAGGAAATATTTCCCATTAGATACTTGGCTGTCCCCTCTGTGGTATTACTGGGTAACAGATAGCCATCCAGTAAAAGATACATGGTGCCTTTTCTAAAAGCATGCCTTCCATGCTGTCAGGCAGATAGAAAAAATTCCCTCTTCCAACCTGTTTTGTTGTGTCATCCAGTTGGATAGCCTACCTCAGCCCTACGCAGCATAGCAAAGTCACTCACTCATGTGCCTTGGCAAGAATGAGTGTTTCACTGATATCTCAACAGACTCAATAATGACATAGAGTATTATCAAGACATTTTGATGCCTGCTAATGAGCAATGACAGCAATTTTGTAGATGCCAATACTGCCTGGCATTTGGTATTGGCATCTGTGATGACAAAAAGCTATCTTTGAAGAGTTGGGTAGACACATTTTACAAACAGCAGTTACTGTAGCACTTTAGATGAAAATCATATCATAGGATTGAGGGCCTTTAGGTCACTTTACTTGAAAATAAGATTATATTCTCTAGTCAAATCTATTCCTACTTACAGCATGTCACCTCTATTTGGCCAAGTTAAATGATTTTCAAAACAAACGTTTCACACAATTGAAAGATGTCAGATGCAAAAAGTGCTTCAATTTTCTAGGAAATTCATACACTTCCCAGAAGCAGGGTACATGATCTATATTTTCACCAAAGGCCACAAGAGTAGTCCTTTATACGAATAGAAAAGTTCATTGTAAATTACAAGAAGAACTGCCAATCCTCCTGAGCATTGGTTTCTGACCAAGCGCTAGCAACATTTAATGTCTACCCTGAGCTGTAAACATCTATGAAAAAAGGAAGCACAAACTCACTCTTCAGGTTTTCCTCATGTGAATGGTTAAAAATGGGAAAATTGATACCAAGTAATTTTTCAGTAAACAAACTCAAGTACTTAATTTGATGGAGTATAAACACAATGTACCTGATTCTCAGTTGCAAGAGACACTAAGAAGAAAAGCCTCTCCTGGGAGATTCAGATAAATAATTAAAAGCAACCTTAGAATGATTTAACTGTGTTTCATAAGGGTAAAGAATAGGCTTAGTATTTATTGCATAACTTGGTAAATGATTAGAAAAACTTTACTTTCAGTAAAGAAATATTTTAAGTTAAAGTGACATCAAATAATCTGCTCTTTTAAAAATATTGTCCAAGCACTACTTAGAAGCCTCACCTAGATCCTATTTATGTCATGGATGACTAAGAACCACAGCTTGCTGTGGACAATCTTTACCATCACGTAATACCTATATTTTCTTCTAAAGAGTGTAAGTTATTTGACAGCACAAATGAATGATCAAAAGTCACATCAAAGTCATACTTTGTGTGTGTGTGTGTGTGTGTGTGTGTGTGTGTGTGTGTGTGTGTGTGTCTGATCAGCTTAATTTTATTAATGGGCATAAAGAACTTTAGTAACTTGTCTTACTTGTCTTAGTAAAAATAAAAATTTGTGCCATAATTCAAAGGAGAAGCACGCTGACTCCTTGAAGATGTGCGAGGCTAAAAGGGAACCTTCTAGCCTGAAAGTAAACATGTACATCCAGAAAACTGTAAGTTGTACTCGAAGCTAAAGGGATGCAACTTAGGAAAGAACAAGATATCTATTACTAGGGCACCCAATGATAAGAGACAAAATTAAGAGTAGCCCACAAGACAGAGCACTGTTGAACAGGAAGCCTGTCTAAGTCAACCTTAGATACTGAGATACTGAAACAAGGTTGTCCTCAAGTACTCAGCCTACTTCTCATCTGGGCAATTGCTGTTCTCTTGTGGAATGTGACTCTTTACCATGGAGTGAGGATACCAGGTGCATGGTTTACACTTCATCTGTACCCTCGCTATACTATTGCTAGGCACCCGTAACTGTTCTTGATTTGTGAATAGTGAAACAGGGCAGTGGCATGATGCTAAACCAGCTCCACTCAATTGTTCTTCAGAGGCAAACATTTTTTTAGCCTTTGTGGTATAAATTCTCTCATTGTAGCAAAGTAAAAGCTACTGAGGTTCACCAGCATCAAACAATTTGTCACAAAACTCCTAAATATTTAACACAGTTCTATTTCTCTGGAGAACCCTGGAAGGAACTTACCAAGGTTTCTTTTCTTCCTTAAATCTTTCTCCAGTTATCTTGGCCTATGTTCGTTTTCCTCATGAGTATCTGTGTTTATACAATTTTGGTCTATAAACAAATATTTTCTACCTTCTAATATCACATTAATGTTTCTTACTTATCTCTTTTCCTTTCATAACTGCCTTATCTACTTCATAAGGAAGACATTTTTCTAGATTTCTGTGTTTGTCTAGCATGTTGCATATCCAATAAACACATACAATTACTGAACAAATTGCAACTATGTACGAATTACTAAAACCATGCCTGACAACTTTGTGAAGAGTTACAATAAAAAGCTGGTGACTTCAAGGCTCAGGGATCATCTTGGAAGAGGGTACAGAAAGCTTTTAACAGGCATAGATTTAAAGGACCAGAAAGAAACAGTGTTTTCTAGCCATGGCAGAGCATTTGCACACATGAACTCACAGTCCTCTGTGGTTCCTTGCATAATACCTGCACAAAATCAAGCCAGTGAAAAGTCTAAGAAGACTAGGGGAGGGGTTCACAAAGGCACATCTTTAGCCAAGGAGCTATTGGCAGTTGATGGCTGCAGAGAGTAAGTTATTTTTCCTGTAAGAATGTAGCCCCTTACAAGTTGTAGAACCTCCTTATGGAGATTGCTTCAAATGTGGCAAGCGAGCCACTGGGTGAAAAGTTCTCATTTCTACCACAGACAGAATTCTGCCTAAAAAAATGGCAAGCTTGGATGCAGGCAGAGTGGACAGGCAAACTCTGCCAAGACAGGGTAAACAAGTCCTCAATAGTTCCTGCCTCACAAATATGTCTGTCAGATATGTTGGGCCAGAGGCTGAAGAAGATGCTCCAACATTATAAAGAGTTTTGGGTGAGTATTCGGGTAGAAAACTGTCTCTGTCATTGTCTCATTTGTAAAGCTACTAACCTCTACTCCCAGCATACTCATGTAATCAAGTTTATTCCTTTTCAAGTCTCTGATGATATTGAAGATCCATTAGCTTAGTTGTACAATAAAGCTTAGTTGTTTAGGGGTTAAGATGATTTTAGGTCTAGGTGGGTGTTTTAGGTTGATAATGACAATATGTGATGGAGAGTTATTTACATTCTGATATTTAGATGCACCATGATAGGAAAGATGTCTTCTTCAAGGCTGTCAAATACAAATATCCAAAACACTAAGAATGTAACATCTATATAATTCCCAATTGGGTCATGGTTCTTCTTGCAATAGGTAATCTACTGTATATATGTATAACAATATAAATGTATATGTAAAGAATACAAAAAAAAATTGTCCATGCTCCAGTGAATGCTCTAAACCCATGGTCACAATGGTAGCACTAATTAAATTAAATTTCATGGATTAAAAAAATATATTTTTAAGAGTAAATGAAGTTGGAAGTGAGGCATGGCAGGAGGGCTGTCTTGGAGTTGTTGGAGGGTAAAGAGTAGGTGTGGGTATGATCAAAACACTGTATATGCGCTTGGAATTCTCAAAGAAATAAACACAACTTATCTTCAAAATATGGTGGATAATATGAACATAGAAACAAAAGATACTTTGATTTGAGGGGGAGTTAAAAATGTTATTTTCCGTTTCAATTCTTTCCCATTCCTTGAGCAATATACGCCTCTCAAAATTTCCCCATTCTTATGCACATTAAGCTAGCTTCTTGCTTTCTATTCTTTTTCTCATAAGCTAAGTTGACAAACACTCAGAGATGGGCATTTTGTATTCCTTTCTCTCTGCTCACAGGACCTTTGGTAAGAGGGTCACTGGGATCCAAACTGCAGCAGGGTTTAATGAACACTGATGACTCCCTCCAGACCCAGCCCTGGCACGTCATAGCTTGTGAGAGGCTCAGAGGATAGCAACCTGTCTCCGCAGCACAGTGATTTTTAATATGCATTTGCAGATCAGCTTTTCTTTCCTAAAGCTGAAAGACGAAAAAAACGTATTTTTTGAAACTCTTGCACATCTTTGTACAACTAAAATTAAATCATTTCTTTCAATGTTTAATCTTAGCCAGAGTTCCAAAAGCAAAGGATAAGGAAAGGGATTAAATTAAAAATTGGGACACCTTATCAAGGTAAAGGTCCTTGGGCTGTGCTTCTGCAAGAAACCTGCACTATTTTAATGCAGTGTAATTTTTTTGGTTGTAGCTGAAATACAGAATGGCCCTGAAACTGACCTCTGACATTCTGTAAAGACGGCACTTTCCCATTTCTTCCCATTCATATTACCTGCAGACACCAGGTGACAAGGCGAGGAAAGGACTGCAAGGAGGCCGCTTCTTTTTGTATTAAGTGTGACTTTGGGAAATGACACCACTTGTCATTATTTCCCAATTGATTCATCTTAAGAGAGAAAATGAGGTTTTGGGGCCAGAGAACATATGCAACTCAGCAAGAGTCCCATTAACGCATCTTATTTTTTTGCATGTATGTGCTTTGGTATATGTGTGTTTGTATCCATGTGTGTGCAGGTATAGGGGCATGTTCACATGTTTGTGTACATGCTTGTAAAGGCCATATGTTGATTATCAGTTTGCTTTCTTTCATTGGCCTTCACCTTATTCTTGAGACAGAGTCACCCTGAACATGGAGTCCACCAACATGGCAAGACTGGCTAACCGGAAAGGCCCAGGGATGCCCTTCCTCTGTCTCTTTCCTTCCATCTGACTTATGGTGTCGGTTCTGGAGATATGAACTTGGGCCCTCATGCTTCTGTAGGGCACTTTTCCCATCGGCCATTTGCCTCATCTCCCCAGGTTCCTTACTAAAATTTCAAGTGTCCATAGTCTATGGAAAGCTGATCACTCTAACATCATGCTGGGTTCCTGTCTCTCACTCGGATTTCCTGTCTATCGCCTAAGAGGACATTAAATCAAGTGCAAAACAGAAGGAAAAAGCAACCAATTAAAAAACATAGTCTGGGAGGTATCACAAATAACTGAAAATAGGAAAAAAATAAAGTAATAAAACACTAAATACTTTCCTCTTCTTTATGTCTTTGTGTTTATAGCATTTTGTAAATATGGAAAGAGACAATCCATACCTACCATAAAAATGAGTGTAGGATTCATATACAACAAATAATCTCAACAAAATAATTGTAGGGATAAAATAAAGTTAAAATAAGCATTTTGTTTTTACTGAAAAGCGTGCCCCTCTGTGGAAGGTGGGCTTAATTGTCATGGCAGCTCCATCCTTGGGCACTCCGGGGGGGGGGGGGGGAAAACAGTCAGCTGCAGTGTGCTGATGAGCTTGGTAGGAATCCACTCTCCTAAAGTCGTGTTTAATCATAGGGCCATGCTGCCTCATGGAATGGGAGACAAGTGGAAAGAATTTGGTTGTGGTCGCTCGATAGCAGAGAAACAATATCTAGCTCCTTAGTATCATGTCAGAATTAGAAAGAACAGTTTCAGCCTGTGCTTACAAACTGGCCAGTGTAGCATTTTGATTAGCTGAGGATGCCTTCTGAGTTCTTTGAGGGCACCGGCTGCAATACTGAGACAGCCTGCGTTCCCTTGGGACGCCCTGGTGTGAAAACCAGGTGAGCCTACTGAACGAAGACTCTACCATTGTTACTTGTATTCTCCTGCAATTTATGATCAATGCGGAACTTGGCTAGCTGTTTTAGAGACTTAAAAGTTTTTAAAAATTAGAATGCATGGGGCATGCAGCAGCTGTAGGTTTGATTTCTTGAGGATCCCCCCAAACTCATTTTCATAGTGGCTGTGCTAATTTGCATTCAGCCAACACTTTCTCCCACATCCGTGCCAGCAGGTGCACATTTATGTTTAATGCAGGACCATTCACAACAGTCAAGGTACAATCAGCTTAGATGTCTGGCAACAGATGAATGGATAACGAAACTGTAGTGCGCACACACACACACACACACACACACACACACACACACACACACTGAAATTTTACTCTACTGTGAAGGAAAATGGATGCAACCAGAGAGCATATTAAATAAAGTAAACCAGATGCAGAAAGCCAATGGTACCTATTTTCTCTCTCATTTGTGGATAGTGGATTTTACAAAGATTAAAAAAAAAAGCATGTATGTATAGATTGCATATATGCATGATTATCTGTATTTTGTATACGTGTGTGTGTCTGTCTGTCTGTCTTCTACATATGACATGAAAATAGAAGCAAAAGTAGAAGACCAAACAAAGAATAGTGGGACCACTTTGGGAGAGAAAGGGGTGGTTATAAGAGATGATTACATGGTGGGCAGATACAGGGGTGATTACATGGTGGGTAAGTATGAGGGGTGAGTAAATATCGGGGTGTTTACATGGTGAACTTTAATAAGAAGTTGTTAAGAAGTCCTTAACTATGTACAATGAATATGTCCCAATTTAAATAAAGTTTAAATTTAGCTTATGACTAGGTTTCTTACTAAATTCAACAATATATATTTAAGTATATATTATCCACATATACATATACATTGTGTGTATGTGTGTGTTTGCATACACAGTCATTAAATTAGAGAAACCAGAATGTAATAGCACATACTGTGGCTGGCACTTAAAATCCAGCATTTGGAAAGCTGAGGCAGGAGGACCTTGAGCTCGTGGGCAACCAGGGAAACATAGTGAGTAACCTGGGCTACCCAGATCTCATCGCAAAATGAACAATGATTCACTGGATGTTGAAGAGGAAACTGACACTCAAAGAAGCAATTTGGCAAAAAAAAAAAAAAAAAAAAAAAAGGAAGAAATAAAGGAGCAAAGCCTACATGTCATGGACAATTTGAAGTTGGAGTAGGATGAAATGTGACATGTGATTTTACTGCTGCTCCTGCAGGTGCTGGCAGACCTGGCCTCTCCAGGGATGGGGATGAATAATAGCCACACCATGTGCCATGATCTCTTGAGGAAAGATGTGTAATGTGTGGCAGGCAGTCATATCTCAGAGCTGAGGTTCAACAGATGGAAAACCTAAGATGGCCCACTTCCGTAGCAGGTCAGAATCTCACACTAGTCTTGGGTTATTTTCCCCATCTGTCACTTCTCCATGTCAAAGATACATACAGGGTACTGTGCGAAGAATCTAGGGTCAGTGATGTCCATCGTGTTCAAATGTTACCAGGTTTAAGGCAAACATGTATCATCATGGGACTGTGAACACGTTTAAACCTGTCCATGTCTATTTGAGTGCCATTTTGCTCTCACCCAGCACAGCAGTTGCCTACACTCTTTGAGTTAAACTTGATGTCTTTGTTGCATTGTACTTTGCTGCTCAGTGCCCTGTAATTGTTTTAATGAATGGAAATAAAGTCAGGGTGTGCCATATTATTCCATTCAAATATATTTAGAGTATAGATTCATTTGATGATGTACTAAAGTCCCCCATGCGAGTTCTCATGATGATTTAATATGCAGGCTTCTTTCAGAATCATTGTCGTGGGTGCTCACTGCCTTCCGTTCCTCTACATTTTCCATCCTTTCTCTACTTTCCACTCTCTCTTCCGTTACACTCATTTTTGTTGTTTGGCTATCTTCACAAATTTGCATAAAGACTTTCACAACAACCTTTGGATGCTTTTTACCTTCTCAGGTACATATCATTCTTTAAGTCTAGAGCGCATCTACCTAACACACATGTACACCGGTATAATAAATGCATTATGAGCATAATCGTGGACAATGCCTGGGGCCTCCTTCCTCCACAGATTATAGACCAGTGGGAGACAAAGTCATGATGACTAAAGCACAGATAGAAAAGGCAGCACTACCACTCACTGAGGCTGTGTGTCTTAGAGCAGTCAGTGTCTGCAAGGCATTTAGTACGGAGCCGAAAGATCTGCCCAGCAATGTGGAGCGGGGGAGAGTCAGCAGTCTTTCAACGGAGACTGTGGCCTGGGCCAGGAATAAGTGGAAGGTGAGGGTACGCACCCGCTCATGGGAAGGAGAGCCCTGGTAAAGGTCGTAGTAGGAAACTAGGTTTCAATACACACAAGCACACTTAACTGGACCCTGAGCAGTAGATGTACTGGTAGTCGAGGAAGCTAACCCAATTCTAAGGCATCTAAATTTTATTTTCAGACATAACAAGACTCTCAATGACTGCTTGTTCTTGTTGCACTTGGCAGCATCCCAAGTTGTCATCAGTGACTCCTAGACTGTTTAAGTTCCTGCTGGCCAAAGGCCTCAGGCATCCTAGTGCACGTGAATCTGTGCTCCGGGTTAATATGAGTGTTGCGGGTAAGGTTACATTCTTTTGAAATATTTTATTTTGGATAAAATTATTTGTAAGTATAATGGATTATAAACAACATATTATGGCTGTGTAGTGCAGTATGACTCATTTTTTACAAGTACATGGACCCTGAGCAATTGTTCCAGATGACAACATGCGGAGTAGTTGCCTCATGTTCTTCCTAGCCATGTGCTGCCTGGGAAGGATTTTATATGCAGGTGTCTGGCAGCAAGAGGACTTATTATTATTATTATTATTATTATTATTATTATTATTATTATTATTATTGTTATTATTATTATTTCTGAGCTCTGAAATGCTACAATTTTAAAATTGGAAAGGTCCTGTGCAAGGCATCTAGGTTGTCTCTTATTACTTCCACAGCAGTGACATTAGCCCCTTAATAAACAGCTAACATATAGACATATATGTGTAGACTTGAAAGCATTTTATCTCAGAATACATATATAGTATTTAAAAGGTCTTAACAATTTCCATTCCCAAACATTGCTTATCTTTTTCAAGTTCCCAGATTCTTTTGGTGTCCTGTCCTTGGTGCATATCCTAAAGGGTTCACACAACTAAGGATGGTCTGGGAAAGGAAAGGCAATTCCATATAAAGATCATAGAATGCAGAAAGATGCCTGATTCCTAAGCGAAGACCAAGTACTCCAACAGGAGGCAGGGGATGGGGGAGTTCATCAAGCCCAGAGATAAGAGATAGCTTCTTGATTTTAATTTATGTAAATTAGGAACATAGTCTTGACATTTTAAGGAACACAGGTTGAAAATGAGGTGACAGCTAGGTCCTAAGGAGCATGAGGAGTCCTGGGAGGGAAGCCTGGGGATAGCTGAAGTGTGTGCTGGAAGTGCAGAGTTTTGCTTTACACCTCACAATTCAGAGATGGAGCACTAGAGATAAGTCAGTGCAGCAACAACAAGCCAGCCGCCATACTAGCCATGTTCTGACTCCTTCCTTGAGGATTTCTTCCACATTACTGCTATGTGGCTTTTAGAAAAGTCACTAAAACTGGACCATCTTCAAAGAAAAAAATTAAATATAGAATGGCAAGAATTGATTGTATTTGTTTTTTTGTTTTTTGTTTGGTCTTGGTTAACAAAACCCAGCTTTTTGTGTCCCATGGTTTCACCATTTCTACAATGGCATTCTCACCTCCATGGAGTAGTGTGTCAATAAAAATCTGTTGACTCTTTATGCGCAGCTCACTGAAAAAAGTAGTACTAATGAGTACACAACACTAGGACATAAGAGGTATACAAATTCACTTTAAAGTCCCTCAGTTCTTCTGGAGAAAAATGCCATTAAAAACCAATAAATGTCTGCATACCCCAACCTGCCAGAGAAATGATGACCAATGGTGCACAGCAACATGCAATATAGGACACACTGTAGGATCTGGGCAAACAGGGGTTTAAAATAAAGCTCAGTCTCTCTGAGATGAGTAAAAATGAAAGAACGACACTGGGTGCTGTGTGTGGCCAAGCTCTTCCTGTTCCCAGGTGCCATCTCAGTTCATCATGCTGGGGTTGTTACCACAGGCATTTCACCAATGAGAACAGGTTGGCTCAAAGAGCTTAAGCAGCCAAGGGTACAATGTGATGGAGACAAGTTAAAAGGCAGGTATATGACTGGCACAAAGCTTTGATTACTAGTCCTTACTCAAGACTCTCCTATCCCTCGCTCCCTCCCTCCCTCCCTCTCTCCGTCCTTTCCTCCCTCATCAAGTCAGGATCAGTGTAGACAATGAGCCAAAATACTTTTGTAGACTAATTTTAAGGGTTGAAACTCTATCAAATATTCAGTTAGCTACTGTGGGTCAGCAATGACCAACTTGCACCTCCATAAAATAAAAAATCACAGTGCTCAGAATAAGTAGCTCAAATGTCAGCACACTGTCCTGGACAAGCAGGAGTGACTTCAAGCAAAGCTTAGTTCACAGGAATAAGGAAGCCTCAGAACCTCATGACTTTCTAGATGGGAAGTCAGCATGGACTTAGTAGCAACTCAAAGATGACCATTCAGTACACAACTAATGACAAAACAATTATCTACATCTCCTTTTTTTGACTAGTCCCTAGTAGGATTATTAGGATACATATATATATGAAAGAAAACTGGCTTGTTAACATCTGCTCATACACTAAATGGATATTTAAAAGACCCAACTGTATTGAACGAATCTAACTAGGAATCTAGTTTTCATTCTGGAAAGGAATGATTTGGATTTTACAGAAACAAAAATAGAACAAGGAACCAGAAAAATGGTGCCCCAGGACCTGGGAACCAGCACAATGAAATGCCAGGACATGGGGACCAGTAGGATGGGGCTCAGGATATGGGACTATTGGGATGGAGTGCCAGAACATGGGGACCAGCAGAATAGAGAACATGGAGATTGGTGACTAGCAGGATGAAGTAACAGGACATAGGACCAGTAGGATCAAATGCCATGACATGGGCATCAGCAGGATGGAGTACCGTGACATGGTGTCTGCCGGATGGAGTACCTCACGGTGCATGAGGTAATTTTCCTCCCTCACATTGGGAGCTGGCCATTCAAACAAATGTGAACACATCCAGGATCATCCTGACACTTTCAGTTATTGCTTTCAAAAGTCAAATTCAATTACTGTTAATAGTATGTAATTATAAAATTGGTCTTCAATGATTGGAGCAGATATTTCAAAATTATTGGCTTTTAATTCAATATCAAACAATCAACAAGAGAGGAGACATTTATCAAAACAATCAATTTCCTGCTCTTTGACTCTAGATAAAATTACAGACACATGATTAAACAGGGTGCTTGTAAATAGCTACATGAAATATATGGGTAAAGAGAAAGTTCCTATTACTTAATTGTAGATCATATTTTATATTTTACATAGTGAATATCTACTCAAAGTCAACTTTTGGAGAAGGTTGATTGGAAACAACTTTAGTTGTAATTTATTTTTTAAGTAATTTCATTATTGCTTCTATTCATGAAAATATTTTTCTGTGTTAAGTATTTTATATATCATGAATCTCTTTTTTAAAGATTTGTTCGTGGGACATGCCCTTTGGGCTAGTATGGAGATATAAGTGAGTATATAATATACCATTTGAGTCTTTCTGCTTCTCGGTTAACTCACTCATTATGATCATTTCCAGCTCAATCCATTTATCCACAAATTTCGGGAATTCCTTGTTTTTAATAGCTGAGTAGTATTCCATAGTGTATATGTACCACAGTTTCTTTATCCATTCTTCTACTGAGGGACATTTAGGCTGTTTCCATGATCTGGCTATTATGAATAAGGCTGCTATGAACATGGTTGAGCAAATTTTCTTGTTGTGTGCCTTCCCTTACCAGGAAACTGGGACAGAGGGGAGGACATCCTATTGGGATTCTAGATGAGAGAACCATGTGAGAATAGCAATGTAGAAGGATCCAGTGGGTCCTAGAAACCTACAAGTAGAACATTATGATAGGCAGATTTGGGCCAAGGGGTCCCCGCTCAAACTAAGGCACTAGCCAAGGACAATACAGGCGGTAAAATTTAAACCCCTACCCAGATCTAGCCCATGGACAGGACAGTCTCCACACTTGAGTGGAGAGAGGGATATGACTTTCTCATGTACTCTGGTGCCTCACATTTGACTATGTCCCCTGGAGGGGGAGACCTGGTAGCACTCAGAGGAAGGACAGCAGGCTACCAAGAAGAGACTTGATACCCTATGAGCATATACATGGGGAGGTAATCCTTCTCAGGAACAGTCATAGGGGAGGGGAATAAGGGGAAAATGGGAGGGAGGGGAGAATGGGAGGATACAAGGAATGGGATAACCATAGAGATGTAACAAGAATAAATTAATAAAAAAAGAGGAAAAAAAAAAGAAAAGTAACAGAAATGAAAAAAAATAAAGATTTGTTCATTTTAAAAATTACGTGTATGATTGTTTTGCTTGCATGCACATATGTGTAATACCTGCATGCCTGGTGTCTGCAGAGTCCAGAGGGCACTAGAACCCCTGGAACTGGAATTACAGATGCTTGCAAACTACCCTGTTGGTGCTGGGAGGCAAACCTAGATCCTACAAAAGAGCAGCCAGTGCTCTGGACCACTGAGCCAGCTCTCCAGCCCTGAACATAAAATGATGGTTTTTATGCATGTATTTTGAGTCTTAAGTATCTCTCCATTATTGGTAGCTTTTCCTTTTAAAAATCACATTTAGCATATCTGTGTGTATGTGTGTGTGTGTGTGTGTGTGTGCGTGTGTGTGTGTGCATGTGTGTGTATGTGATGCATGTGCACACATGCACGAATGTTCCAAGGAAATCAGATGTACCTTGTGGGAGTTGATTTTCTCCTTCTACCATATGAATTCTAGAGATCAAGCTCAGGTTTGGCAGCCAGCATCCTCACCTGCTGAGGCATCCATCACCGGCCCCAATGTCAGCTTTTCTATGCAGCTCTTTATCTCTTGATTTTTAGACTCTCACTAGACAAGTTTATAGGTAAAGAAAAATAAATTATAAGCAGCTTTTCTTAACTTAGGTTTACAGTAGAATCTAAACATGATTTCTTACTGCAAATTATTAAAAATAACAACATGGAGAGGCACAGGGAACTATAATGCATTTTTACTATCCCTGAGACTACTCTGAGAATATTTTGCTTGTCATTTCATAAAAGTAATCAATTACTGTATAATTACAGAATTTATATTTGAGATTTTCTGTGTTCTAGCATTGTGACATAGTTGAATCTGTTTCCTTCTTCCTGACATGCATGTATACATCTTGCTTACTCATAAATGTACTCATGTATATTCACACACACATGCACACACCTAAATACACAGATGTAGATGTTTGCACATATATGCATGTACATATGAGTGTTCCCTAATGTACACACAATCATACATGCACACACTCATTCATATCCATGTGTCAAGTCACAGATGGCTCTCTTCTCTCCCATCTGTATGTTGTGATAAATCTGTTTACAAAAATAAAACATCAGAGCACTTTTGGAAAACTAGTATTTTAAAATTAGAAATTGTTGGAAATACTCAAATTAAATGTTTTAACTTTTATTTAACCTTTCAGAATAGTGCTATGTGAAACAAAGCACAATTCTAATTGATTAGTCTTTGCACCTTACTTTCTACCTTTAATGTTTTTAAAAATTGTGTTCTCAGATTGTATTCTTTATGTGTGACTTCAATGGACTCTTCCAGTGCCTGACACATTGCTTTAGAAATAATGTAAAGCAAAATGTTGGGTGAAATCAGGAGGCATGCATTGTCCAGAAAGTAAATGTTCAAATTATCCTCTATCCCTGTCTGTCTCTCTCTGATGAGTTGATGGATGAGTCCCAGTTAGAGACATCACGCTAACACAATTCCCAAGCAAGCTCTTTGGACAAACATGCATTAGACACAAGAGAAGGGATCCAATCTCTGAATCCTAATTTCACATATGGAATGTTGGACATGCTGGCTCCTCTTTAGAGTCATCAGACAGGAGAGAATATATTTTGACAACTAGAATGCCATTTTTGGAAAATTAGAATGCAACCTTGAGGATATTTCCCCCCAGAATCAAGTGAAGTGAGATGCGTGTAATTCAGGTTGCTATGCTGTAAAGCGTAGCTGAAGACCATGATTCTCATGCAATTACAAGATGAAAGTGAGATAAATTGGCACTCACAGTTGTGGCAGGTGGCCCCGCTGTATCCTGTCTCGTCGCAAGTGCATTTGAAGCTGTCCCATGTTTGTGAGCACTTCCCTCCATGCTCACAGTGATTGGGCACACATCTGTCAGAAAAAGAGACACAGAAATAAACCAACAAGCAAATGAGATTTATGAGTGGCCGAATTCCAAGCTGTTTGGGCAATATATCATTTCAATGCCAGGTTGCCTTGCTGAGGCAATTAATCCTTGTTAGTTTAAGCAGATTAATATGATTCATGATGGAAGGTGCCAGGCACACAAAAGATGATGTATCACAGGCCTGGTGTTTCCCCTGTTTGAATAAACCATAGATAGTATCACACAGTTGAGGGATTCATTTACATATCACAGATTCATTTTTGTTTAATTCCACAAAGGACAAAGATACCCCATAAGTTTCCTTTTGGTGAGTGATGGAAGATGAACCATCTTGCTTCTTGTCCTATCTTTATCTTTATCAAAGTCAATACCAGTAAAAATGGGGCCCATTAGTGAGTTTGCCATAATAACTTGGGGGCTCTGTAATAGTGCCACATAAACAATAGTGAAAAACATCAGCCTAATAAAGGTTTATAAGTCTTCCAAAAAATCTCCTTCTATAGCTATCTGGATAGTTACAGATGACTACTTAGAGTGTATGCACACATAGTTTAGGAGGAAAAAGCATAATTGTGTACAAAACTGTTTATTGGGCAGATATTGCTACTGCTTAATTATTCTGAACCTTGAGTTTCTCCTTTGGAAAACTGATCAATTATACCTACATTGTGAAGACTTTAAAGATATATAGTTATTAATTTAAATTTTAATATGAATGTAGGCTCAAATTGAATCCAGAAGAGGGCATAAGATCCAGTAGAGCTACAGTTATGTATGATCATTAGCTTCCTGGGAACCCAACTTGGCTCTTTTATAAGAGCAGTAAGTACTCTGAGCCATCAAGTCATTTCTCCAGTTCCTCAAATTTTATTTTAAAGCTGATACATAAAAGGAAGCACATTGTACATATTAATGGGCTATTGTACTGTCTCAATGTGTGTTCTCTATATCTCAAATGTTTATTACATATGCTAAAATATGAAAAATATGTTTTCTTTAGCTTGGAAGTGTATAGAGCATACTTGTTATGTCTAGTTACCACACACAAAAACTTCTTCCTCCTATCTAACTGTGGCATGACCCACTAAAGAACCCTTCCCCAGCCATCCCTAATCCCCAGGCTCTAATCACTGTCATTCTCTTTTAACCTTTAACTTTTTAAATAAGATTATGTGGCACCTACCTTTCTGTGTTTTAATTTCCTTAACAATCTCCATTTCAATCCATCTCATCACCCAGTGACATTATTTCATCATTTTCATAGCTGAATAGGATTCCCTTGTATGCATTGTCACACATTAAGTCTGGGATGATGTTCATGCAGATGAAAGTCAGTAAGTAGGAGCTACACATCTAACGAGCAGAAACTATGCACATGTGGCCCCCATTTCCTAGAAACAACTTATAACCCTGACTCTATCCTAAAATTATTGTGGTTGAATGTGGTTTGGAACCCACCTGCTCCAATAAACACTTTTGTTTTCTGCTCCCACCATCTCCTTACCCACCCCACCCATTCCATACTCCAAATCTCCTACATCTTTCTTCTTTATAATAAGCATTAAGATGTTCACAATCTTTAAGGGAGAACACCGCTATGAATTGGCATTCAGTAAGAATTTTTAGACTTTAATCAGAAACTCCTCAATATAGAAGGGCTGCCCCAATTTAATCTCGGGTGTTTCTGGGCAATGGATTGACAGAAACCATCCTCTGGGGATCTAGCTGGTCCCAGAGCCCACACTTTTCTACCTCTGGTCTTGACTTCCCATCAGCCCTTCCTAAAAGCACTTGTAGTAGGGCATATAGATCAGTATGACATGGTGACTATGATTTTTAAAGTAAATACATTATATGTGTGAAAGTAATGAGGGTGGGAATGGGAAATAACGAATGGTTAAGAAAGTGTACAGAACCTCACAGGATGCATCCAATGGGTGTTGAAGGCATTTTTAAAATATATTTTATTTATTTATTCATATTACATCTCAATTGTTATCCCATTCCTTGTATCCTCCAATTGCTCCCTCCATCCCATTTTCCCCTTACTCTCCTCGCCTATGACTCTGACTGAGGGGGACCACCTCCTCCTGTATATGCTCATAGGGTATCAAGTCTCTCCTTGGGAACCTTCTATCCTTCCTCTGAGTGCCACCAGGCCTCCCAAAGCTTTCAGTTGAACATGTAGATCATGAAAAAAGACAATAAGAGCAACCATTACTGAAGTAGAACATGAGCAAAGACACAGCTTTGGATGGATGAAAGTTCAATTTCTCTCATTACCCTCCTTCCTCTCCTGAGCCATGGTTCTGGTTTTACGTAGACCACAGAGATGAACCTTTCTAGCAATTTCTGAATCTATTTGGGGGTTGGGGTTAGGGAAAGATACATGCAAAGTATCAGTAGTATTTTGACAAGCCATGGAACAGACATAAATGGTGTAGAAATCTGGAAATCAGATTAGTTAAAAGTGGAGGATAATTAGAGAGTTTGGCTAAGTTGGAAATATTGTTTCTGGACCTTAAAAGACAGGATGCAACATGATGATTAACATGTTGAAATATGGCCCTGGTGGAGTGCATCAGAAAAGTGATGAAAACCAAGTTGCTGGTGATCCTAGTGTGTTTGCCACGATCATTTGCACGGTCACTGTACACTGCAGACCCCCAGCATGGCCCTCCACAGCAGATGCTTACAACCAACAGTTCTCTTGCTTTCCACATCATGGCAGAAAGTGAACAAATAGAGATTCCTGACATCACAGGAAAGCATATTTGATACTTAATCCTGAAATTCAGCGAAGAGATAGCCTTTCTGTGGTCTATTTAACTTTCCAAATTCTTGTGGGTTAATATTAGCTCAGCTTGATAGCTAAGGTCATTTACATCAGCTCATTGTGCCAATTAATTTAGGGGAAGGCCGCACAGAAGTGAGCAGAGAAGCAAGGGACAACAAGTTGGAAACTAAATATGCTTTAACTAATTCCGCCCTGAGCCACATCTCCATGATAAAAACATAGCATTGAATTTTAACGCATGGGACACATGGAACCATTACTGAGAGTGAAGAACTGGATGTTCCTGCCAGTATGCAGCAAAGGCTCATTTTTAAATTATTGTTGTTACTGAATAAGATGTTTGTATTTTATTTTAAATATTTATTTCTTACCATTTATATTTTTAAATTAACATTCGACTTGTGGAGATTATATTGCTAAATGGTGGGACATAAAATATATTTCCAAAACTAGTTGGTTCATATATCATTTCAAACCTAATATCTTATCAGTGTATTTCAAAACCATTATGACCAGTTGTCAAGAGCAATAAAACACAATTAGTCTAATCCTCTCTCTAATTGCCTTGACTTACCTTGTATTCCCATGCATGCATTCAATGCATGGTTACCATTGGTAACTATTTCGTGCAGCCTTCTCTTCTATCCAGATGTCCCCCCGGTGAAGTATATTTACTTAGAGTTCTTTGCAGAATAAGGTGTCTATCCCACACTTAGCATGACTCAGAGACATTTCAGATGCATGAAATGTGACAAACCTGTACCACCAAGGACATGAAAGTCATTTCAGAGGCAATCATCTCTTTGACTCTGAGGAATATAGACTAATTTTACCTTAAAATAAAATCTTAAACACAGATTTTTTTTCTCTCTCTCTAATAAACCTTTTTTTTTAAAGTGGGCCACAGGAAATGTGTAATTTTCTTCATGGCATGTGCTAGCCTGAAAGTTTGATTCACATCAAAAATAAATCAAAATTACTTGACTGCTTCAACTTGAGAAGGCTTTAGCCCAGGAGTGGGGACACGCAGGGCAGAAGTTAGCAGGTGCCGATTTGCTCTGATCAGAGAGCTCTTGAAGAAGTAGTACCTGCAATTACCCGCTCCAGACAGCCTGATCTCTGAGAATTTTTCAACTGGATTTGGCCTTCTAGTTAAAGTTTTGCAGGTGCTTTAGAATCCAGATGCTTTCTTTAAAGATACATTTTTATAGCTTTTTTGAGAATCCCATGCATGTACACAGTGTGTTTTGGTCATATTTTGACACCATTGGGTCCTCTCTGGTCTCTCCCCTGTCTTTTTCCCTATGTCATTTCCTCTGTCTTCTTAATGATCCACTGAGTTCGGTAAGTGCTGCCCATGTATCTAGCTATACGTGTGGATCCATTCTTTAAAGCAGAATCAGGTGTCAAGGTTCACAGACTGAAAGAAAGCTGACTTTCACTCCATTAGCTGTTAATAGCTCCTCAGTTAGGAGGAGAGGGAGGATCATGTGCCCCTCTCCCGGCTCCATTGAAATGTTAACTGGCTTGGTCTTGGGCAAGCCCGGTCAGTAACCACAGCTGTTTGAATTTCTGGGTAACTAGGTTCCTTTGTAGCCAGGCAACCGGTTATAGATTAACAAAGTGTGAGCAAGCAAGGTAATTTTTCTCAGCCGGTTGGTTCCCTTTACTGGCAGGCTGCAAAGAGCAGTTAAAAAAAAGAATGAATCAGTTATTTTATCGTTTATCTTAAAAAATAATCTTACAAAAATCTTAAAGTAGTCAGAAATCTAGAAGGCACTCTTTTGCCCCAATCCTCCCTGACTTCTGGGTCTTAGAAGCTTTCCACTTCCCTTCTTACTTGGCAGTTCCTGCATTTTGAAGGGAAGGAAGTGCAGCGCCATACGGGTATGCCATTTAAGGCTGAGTACCTTCACGGGCACTTCTGCTCTGCCCATTGACCAAGTCGTGAGCCCTTGTATCTGCTGCTGTCCACAGCAAAAAGAAGCCGGTGCTTTTGCGATGAGGACCAAGAGCTGCACTAATCTCTGGGTTAGAGAAACTGATTTAGAAGGCAGTTTACCAGATCTGTTTTTGTAAATGAAGGTTATTTGTACCCCAATAAATGGGAAAACAAAGGCTATGTCTTGAAAGTGTATGATTCCTTAATATAAAATGAGCCAACACAGACAGCTTGTTTGGATGGATGCAACAATTCAATTGAGGGTTATAAGGACAGTTGCATTTTTATTGCACCCAAAACGTCTCTTTTATTTTTGTACTTGATTTCAATTGCAAAGCATTGAGGAAATTGGGATTCATGACTATAAGAAATAGCCAACAGTACCAGATTTGTTTGTTGATGGCAGCTTTCTAGTTTATAGGCACTACTGAACCAGCCAAGGAGAACAGAAGAAATTTTATCTCAAGGATAAAACAAAATGTTTTTTTCTGACAGTATAAATCAATTACCTTGGTAATCTTGAAAGGGTCTTAAAGGTTTTTGTTTTGTTTTGATTTTATCTCTATATTGTCTAAAAGTTAAAATAAGGCTGGGTGTAGATCTATGATAGAACTTTAGCCTAGATTGCACAATGTTGTGGTTTAGTCAAACCTTAGCACTGCCAAAATAGAGTAAAATCTTTATTGTACCATTCAGTGCACATTTGGTTCTATGGAACCCAGAAGCTTGTTTACAATGATGCTTCACCTATCTGCCTGGAAACATGTTCACACTTACAAGTAATAAGCAGCAGAGCATTTACTAGAAGAGATCATTGTCACTTATCTCCTAAGCCCATTGCACTCAAAAGCAGTGTTTCTGAAACTTTTATGTGTGTAAGATTAGCTTGAAATTTCCGTGAAAACAAGAATCTGATTCTTTAGCTCTGAGTAGAGTCAGAGACTCTCAAAGGCTAGCAAGCTCTCTGGTGATGCTCCTGGCAGGGTCCAGAGATCTGGCTTTGGGATAATAAGACGTGAGAGCCTTGATGTTCTCAACAGAGGGCATCCAAGAAGCATGAAGATGCTGAGAGGAGACACAGGGGGGAAGGAGCAAGGGGCTGCCAGGGAAATGTAAGCTAGGTACTCATTTCTTCCAGGACCACTTCTGAAGTTTTTTGTTATTGTTGTTTTTGTTTCTTACATACATTCTCACTTTTCTATGATATACTGGAAAACATATAATAATCTCCTTATCTCATCTGGCAAGATGAATTACTTCAGAACATAATTGTGAACTTTGTATCCTTCACAGCAAATGATCACTTCTTCTTTTTTATTTAAATTTATTTATTTATTTATTTATTTATTTATTTATTTATTTATTTATTTAT
>OU015744.1:75864110-75890180 GCA_907169655.1 Acomys percivali
AGAGAGAGAGAGAGAGAGAGAGAGAGAGAGAGAGAGAGAGAGAGAGAGAGAAAGAGAGAGAGACAGAGATATAGAGAGAGACAGAGACAGAGAGACAGAGAGACAGAGAGATAGAGAGACAGAGTATACATGAATTAAAAGAAAGGTAGCTTTAATCTTATCATTCTGGAGGCCAGAGTTCCGAGCTTGTCAGAGCTACACAGTGAGATTTTTGTCTTGAGAAAAGTCATGCTGATGTGAAATGATAAAATGCATGTGGATGTGTGTGTCATACTTGTTGGTGATATTTTAAACCATGAATTCATGTGTGTCTGTTTGTACACTAAAGAAATAAAAATTCAAACCACTAGGATGAAGCAGCAAGGAGAGCCAGGGAGAACTTTCGAGTTCCTTAGTTCATCTCTTCATTGTTCATGAGTAAACCAAAAATAATCATGAATCAGTGAAATTAATTGTGCCTAAGATCCCAGAGCATATCTGAAGTCTAACCAGGACCTCAGCACAAGAACTTATCAAATATAACCTCTGAATATTTTCCCTTTAAAAGCTTGATTTTTCTTCATGGGATCCATTCTTTCTAGTCTCTGGTCTTATCTCTTCTCATTTCATTTATTTAAACAAGACTTCCAAATGGGCAGACTATGCTTGATAGATTTTTAGTTTTTGTACCATCAAGATAGTAAAATGAACATATTTGACATAACTCTAACATCTGATTCAAAGCAAAGCTCATGGTAAATTATTCAAGCAGTTGCTAGTATTTTGTTATTTCTTCACTGTTGATTTCTTATTCTTTGGAAATCCTGCCAGCAGCTTTAGAACACAATTTTTGTTGTAAATTGAGCTGGTTAGAAACCTCTCTATCAGAAGCAATTTGTGAAAGATTGTTTACAAAAAGGCTGCAGACTTTGTTACAGAGATGAAGGATTTAAAATGTTGGAGAGGGAACAGAGAATTACTGTTTAAGGAGACCCGAGGAGGGAGGATTAGCTGTCCTGTGACACAGGGTTTGCTTTATCCCGTAATTATTTTACTGTCTCAGTTGGATTCTCAATTTCCTTGCAAAGGTTTTGTACATAAGACCTGGATCTGAACACGAGACAGTGGGTCCTCCACAAATGCAGGTTGATTAATAATTGAATTAGAGAAAACAGTTTAAAGAACTTCTCATCTGTCGAAGATACACTAAGGCAAAGGAACCAACGAAGTTTAAGGTTTATAGACATTTTTGATAAGGCTTCTGCCCTTCACCTACAGAGATGCACATAATCATGGCCAAACATGTTAAACAGCTTTCCAAAGGCCTCACAGCATCCCCCTGCCAGAGATGGATTCTGAGATTAGCAACCTTAATCCTTGTCTTCTAGCAGCCTTCACCCCTGTTTCTTTATCTGTTAGGGAAAGATAGAGGGACCCTGTGTACAAATTTCATCCCACAAAAATCTGTACCTAGTGGGACATATAGGTGGTGATTGACAAATGAATTATTTCATCAAAACACAGATTAGGTTTCCTTTAGTAACGATCAGATATTATCTAATTCATAATGCATTAATTCAGATAACATCTTTTTACTTTTTTGTGTTCTTAGTACTTTTTAAATGAGTAAAAAAAAGTTTTTAACTACTGTGGAGAAAGGAACTAGTTGATGACTTACTGTTACTTATGATGCTCAGCTAAGCAAGAGCTTTTGAAAAATAAACCATTAAGAAGTTATTATATTATGACTTTCCTCTTGCTTATGAATTCTTAGTTGGTCTGGTGGATAGCAATGGTTTCATCCAACTGACGATATCTCAGCACAAATGCTACAGATTATTCTGTTCTTCCTACAGAACTAAATGTAGTGGATGTTAGTTTTCTTTAGAACCACATTTTTACAGCAATAGAGAGAGGGGAGGAAGAAGAGAAGGAAGAGGAGCAGGAGAGAAGTGGAAAGAGGGAAGAAAATGAAAGGAATTTGGATTTGTGAATAAATTCACTAGAATTACTAGGATCTGGAAATAAAGCTTTTCTCCAGAGAATGTGTCTTTAAATTCTTCAGAATAAATTAATAATTAGAAATGAGCAGTCCTGCATGCTCTATTTGGGAAATGAAATTTATCTAGTGTTTGCTATGTTTTATGCAGTGTCCAGAGTATGAGGATTTGGTAAAGTCAATACAAATGTGTTATTGTAGCAACATGGCCTGGTTTCTCCAGGGCTTGTAGTTTGTCTAGTGAACCACGTAGGGAGGGTGAAGGTTGATAGTCACCGTGGGGGATACGCTTGAGCTGTGCTTTCATGGTGAAGAAGAAGAAGGCACAAGAATGCACAGAGGACATGCTAGGTCACGAGAGCGCCACAGTTCATGGTTATGGCTAGAGGTTAGGGCCAGTGCTAGTGACTAAGGTTGGGATCAGCATGGAGAATTGTGAGTGAAAAGAAATATATGATTTTTTTCTGTGACTTTTGAGTTGATATTGACCAGTTAAGAGATACTCGAATGTCCTAATATCTGACTGAAGGTAGCCTTAAATGTTACACAGATGTTGCACTATTAGCTTTCCTAATAGCTATAGTTCAGCTAAACGTTGGCATTCTCTCATTATTCTCTCTTGGGCACTTAACTGTTTGGATTTAAGACATCAAGGCTGTTCCAGTGATTTGAGAGACCTATGCCAGAGTCAAAAGGCACACTATCAAGCTGATGAACTAAACTCATTATTGAATTTATCAAGCTTTCACTAGAAACAGAGAAAACATAGTAAGTCAAAGAACAAGGTTTTGTTTTCATATTCCTAATCATTAAATTTCAGATTCCCTGGTGCTGGACTACTTTCAAAAAATAATTCCTCTCAAATGGAAATTATTTCAAAGCCAATAATAGCAATGCAAATCTAACTTTTACTAACAGGCACTTGACTTGGTAAATGATCCTGAAATGATTTGGTGTGCTTAATTTTAATTACAAACAGCTCATCTGCACAGAAACACTATCTTACATAAAAGGAATCCAAATTTACCACAGAAAAGTGAATATGCTTTTATTTGTATCTGGTAAAAGGATCTTGAACCTATTTTATCCTCTTAAAGTTATTATAACCTTAGTATTTGTGTTAAAATAGTTGCATCTTTCTCAGCATCTTGATAATTAACATATTAAATTATTTTAGGGACTTATACTTCAGTTGTAAAAAATGTATGCTCAAACCTAACTAGCTAATTGTAACATATGCTTGAATATTATATAATTTCTTTTATTTAGGTGTCAATTGCATTTTTTGCTTCTGGAAGGTCAGTCTTTGCTATAAATTCTTTTTTGATGAGTGTGTCAAATTTCCATAATGTAGGTGATACTGAAAAGAAAGTAACAGTATTTAATGTTTCCTTTCACACACATCAAGAATTTTACTCAGGTGTGTCATGATTGTGACATGCCAGGTATAGCATAACTGGTTCCCCTCTCCTAATAAGTTCTGATTTCCCAAATACAGTCAAGATACTCGGCCAAATAATTGGCTAATTTTCTACTTGACTTCCCCAACCACATATCCAACACTGACATCAAAGTCAAATTGCACAGACCCACAGACACCCAATCTCCCTGATGTCAGGTAGTACCTAATCAGTTAACACCAAGAGTGCCTAGTAGTTTACCCCAGTGAAAGCCTATGCTTACTAGTTTTCTGCTGCTGAGACAAGACGGCTGAGAAAATACACTTAGAAAAAATAAAGGTCTCTGCTCATGGTTTTAGATCCATGATCTCCCCATCTGGTTGCTTTGGGCTTCATGGAAAACAAGCACCACAGCAGTGACCATGTGGCTGAGCATAGCCATTCATTATCAAAGCAACTGGGAGAAAGTGAAAAGCCCGGGCCTCAGAGGAGCTTTGAAGGGTATGCTCTCAATGGCCTAATTTTGACTAAGCACACTTCCTAAAGGTCCCAGCACCTTTAGCTGGGGACAAGCCTACATTGCACATCTTTTGGAGACTTTTATAATCCCAACTGTAACATTTTCATTTTTTAAAAATATATTTTATTAATTTATTCATATTATATCTCAATTGTTATCCCATCCCTTGTATCCTCCCATTCCTCCTTCCCTCCCATTTTCCCTTTACTCCCCTCTCCTATGACTGTGACTGAGGGGGTCCTCCTTCCCCTGTATATGCTCATAGGGTATCAAGTCTCTTCTTGGTAGCCTGCTATCCTTCCTCTGAGTACCACCAGGCCTCCCCATCCAGGGGATGTGGTCAAATATGAGGCACCAGAGTATGTGAGAAAGTCAGACTCCAATTCCACTCAACTATGGAGACTGTCCTGTCCATTGGGTAGATCTGGATAGGAGTTCAAAGTTTGCTGCACATATTGTCCTTGGCTGGTGCCATAGTTTGAGCAGGACCCTTGGGCCCAGATCTGCCCATCATAATGTTCTTCTCGTAGGTTTCTGGGACCCTCTGGATCCTTCTATTTCCCCATTCTCCCATGCTTCTCTCACCTAGAGTCCCAATAGGATGTCCTCCCCTCTGTCCCACTTTCCTGGTAAGTGAAGACTTTCATGGGACATGCTCCTTGGGCTAGTGTCCTGATATAAGTGAGTATATATTATTTGACTCTTTCTGCTTCTGGGTTAACTCACTCATTATGATCATTTCTAGCTCAATCAATTTGTCCACAAAAACCAATTTTTCCCATGAATGAAACTCTTATAAGCAATGAAATCCCAAAAATAAAAAGAAAGGATTTTTATGTAAATAATCAATACCCGTACTCTCCCAGGAAGGGACAAATGTGGCATAGTTACAGTCAAAGCAGTTTTTCAAAAGCTTGAGTCCAAAATTAAATTACCTTAAGAAAAAGTTTAAATTAGTTGTAGACAGGAGCAACACTTTGTTCATCCATGGATTTAGGCTTCCCAATCACAGATTTAGGTTGTGGTGGAGTGAGAAGAAGTTCAGGCTTAGGGAAGAGCTCCTTCTCCTACACTTAACACAGATGGCCACGAAGGGGCTGATATGTGTGTACCAGTAAAGCATATTCTTTCTTAGAAGCAAAGTGGACATCAGTGGTATGATATAACCACTTGCATTCTGCCCTTGGCATCGCCTCAGGCCTGGATTTCTATGAAGAACACAGGATCTTTTCCAAAGCAGGACATACTTTCCTTATGGCTGCTGTAACAATTCATCACAACATAAGCAGTATAGAGTAACATGAGCTTATTATGCCATGGGTATGAAGGCCAAAGTTCTAAAACATGTCCACAGTGATGAGGAAGGCCTTTTGGACGTTATGGGATAGAATTGTTTCCCTTGTTCTTTCACTTTGGGGGAGCAGTCCAAATTCCTTGCCTTGTAGTCCACTGCTACACTCAAATCTAGAATCAGGGTTTCTTTGGACCCCTGAATCCCTCTTTTTGTCCATGTAGTCCTGTCCTTTCTGCATCTATCTTAGTTGCTATCTAAGTAACAATGACTTGTACTTCTGAGTTTACCTGGTCCACCCAGATAATACAAGATTTTCTCTTTCCATGTCAAAATCAACTCATCTATATCTACAAAGCCTCTTTGCTCATAAATGGTGGCGGAGTTCAGGGGTTAGATCACTCTTGGGACCATCATACTACTATGGAAATATTCATAACTATTCTTTTCTAGCAGTGTCAAAAATAGTTTAGGAACTGAGGAGACAAGGCAGCTTCTACAGTGGGAGCATGCACCGGAGAGCTGTAATACACCACTAGCTAAATATTTACATTTAAATAGTTAAAATTAGATAATTCAATTTTCATTTGCTCTCACAATTCATGCTGGCCATATTTCTATTGCTCAGCAAGCTTGCAGCTACCAAGCAGGACAGAGCTTCTGTCATTGTTGCAAGTACTGATTCACAGGGCAGAGAAAATAAGCCATAGTACATCACTGTGGGAGGGAGATCTATTTCCTCAACTCTCTATCAGTGTAATTCTCAATCTCATGCATGCAATATATATATATATATATATGATAGAAGCAAAGTGTTAATCCTATTCTGCTCATAAAATGGGTGGGCTAGCTGTACTTTTCCTCTCTTTTAATTTATTCTGGGGGAAAATCCATGTTCTTAAAATAACTCTTATTTTAAGATAAAGTTAAAGCATTTAGGGTGCTTATGTTCTTAGCATGACAAACACATTGTCTTCATGTCTTACAGAATGTCCAAGCTCATTCTCCTGGCTGTGAACACAGCAAGTTTTGGGTGAGAACAATGATTTCTCTGTTGGGGGAGGGTGTGGGGCTTCTACTATGCAAATGTTTTGCTAAAGTGGCTGTGTTCCCTGGTCCTTCACCCAGAAGAGCCCTTCCCAGCAACATGGGCATCAGGCACCTGCAGTCTTGAGATGGGCTTCTTCAATGACGGGTCTTTATTCTGTGATTGTTGAGTGGCAGGGGGTCACTAACAGAAGGAGACCACGTTTATAAGTTAGGGGACTAAGAGGCTTGTTCTGTGCTGGCTGTGTAAGGTCTTGGTGCATCAGTGAGTGCTTCTGATCACTTTTCTGGGCATCTTCAGGTTTTGATTGGAGTAAATGCATGTGAATTTGAGATGGAATAAGAAAGAAGGTCAAGCCCTAAGAGACACCGTTTTTTCCCCTAGTACTGAAAACAATAAATAAATATATACATTCCATTGACAAATGCTTAGTAGGTAAAGGAATTAAAGCATATTTACATAATCATATATTATGCAGCTTGTCAAATATTAGAAACTTTGATGTGTGTGGCAACTTAGAAGTTGATTATATCTACGTTGTCTGATAGCATTAAATCAAAAAGCTGTATTAGTTATTAACCATTATAAACATTATTCATATTTAATGACCTAATGATTACTACTTACCTACAGAGTATTGAATGGCCTAGAGGTATAACAAATGTGGGCTTGAATGCTTCTTTGTACGTGTGTGGTTTTTGCATGTGCACATATGCGGATGCCAGAGGAGAATGCAGGTTATTTTCCTCAATCCTGCTCTGACTTATTCTTTGAGATAGTATCTCTAACTGAGCCTATAGCATGCCAGTTCTGGGCTAGTCCATCTGTCCAGTAGATCCAGAGAGTCTTCTGTCCCCTACTCCAATTTAGAGTTGGAATTACAGACACTCATGGCCTCATCCAGCTTTATTTTGTTGCTGGGAAACAAAGTCGTTTTCCCCAGCCCCTGAATGCTTATTAAAGGGAGAAATATTCTAAAATACAGAGAAAATTCTAGAGATGCCACCCACAAAATTCTAATCATTCTCTCCCTTTGAGTAACCAATGATCTTCGAGAATTAAGTAAGCATAAAACTGGTGCTCTTTTTATTTAAAAAAATAATAAACTTACACAATGACGTTGCCTACTAGTTTATGAAGGTAAAATACTCCAGAATGCTTTTTCCTTTTCAAAATGTTTTTTAACTCCAAGATACAGTTTTATGAATTCTCAGTCTTCTATTACAAGGATTTGCTTCGGTTTATTCATTTATTTATTTATTCTGATCCTGGATGCTTACTAAGTAGAAGATGTAGTTCTGTGCTCTCAGAATTGAAAGAGTTACAGGGAAACAGAAAATAATTATCTTGTGTTATGAATGTGATGGTCTGGGGGAAAAGACAAACATCAAACAGCTGAGGCGTCGTCAGTGGAGCAGTGTGGTAGAAAGTGAGACGGATGAGGACTGGAGAAAGGGCTCAATGCCCAAAAATGCTTGCTGGGCAAGCCTGGGGACCTGACCTTATGGTCCAGCATTCTGGAATCCCAGCCTTTCTATTGGGGGTGGGGAGTGGAGATAAAGACAATAAGAGTAAGCAAAATTAATGGACGCTCCTTTGGTATTCTATTTGAACATCTCGAATGAGTGTCCTTTAAAGAAGGTGCTGGATAATGTTGGATTTGGGGAACATATTCATTTTGTACATATGTTTATATTCATTTATTCCTATTTAAATGACTTTTAAAAAAGAACTGATATTGAGCTTTGTGAAATGCCTTTTTAATATCTTTAGAGACAATCACTACATCTCTCATTAGTGCTACTAATATGATGAGTTGTATTACTAATTTCCCAATATTAAATTTCCTTGCTTTCCAGGGATGTCTTTCATGATGGGCTGTAATTTTTAATTATTTATTTTATTTTAATATGTATGGTTGTTTTGCCTGCTGTCCAGAGAAGTAGAAGAGAGCATTAGATTCAGTAGGACCAGAGTTATAGGCAGTATGAGTCACCATCCTGGTTCTGGAAATGAAATGCTCTTAACTATTGATCCATCTCTCCAGCCCCGTGTTATTATTTTTGAGTTCATTTAGGATTATTTTTGACTTGTGCATCGACACTTGTAATTGAGCAGTCAGTTTTTCCAAATGATCTTCATTGTAGTTGGATCTTTTTAAAGATTTTTCATTGTTGAATTTATTTTGAAGAGAATGTGCAATCTACCTACTATTCAGGGCTGGGTTGAAGGAGGAAGGAATTCCTGTCTAGGTTTCTTTGCTATTTATAATTTTGCTTGCATCTACAAAGAGATATTTGTTCATTTATATTTATTTGAATTGACATGATGAGGGTATAAATACAGACATATATCACCAATGTCTTAAAGACTGAAAGTATGACTTTTGAGACTGAGTGACTTGAAAATAGTGGATTCTGGCACAGCTGTTTGTTTCTTCTACTAATGTAGGCAACTGGTTTACATTTTTAGCAGTTATTTGCCATGAAGTAGGATTCATAACACTTGCCAGACAAGTTCCCAGTGATAATTTCATCCTAATGATGGCCATATGGATGTTAGCATTGTTGTGTTTTGGCTGTTTCAAGGTATACAAAGTTTAAGAAAGATTAAGAGACAAAAATGAAAATATACAGGCTAGAAAAGTTCTACAGAACCAAGTTGGCTTCAATAAATAGTAAATAACTTCTCTTGATAGAGATGGAGTCCTTAGTATTAATGACATGAGTGGTCAGAAAGCCAAAGTAGAGCACCAGGATGCTTCTCTGTCACTAGAGAAAATGATTTCCTTTACTCTCCAGCACCACACAAATTACAAGTTTCCACCAGGTGTATCATCAACGTCTGTGCACCAAAAACAAGATTAAAGACCATGATGCTATCAAATGGCAGTGCTGCCTTCTCAGATGGAATTTTAAAACACAGATCCTCTGCCTTGAGCCCTTGAAGAACCAGTGTTATTAAAGGTTGTCAGGACCTGTTTTCTTAAAGTTACAGTGTTAGTAGCTTTATCACCATGCCTGACCTTTCAGGTACAACTGCTGCAGGACTTTTATTAAGATCCTGTTCCTTTTACTTGTGTCAGGAAGGAGAGGCAAAGGCTTCCTGAAGGTTAATGGGCTTTGGGAGAGGCCTCTTTTAGACGAGCTGGTGTTCAGTTTATAGATGATCTCCAGTATGACACCCTCTCATGAAATTTCGCCAGTCTTGCTTGGATTTGAAATCCATAAATTAAATTTTGTTTTGAAGTTAGAGGAAAAGCCATTGGAAATATCATTTAGTGATATTAATATACATGTGATTTAACTCAGACACAAAAACTAAAACAAAAAACAATATTCCATGTCCTATGTTGGAATTCTACATAGGAGTGATGAAGATTAAAGAGAAAAGAGACCACCAGCCTTCTCAGAAAAGGATAGGATTCCATATCTGGAAAGAACATAGAGTTTACTTAAGGTAGGCAGGTTTTTTTGTTTTGTTTTGTTTTTTTTTGGCTTTTTTGTTTTGTCTTGTTTTTGGTTTTTTTTGTCAAATTAAATAAAATCTAGATTGGAAAATCTCCATAAAATTACCAAATATAAATTAACTCATATTTGAATTAGAAATGCACAGCAGTCGAAACTACAGGAAGGTGAGCAGGCCCAATGTCTGGGACACATGGTCGAAAAGCATTCGCTGAACTAAAATCTAAAAGGACACACTGGACATTCGCAAATACATTGTTGGTGTAAACTATATATTCAACCCAAGTGCAAATGCTTTCAGTGATAAATTTTTAAAATTTATTTGATACTTCAGTGTTAGAATTTAGTTTTCTTAAGTAATACATGAGAGGCTCACGTTCCTGGGTTTCCTGGTTCATATATTAACACAAAATTGACTTCCCTATAATGAATTTGTGGAAAGAATATATTTCTAAAAGAATTAATAATGAAAAATTCATGATTTGATTATAGTTCCACTTCTGTGGAGACACACTGACGGGTTTTCATAGTTCTTTAATTTTCAGGCTTATTCTCTGCATTCTTGGTCTCATCACGGAACGACAGAGTCATTTTCAGGGTTACTGAGACTAATGACAGAGGACATGGCAGTTTAATGATCTGAATGTAAGGTTAGACTTTTTAAAATAAGCTGTGACTGCCTCTGACAGGAACTCTGATGCTCCTGATTTGATCTCTTCCCCTTAGTGGGGAGGCCAGATGGGCATACAGAGGAAGGGGAAGCAGGCTATCTGGATGAGGCCTGATAGGCTGTGGTCACATGATTGGGGAGGAGGACCCCTTCTGTCAAAGATCTAGGGGAGGGAAATAAGGCCGAAGAGGGTGGGAAGGTGGGAACTGGAAGATAGAGAAGAGCGGATAACAAACGGTATGTAATCTGAATAAATTATAATAAATTAAAATTAAAAAATAAAGTATCCAAGTACACACACACACACACACACACACACACACACACACACACACACACACACCAAAAATAAATAAATAAAATAAAGAACTTAGTGTTCAATTCAGATGGTTAGTTGTGAAAATTAAATACAGTCATTGAGGGGATCATAGAGAGCTTTCTATAAACCAAGACCTGGGGTAGGATCAAGAAACAA
This sequence comes from Acomys percivali, assembly GCA_907169655.1. Taxonomy (NCBI): domain Eukaryota; kingdom Metazoa; phylum Chordata; class Mammalia; order Rodentia; family Muridae; genus Acomys; species Acomys percivali. The sequence continues at coordinate 75,874,960 of OU015744.1, forward strand.
ACTAATTCACATCATTTTTAGCCTTTATGACTTTTGCCTACAAATGGGGAGCACGCACAGGTGTGAAGAGTTGGTTACAAGGATCTGTATCCTGAAAGAAGCTCCAGAGTCTCACTCTCAGAAACTCCTTAGAGTCTAGGGGATGGGAGTGGCCTCTGAGACTGGTCCTATGGAGGTTGGAGAGAGAGCTTTACTTTTAGGAGGTGATTATCAGTGACCATAAGGTTGCTAGGACACAGGGCTGAGTTGACGAGGAAGATGCCACGCACACAGTGTGCCTGGTCCAAGCATTCCATATCTTCTGCACCTTTTCCTCCTCTTTCTATCTCCCTCCTGCGCTCCGGTCCTGCGCTCTGCCACATTCCTCCTACATCAAGCACTATGCTATAGAAACCATATTGGTGCTGTAATCTGGGCAATAACAATATCATACAGTTGGCAGTATGTATTACATACAAGGTAGAATCTATAGGTTAAGTCCACAGATAAGTTATGTATTCTAATGTATCTAATTAACAACTACAACTCTCTTTTCAAACTTAATCAGCAACTTCTATCTGTCATATATAAATCTCAGAATGTTTAATAATCATCATTTTTTTTATTTATACTTTGCCTGGCTGAGTTACCGAAAAATATTCAGCTGCTTGGTTTGAAATTGTGCTTTTAATTATATTTATGGAAATTCCTCAAGTCCTTTTAGAAATAATTTACTGGCTGTATGTTATCTAAAGGTCATTCTTGGTAATAAAGCCAGACTCAGTGTTTTATTACAGTAACATAGAATCATAAGCTGTGAATTTGACTGTACTCTATCAAGACAAGGGACCATTTGATATTGAAATCATTTGTCTGGCATTCTACTTAAAACTAGTAAGTGGGACTAGGGAGATGGCTTGGTGGTCAGGAGCAGTACATGCTTGTCTAAAGGACCTGAGCTCACAACTGCCCACAATTCCAGGCTAGGAGATACAACACTCTCTTCTGGCATCTCTGGACACGCATACACATATGGCATATACTAACACAGGTGTGCGTGCACACGCACACATGCACACATACACGTGAATTAAAGTAATAAAAGTATTCAATCATGAAAACAGGACTCAGACAGAGGTAGTTTGGAAGTCTTTCGTATACATTTATATCATGTGATTTTAAATACAAATAGTTTTATACAAGCCTTAGTCTCTAACAGCTGTATTGCCATTTTTCTATCACCATCATCACATATTTGGTCACTCAGTCTATTTTGTGTTATGCTGCCTGACACTGGGTACTTTATTTTTTATTTTTTATTTATTTTTTATTTTTTTATTTTTATTTTATTTTTATTTTTTATTTTTTTGTTTATTTTTTTATTTTTTATTTTTATTTTTTGTTTTTTGTTTTTTTTATTTTTTTTACTGGGTACTTTATAATGAACAGAAATGTATTCTCCCGCATGCTAGGGTCTGAAAAATATGTAATCAATGGAAAGAACGGTCTCTGATAGAGGCCACCTTAGTGCATCATACTATCATAGAAGGTAGATGGGCGAGGAGTGGCTAAATCTACCCCTATACCAAGGAAATAGTCCAGTCCATAAGAGCATAGACCTCAAGGCCCAAGATATTTATCCATTAATACTATTATAATAGCAATTAACTTTCAATATTACTGTTTGAAAGGGCATTCAAACCACAGCATTTTGATATTGCTGATATCATGCACTTCTCACATACAAAATATAATTGTTTCCAATGCCTTGAGAAGATTTATTTCATATCAACATCTGTTCCAAAGTCCAGATTTTCATCTAAATCAGAAAAGCATGAGCCTCAAATCCCAATGCACCTTGATGCCAACTCCCATCAAATGGAGAGATGATGAAATCAAAACAGCCTTTGTGCCTGCAAAATGTAGTTGGTTGGACAGGTATAATGTAGTTCTTTCCAAGGGAAAAATAATGACTATGATAATAAAGGTAATTGATCCCCAAATGTTCAGTGAGCATAGCAAACAACATTAGATTTTAAACTCCAAAATATCATCATTGATTTTACGTACTCCTCTGAGACACATTGGGATGAGGGGCAGAGCTCTGAAACTCAGGAGTACTGTCTTTATGCCTTTGAATAGACATAAGCTTCTTCCAAAATGATTCAGCTTGGACTCATTCAGTTCTTTTTGGCTTATCAGAGTGAATAGTGATTACTTGAGAAAAATGTCTATTGTCTTTTCTACATCCTCCTTCATGTGGTCTTCTCCATCTTCTGACAGGTAGGGCAGGTAAGCCTTTTAGTAGCATGAAAGAGTCCTCTGCTTTTATAGAGTCATGCAACTGCACTAGGCCCATTTTCCTCTAAGCTGCATGATCATGAAAACAATGCCATTAGGTTCTGGGGACCAAGATGAGCACTGCCTATTGGATGACTGTCTACCTTAGAGGTATAGAAACTGAAGAGAGAGACTAACTGGAGCTGGCTGAAAGCTGTTCTCAGGGAGAGTGGGACACAGGCAGACACAACTTCTATTAGTAAGAATTAACATGACTGGTTGACGGATTGGCCACTAAAAAATTAAAGCTATAAAAAGCAAGGAATTTTTGTTTTTATCCAATCTGAATCTCTACTAGTTTTAGAAACACCAAATCCCAAGTCATGTAGGGTAAAGACAAACACTTCCCAGTAATACCTTTGGTTAAATTAAGAATCAGCCTTTTTTTCTCATTTAGAACTAAATTATGTGATGGCTTCATCTTACCTCAGCCTCTCTAATCTGAAACAAATCTCTTTATCTAAGATTTAACTATCTACATCTTTAATCTGAGACATCTCAAAAATACTTCATTAATGATTTATAGTGTTCTTGATACATAATCAGCACCTCTCTGAAGTTCTAATCAGATAATGCTATATAGTCTTCTGGTATTGGAGCATGGCTTCTCGCAGCAGAATAATCACCATGGTAACTGAGGTAACTAAGCATAAGACAAACATCAGGTTGGATCTAAGTTGCCATTCAGCACTGAGATGCCTTAACATGATATAAACTTACGGTCATTCTGTGAAGCCAAAGAATGCAAGAGATGGGTCTGTTGCTGTGTGTGTTCACCTTTTTCTATGAAATAAATCTGCTGTAAATATCTACTATATTGTACATCTTACTGAAATTTCCTCTTGAAGGTAATTTAGGTGGCCAGATTATATTCATAGTAAATGTGTCACTCTTTAAAGGGCTTAGGTGTATTTTATGTATTATAATATTTATCTTATCTGTCCATTGGGGTTTTTATAGAATTCTTCTAAAGCAAAAAGTACTTTTGAGGAAACTCCTGGTTCACTAAGGTTTTGACAGGTTTTCAGAATTTTCATGATTTGCATAAAAATTGTTTGAGTCCTTCTTTATTGAAAAGACTATATTATAAAGTATACATAAAATGTAACATATAACAAATATGTGTGTGTGTGTGTGTGTGTGTGTGTGTGTGTATGAGAGACAGTAGATGAAATTACTAGAATATTAAATCTTGGTAAAGAAGTTACTCAATGTAGTTGAAACCAAGTCAGTTAAGTAGTCATAAATGGATAAAGCAGACCATAAATTTTACAAAGCAATTGTATGATTGTCACATAATAATACTTCTACATTGTCTCTGTTATATATATATGTATATATGTATATATATGTAAATTGTATATATGTATATATGTACATATATATACACACATATATATGTTTATATAATTGTTTATTCCCAAGAATTAAAGATGTTTCCTCTATAATTACAACATAATATTTTTTCATTATTAAAATCATTCAAAAGATACCAAGAACTAAAACTGTCATGAATTGTTGGTTGTATATTTGTTTAGTATTTTTTGTAAAAATGATTATCTGCTGTCAAACAATGTATCCACAAATGTCTTAGTCTGTTGGTTTTTACACACTGTAGTTATAGAAACCTGACAGTACAGCTTACAGAACTGTGATTTTCTTATTTCTGAGTCCGTTCACTTTCTCCCACATGCTTGATGCCCTCTCAAGATTATTCATATATTTCTCGTACAATGTAATGGTGCATAATACATAATTTTACTTGATATTTTAGGAGATGGTATCATAAATATCTGGGTATGTTCAGTACAATCACAACTTCTTTTCTATCTTAATTAGGAAGAATATTTATTCAGCAATAATGATATATTTTAAATTTTTATAATATATACTATAAAAAAGGCAAATTCTTATGTTTCAAATTCCTGACATGTTATTTTTGGGACTGAAGGACAGTGAATTACTGTTCTGAGGAAATCTCAGAAATTTCAAAATTATGATTATTTTAAGTATATTTTAAACATCATTCACATATTAATATATGGATGACTAAAATTCATGTCTAAAGACTAGATAAACTATGTTCAATGTTAAGTAAAAAACAATAGTCTACAGGGATATTAAAATAATGAAAATAATAATTTAAAATTCAGATTCCCCAAGCCAAGTAACAAGGCCCTTATGGAATTACATGTGGACACTGTCCATTTCAAGACTTACTTTTAAAATGTGTTGTATCTTGTAACAGAATTCAAAAGTCTTACACAATGTATATTGTATATAATTCATTAGCATGCATTTCATATTTAAAACATATTTGTCTGTATTGTCTTCCTTTTTAAATGTTATAGTAAAACGCTACACACATTAGTTGTATATATGAATGATCATATTGTAGGCTAAGAGCCTCATATGAGGAGATTGTGTGATTCTATTTGAGACTGGGTCAGACACAATTTTAAAAAATATTTGAAATCTGAGCCTGATGGAGTCCCCAGGGACAGAAGTGAAGCCCATTCATAGGGAGTGACATTCTGAATTAGTTTGTTTCACCCAGGGTTGGTTTGTCCTTATGCAGCTTCCAACACTGGAAGGGCCTATAGTATTCCATTGTTTTAGTGCAGATATACTTTAGCATAGAACATTTTTTTTCAAGTTAAAAATGTCTCCAAACTTAAATTTAACTTGGAATTCTTATTTGATTCTCATCTAGAACATGGAAAATAATTATTATGAGATATGATGTTTTAAAAATAATAACAAGATATAGAGAAAATAAGATTAAAGGTATAGAAATAAAAACTGCATACATAGCATATCTGTTCACATATCACCACTAATCACTTAATTTTGAGCACTTTTATTATTGAGTTCTTTTGTCAGTCATGATGAAGGGCACTTAACTAGAACCTCTATGTTCTAACTATTACCTGTGATTCTTTAAGAGTTATGCAAAATTCCTGGGCAAATGGAGAACCTACATCATAAAAATATTTTTTAATTAATGGCATGGTAGAAGTACTTCATCATATTGCAATAGTTGGCACTCATTGTATTTCTAATGTAATTTCTATAATACCTAATTAATAAATGCATATAAAAATAAAGATTGATGGCAGAATATTAGTAAAAAAAAAGAAAAATGTGATGAAGAAAACAAAAAAATACCCTAAATGCTACTACCTCAAAAATATCACTATAAATATTTCAGTGCATTCACACCTTTTCCCTTAATTATGTTCATAAACAAAATCATATCCTGCATACATACACTGAATAATATGTAGCTAAAGCTATTTCCACAATTATTCTCCAAAGCTTTTATGAAATCTGCCCCCTTGTGTCTATGGACTGGCTCCGTCATTCTGGAGTGACAAGATTGGTTTTTCTGATCCATGGCAAAACTGTCTTTCTTCACATAGCCATGAAGGATCTTAAAAAGAAGAATCTGGTGGCAACACTCTGTGCTTTCATAGGTTTCCTTGAATTCCTCCTGTACTTGGTAGAAAGTGGGGTGTCCTATGATGATTTAAGGGTGCTGACATGTGAGCTTCTACCAAGGCTACAGGCTAACTTCCTGTTTTCGAGTCTCCTTATTCGGCCACATTGACGTTTTCTCCCACTAAATTCACGTTAATTCTTCTACACCAAAGGCATAAAAATTTTTTAATATCACAATTATTGAAGCCATCACCCCCCACACACACAAGGCGTTTAAAAAAAGATTTATATCTCATATGTATAAACAGTTGCCTATACATACGTATTTGTGCCATATGTGAATATGGTACCCATTGTAGTTTAAGAGGCATAACCCCTGCTCCCCCAAACTGGAGTTACCACGTGGGTGTTGAGAACTGAATTTCTGTCTGTTTTTCTCCCATCCTTGTTCAAATCCATCCTTTCTCCTGGCTGAGAATGAAGTTTCTGAGGAAGATTTAACAGTAAATGTCCTTGTAGAGCAACTCTCTGAAACCTGATCATCTTTTACTTTACTACAGCATCAGTAAAAAGAAAATCAGTTTGAAATGAGAGAACTATGCCATGGGGTTTTCTAAAGCAAGCAAACCCTGTCTCTATAAAACAAGAGAGGGAACTGTAAGATTTTAAGTTCTCTATATATTTTCTTAAGCACGTTTATTGATTCCTAACTTAAGAAAGGATAATAATTGTTTGCAGAAAATTATTTTCGACCTGGGCAAAGACTTTGGCACCTCGGTTTTACTGCCTTTGGGTGTGCATTGTTGATCTTTTGTACTCTAAATTGCCACTGGCTTTTGCCAGTTGTTGTACTGTGTTTTTTTGCTGGAAAAGTGACAAGGCTAATGACAGCTGTGTTTGTCTAACCATGTTTCTAATCTAGCCATTCTGCCCTTTAAAGGGTGGGACGGATTCACCACTGACACATAAATAATAATTTTGCAGAGGCTTTCAAAAGGTGATCGATGTCCTTGCCTTAGGATATTTTCTTTCTTTGAAGTGATGGGAACAAAACCAAGATGGTACAAAAATTCTTTCAGTTGGAGAAGAGAATGTGGATGGTGGATGGGAGGCCAAGATCCAAAGGAGAAAAGAGAACGGCAACCCGCATTGAGGGGCACACAAACAGAGCTGGCAGAAGTCTGATTCTTGGAGGAGACAATCTATCTTCCTGGAAAGAAATTACAACTAGCTTTTCTGGTACCAAATAGTTGGAACATTAACAGATGGGGGTGTATATGGTGTTCATAAAAGTTTCAGACTTTCAGGAAAAGATATTTGTAATTCTAGGTGTACATCTAGGATTTACAGATTTACTCAGAGCCTACGTGTGGGGTATAAAGTCCCTCTGCCCAGTCTGAAAGAGTCCTTGACTTCCCCACACAATTTGCCATAATAAGATCTAACCAGCTGGTGGTGACACATGCCTTTAATCCCAGTACTCAGGAGGCAGGGGCAGGTGGATTGCTGTGAGTTCAAGACCAGCTTGGTCTACAAAGTAAGTCCAGGACAGCCAGGGCTACACAGAGAAACCTTGTCTCAAAAAAAAAAAAAAATCTAACCTTTCTTTTATTTGGAAAAAAAGTTTTAGTGTCCAAAATGAATAAAAATTTAAGCATGCATTAATGTGGTAGATGTTGCATAATCTTTCCTTAAGGCATTTAAAGATTACTGTAAAAAATGCTTTTTGCTTGGTGTCCTGCACAGTGAAGTCAATCAGCACACCCATTACGTTGCACAATTACTTGTGTTGGGCATGGTAAAAATACCTATGTAGCAAATGAAGTGTGTATTATTATCAACAAGCCCCACAAAGCTCTAGAACTTCATCTTATAGCTAGTTTGTATTCTTTTCTCTAAATTCGATCCCAAACACAATTGAGATTAATCATCAACATCTGTCTTTCTGTGCTTGGTTTGTTTTGTTATGCCCAAATGTTAAGAGACTCCCCGAACAGACCACCTAAGAGCTGAGTCCAAATGCAATGGCAAGGAAGCCTTTATTGGAGGTTTGAACTTGGGCCACCTCTCCCATGCACTGGCACAGCAGACACAGGGAAGTGGCCTTGAGTCTCAACTGAGAGGGTTTTTTAAATATAGGTTTTAGTCAAAGAAATGAGTTTTACAGTATATGATTGGATGGCACTTGGGCAGAAAAGCTGGGAGTTACAAGCCTTGGCATTTTGTGGTTGGGTAATAGGTGTAGGGGCAAGTTGACCTATAAAAAAGATTGGTTGAAGCAGTCATGGGCATTAGAAACTTTGGCCTGGCTTCTTCTAATTGATTGTTGCTATGTGCCAAACTACCTGTTAGTCAGCTTAACCAGCAGAAAGTATATTTAGACTTTCCCAGGTAAGCTGATTATGTTGCTAGCGAGTATTTTTCTGTTTAGACTAGTTTGTGGTTTTTCTGGAATCTGGGTTCAACAATTGGCTAGGTTTAACATAAAATAGAGTTTCTTTTTCAAACTGCAGTTTGTCTGGTCCTTTCATTTTCACTTAGCATAATGTCCTCCAAGGGTTTCCATGTTGTCATCAGTGACAGGTCTACTTATTTTTTAAGAAAATGTAGTTTACATTTTCTTTACCTGGACCATAGAGTATTTTTCCTATAGCTAAGTCCACATATGATTAAGATAAATAATTTTAACATCTTTAAAAAAAAAAGAAGGACAATACAGGCAGTAAAATTTAAACCCCTACCCAGATCTAGCCAATGGACAGGACAGTCTCCACACTTGAGTGGAGAGTGAGGTATGACTTTCTCACGTACTCTGGTGCCTCACATTTGACTATGTCCTCTGGTGGCATTCAGAGGAAAGACAGCAGGTCATCGAGAAGAGACTTGATACCCTATGAGCATATACAGGGGGAGGTAATCCCTCTCAGGAACAGTCATAGGGGAGAGGAATAAGGGGAAAATGGGAGGGAGGGAAGAATGGGAGGATACAAGGGATGGGATAACCATAGAGATGTAACAAGAATAAATTAATAAAATAAATTTTAAAAAATTAAAAAAAAAGAAACACACATTGTGACATCCTGGAATTTCATGTGTTGTATGAGAACAGCTACTTAGGTTCTCATGTATGTTGCTAAAGTCCATGTGCTAGAAACGGATCAGTTTCTACATTCACATGTCAATGAGATTTAGAGTTGGAGTCAGAGAGCAGAGTGGTATTCCTACCTAAATAAGAATAAGAATAAGAATAAGAATAAGAATAAAAGAAAAGAAGAGGAGGAGAAGGAAGAGAAAGAAATATCTGAGAAGGCACACTTTATTTGGTACGCAAGTGATGCCCCACACTACACCATGACCTAACCTGAAGTACCAAATTTACTATGAGGTAATACATAACATAACTGACTCATATCTTCAGAGAATTTTCCTATTATCATCAGTCAAATGGTTACCTCTTTTCATGGATGCATCTAACACTGGTATCCTGTTTCTGTACTTCAGCTTAGCCAGTGGGCTGAACAAACTTCTGTTCTTTATAAGTTACCCCATTTCATGTGCTTTGTTACAGCAACAGAAAACAGACCGAGACACGGAATCACACAAAATATTTCATCCACCACTTCCTGTTAGATGACTCAATAAAATTAACTCGCATTTCTACTCTCCATCAGTACAGACTGAGCATAAAGTTACTGAGGAAATCCATGAGAACTCCAGAGAATCTACTCTTTCATCCTCCCTTCCCACATAGAATTACAAGTTAGACATGATAGTGTGTGGTATATTTAACAAAAGAGATGCCCATATTTTTAGTCAATTGTTGTACTCAAAAGAAGGAAAGTAGAGGTAAGTACAACTTGTTAGAAGCTCAAGGTGTGGTCACAGTGCACAGAAAACATTATGGTTAATTTACTTTAAGGGCTGTGATTTTCCAGACTAGTAGGTACTTTGTGTATGCTTAATGGTGCAAATTAGAAGGACTAAACAAAGGGCATAATGATACAGTCTTTGAGATAACTCACACCAGTTTTACCTACTCTTTGTCATTTATCCTCATTAACATAGACAGAGTGAAAAATTATAGGTAGGGCAAGTATTACTTCATTTCAGTATACCTGTTAAAAGTACACATGCAAGTGCAGACTGACAGGCTTTCATATTAACCTATATATATATATGAATGTGTGCACTTATTTTTTCTTGAAAATTGAGAAACAATTCAAATTTAATATAGAAAGTAAAGGGAAAACTTTGAATATTCAGACATAATAAATGTACAATCTCTGCCTTGAATGGAAATATTTTAATTTGATTTTTATAATAAACTTATACTGTTAACAGTGCTTCACATATGGGAAAACAAGTTCAATTTTCTACTGAACAAATACAGAATTCCATTTTCATTCCATTGATTCAAAAATAATTATTGTCTAGAAGAGAAAGATTTTGCTTAAAGTATTACACTAAACCCCACAGTTGGGAGAAGTAGAACAGCAATATAACCTTGAACTCTGTCAAATAGTCATCAAGAACAATTTCTCCATTTTTTTGTTCTCAGTTCAACCCTGAAAACACTGTGACCTTCAGTAAGGCACTTTATCACTCCTTTACTTTTTTCAATTAAGTTTATATTATTTAGTGGACTGATGACAAGCACAGCCACAGAGTATAAAACATTTTCCCAGCACTTTAAAATACCTGTATTATTTTAAAATGGCAACAAAGCATTCCTCTCTGCTGATTTCAAGGTTCTGGAATGTTTGAACATGTCAAAATTTTGTCATTGTTCCTACTTGGGTTATAAAACATGAAGACATATCAAAGAAAATAAGTTGCTTTTAGATTTTGACATTTCCAATCTGTCGGATATTCACAGAGTTGTGGATATGAGCACAGTTCCATCTACCCACAGGCAGTTTCAAAACACCCAGAGGCACATGCCATTCAGTTATAGTTTGTAGGACGTGGAGTAGAAAGGCAGTTTACCACGTATTGCCATTGCTGAGGAAAATATGAAAAATTTAAAACTAGGTTGAAAACTTTACAGCATCACTAAGCTACAGGACAAAATTCCTAACTTGACCTTTTAGAACAAATGTCAAAATTGGTCCTCAATCTCCCACCTAAAAGGTCTCCCTGCTGTTGCACAAAGTAAACATGAGTCTTTGTGTTTCAAGAAGAATTGCCCAAAGGTGTCTTAGAGGCAAAGTAAACCACTAGGAGTGCCCAGGTCCCTCGCCCAATCATTTACACTAGAATTTTGGCTTTCAAGCCCATGGCATTGAATAGAGCAGACTAAAATAACACATGAAACATGGGAAGTTTGCAGCTGGTCTGTGTTAAACTGAATGTACATAGGCTAGTCACCTTGAAGACAGGCAAGAACTCTGAAAAAAAGTACTATGGAAGATGCTGGATGACATCAAACTATGATACATGCAAGTAGCATAGCACAGAGGGCACTTCAAGTCTTTGGCAAAGGTCAAGCCATCAGGAACTTTACAGAGGCTGATTTAAAAATGCCTCATGTTCTTAATAGGCCACGTATGTGGGAACTTATGCCTTCAATATAATCACATACATGGTTGCAAAGCAATTAGTACTTTAAAATTTGCACCCTGAGCCACTGGGTGTGATTAACAGTACATATAGTGGCAAAGAGGTAAGTTCACATGAAGGAAAGGAATGCACTTTCACAAAGGAATTATAAAAGTTTTGGTAACTTTGGGGCTTCAGAGGAGGCTTCAGTGAGTTTATGATAACTAGGCTGTGCTCTCTACCATGACAGGTAACTCAGTGAAGTGTACCTGTCTACAAAGATCATGTGACTTTAAGAAATGCTGTTATCAAAAAGCAGGCAAAGAGTCCATGTCAGACACAGCCCTTGCTCCTCTTATTAGGGAACCCATTTGAAGACCAACCTGCCCATGGCTACATCTCTGTAGGGGGACTAGGTCTTGTCCATGCATAGACTTTGGTTGGTGCGTCAGTCTCTGCAAGCTCCCTGGGCCTGGTTAGTTGCTCTGTTGGTCTTCTTGTGGAACTCCTGCCCCATTCTTTCTATCTCTCCTACTCCCTTCTTCTTTCACAGGACTCCCTGTTCGCCCCACAATGTTTTGCTATGAATTTCACAGCATCTATTTCAATCTGCTACAAGTGGAGCCTCTCAGAGGACAACTATGCTACGTTGGGGGTTGGTCTGGTTGCTGCCCAAATGAACACACTAACTTACTCCCAAAATGTTTGTAACCTTGCCTAAAACCTTGTTCCTGTTTGACCAATAAAAAGCCAACAAACTTGGGCAGGGCAAATGGGATAAGCGTGACTGAAGTTCTTGGGCTTTTGGGAGAGAGACCAGAAGTGACAAGAGGAAACTGAAGGAGGAAGAAATAAGGAAGGGTCTGGAGCCATGGGTTAGGTGGAGGAAGATGGACATGGCCAGTGTGGATGGGGATTGGGCCCAGATGGAGAGCATTAGCAAGTATTTAGGATTATGGGTAGGAGGTAGCCTGGTATAAATTATTAGAAGCAGATGCATGGCATTGAGACATGGTTTGCCATACATGCCACAATATGGGAGGTAGTTTAGGGGATTAACGTCTGCCCTGCCCCAGGTTAACTAAGGCTATTTTAAAATATAGCAGGTGTCTGTGTTTCATCGATTGCTAGTGGGTTAGAAAGTACTACCATAATAATAATTATATGGCTAATAATAAACATTATTCAGTCAAATTACTAAATTAACTACAACAATGCTAGGCTCCCATCTGCAAGCATAACATAGGGGAACAAGATGCTCTCAGTCCTGATGTAACTTGACATGATGGGGTGGGTTGGCAGGAGAGGGTTCCGCTTTTCTGAGGAGTAGGGGGAATGGGTGGAAATCAAGGGAGGTAAGGACCAGGAGGAGAAGAGAGAGGAGGCTACCATCTGGATGTAAAGTGAATAAATAAAGAAATTAATTAAACAACACCAACAAAAGAAACAGTGTTATGAGGGCTTGAAAACGAAGGGCAAGAAGAGAAATGGTGTGAAAACATCTGGTGATGCCTGTAAGGCCAGAGAGTGGTGCCTCAGTTCTTACTAGGCAAGTCTTCACCAGCAAAATTTATGATGTGCATTTGAGAAGCTTTATACTCTTCATAATGTGAAATTAGCATTAGTTATTAACCTCCTAATTCTGTTGCTGCTTGGTTACATGTTGGCTATAGGACCAGAGTGGAATGATGCCAATTCATAAATAACAGTCACTATTACTCTTTCCAGGAAGATGATTGAATTGAGAATTCACTTAGTAGAGCACACATTCCTACCCAAAGTTAGAGATCTTTTCCCAGTATCTCTGCAAAAACCTTATCATGAATTCTGGATTGTTTGTCTCTTAGACAGCATTGGCACTTATGTTTACACTGAATCAGTGCTTCTCCACAGACCGAGTTATTAGTTCTCCCTCTCCCCTACCTGCTGTTTTTTCAGGTTATAGCTTGCACTGTCTATTCACAATTTTATCATCACCAATTGTAAAGGGATGCTTTTGCCACCAAGTGGATATGCGCCAGGGCTGCTAATGAAGAGAATTGTTTCTGGGTGTTGGTGGAGGGTAAGTTAGGTGGAAGAAGTTTAAAACTTAAATTTTCAAGGTTTCTTGACCTAAAATATTAAAATAGATATTTATGTATTTCCCTCTGACAAAAAAAATTAGGGCAGAGCTGGTGTGGTGGCTCATGAGACCAGCCTGGTCTACAAAGTGAGTCCAGGATAGCCAAGGGTACACAGAGAAACCCTGTCTCAAAAAAAAATTAGGGCAGATTTCATGCCATAAATATGTTAAATATATTTAAGGTACTTGTTTTGTATTTTTTTTAAAGAAAAGATTAAGACCTTGTGTGGACATTTAAAATTAGGAGCCCCCAGAGACACAGAAATTGGATCTGTGCTATGAGTGAGATCACCGAAAAAGAAAAGAACCTTTTACTGGCCTGATGTCCTTGTTTCCCACATGGTTACAGAGGAGGAGTCTATAGAAGGAAACCAGTATAGTCAAAAGGGGCCACGAACACAAGAGAAACATATTTGTCATGACATGGAAATTAATTTAGGACATGGTCTTAGAAAAGGAACCCTGGCTGATAGTATCAAATGGACGCCAGTGGAGAATCAACAAGAGAAAGTCCATTTTATCAAGCAACATGGAGGTCATCAACGAACCCAGCTGAAGTGGTGCAGGTTTAAGTGACAGTGTGAAACTGGGTCCAACCCTCTCGGAAGTGTTCAGTGTAAAGAAAAATGTGTTATAAAAGCATATGCATAGAATCACAGTTCATGTGCAATAGAGCTAAGCATGCTGAAATGTTTATAGCAGTGATTTGGATACTGTGCAGAGGGCAGGGCAAATATATACTGTAAAACTAGACATGACCCAAGAGAAGCAGAAGATATCACTTTTGTGGTTGGAGGAGCAATGAATCAATCCATTACTGACTGGCCTATATGGCATGTAGATAAGATTTGTGGACAGTTGGCAGGAAGAAATGTTGATTTTCCAGATAAAGAAGAAATGAAGAATGCTTGGCATCAGTGTCTTTACAGTTGCTCAGTCTAGCCCATTCAGGGGTTTCACATGCAATTAGAGAATGGCTTCCCAGCTGGGCATGGTGATACACACCTGTAATTCCAGCACTCTGGGAGGCAGAGGCAGGCAGATAGATCTCTGTGAATTCAAGGCTAGCCTGGCTGCAAAGTGAGTCCAGGATAGCCAAGGCTACACAGAGAAACCCTGTCTTGGAAAAACAACAACAACAGAGAGAGAGAGAGAGAGAGAGAGAGAGAGAGAGAGAGAGAGAGAGAGAGAGAGAGAGAGAGAGAGACACGGACCCAGGGAGGCATGCACAAACTGCTATCCAACCAAGGTCAATGCACGCAGTAAACCTAGACTCCCTCTTTAGATCTAGCCAATGGAAAGCTCATTCTCCATAGTTGTGGGGAGAGCAGGGACTGCTTCTGACATGAACTCTGGTGCCCCCAATTTGATCACTTCCTCTTGGTGAGGAGGCCTGGTGGGAAAGAAGGGGAAGCAGGCTATCTGGATGAGACCTGATAGTCTGTGATCAGATGGTGGGGGAGGAGGTCCCGTTCTGTCAGAGGTCTAAGGGAGGGGAATAGGGCAGAAGAGGGAGAGAAGGTGAGAGTGGGAAGAGACAAGTGAGGGGATAGCAACCGGGATGCAATCTGAATAAATTATATTTAAAAAGAAAGCACAAGGCTGTGAGACTGGTAGAATTATATGTGACTTATTTGTATAAAGCTTTACTTTCTAAATGTGTATCTTTAACTTTCAACCTAAAATAATAAAATTATTTCTCAAAAAAAAAGAAAGGAAGAAAAGAAGGAAGGAAGGGAGAGAGGGAGGAAGGGAGGAAGGAAGGAAGGAAGGAAGGAAGGAAGGAAGGAAGGAAGGAAGG
>OU015744.1:75890190-75907059 GCA_907169655.1 Acomys percivali
AGGAAGGAAGGAAGGAAGGAAGGAAGGAAGGAAGGAAGGAAGGAAGGAAGGGAATGGCCTCCCTTCTCCTTAATCTACTGGTACAAGCATGGTTCCCTTCAGCCTGAACCTTGCCTGCTCTCGGTCTTCTGGGAGCTTTTTTCTGATTTCTAAGGTGGAGTACATATTCTCCCTTGTTCGATCTTGGGCTCATCAACATGAATTACAATTAATTGGCCTTGTGTAATAAATATTGATACATGTCATATTCAATATAAACAAAACAGGAGTCTTCAATTCCTGCAAAGGTGTAGCGTGTTTTGAAGTTTTCCATGTGTGTTTATTTGTATAATGTAAATCTCTCCCCCAATATAATATTATCTAGCATTGGCAAAATGGTGAAGTCAGCAATGGTGACAAAGTATATATGAGGCAAGAGGATTTTGAGTTGGAGGATGGCCTGAGCATTATGTGTGTGTACATAGGAGGTTCATATTCATATGTGTGCATTTAAATGTACAACTAAAAATGCCACTAAGTGGCAATTACTTCCTTGCTTCTGCACTCTCAGAAAATTCACTGAAGATACGGCTAAATTTTGAGTGAATCAGAAAATTCAGATGTTTTAGTATGAGTTCTATTAGCTAGAAGTCTGTATTCCATATAAAAGGTGGTTAGCCATGACATTATTGAAGCTCATATTTTGCAGAGAGTGACCTCATGAAAGGGATAGGAGAAGAAGTAGAGGGAGGTCTCTGACTATAAGTGTCTAGTTTCCACTTTCACCTCTATCGCAAATAAGGTCAAATATAACCTTAGAAAATCAGATAGCACATGAGCGGGTAATGAAATGGTGGAGATCACTTTGCTTGGTTTTTATCTCTCTGAAGCATAGGTCTGTATTTTATGTGAATTATGGCAGTCCAAAAAGCAGAGACTTTGATTTATAAATGGCCTCTAGAAACCAATATAACATAACATAAAATGGTAGCTCATATAGAACAAACTGGATAATAACTGGCTATTATACTTGCAAAGAAGTGTTTATTACAATCTGTACTCGGGGGGGGGGTAGAACAGGATAGCAATGCTGTCAACTGCAGTGTGTGGAATGCTAACTGTGTTGTTGACTTTAATTATTAAAGGAGATGAAAGAAGCTTTAAAGAAGCATATGGGAGCCTTGCCTTTGAAAGATTAAGATATCAAATAGTTCTCAAAACACTTTTGCTTATTGTGCATATATGAAATAATGTTAGAAACTTGAGTTAAGCTATTTAACAAACATTTACTGAGCAGCCATAAGTGTTCAAGTGCTGGGTGAAGACCTGAGAGTTCATTGCGGTATAGAGCATTCTGGAAATACCCTACAGAAATGAACTTATACTAGAATCTTAGTGATTTTCTTCCCAACCATCATTTGTCCAAAGACAAATTAAACTGTTCTCTTGCAGAAAGAGTGCTTCTTTTCAGGAAAACCAATTAAATCACTGTTTATTTGGTTTATTGGTCTTTGCATTGCAGTTGAAATTACTTTTCTGTTTGAAAAATATAAACTAATAAATATTTTTACTTAACCAAAATAAAAAATTTAAATGTGTCATATTTCCCTGCCTTCTCTCTTTTCTTTCAGCATTCAGATCTGAAAATTGTAGATAAGTTTGCACATGAGTGAAAGCCATTTATGAACAAAGCAACTGGGCTATTTCTATCCTTTGATGCATCCTTTCACCTCACCCTCTTCTTGGAGTGAAGAAAAAAATAAAGGCTGGTTTCCTGGACCACTGTGCAGGCATGCATCACACAGAGAATGTATGCACATGCATGTTTGAAGGGTAAAAGCATCCCAGGGAAAAAGTGTCTATTTTCCATTAGCATTTCTTTTCAGGTACCTTATTGTGAGTGCCTTTCAATTCCAGGAGTTTTCAGTGAGAATATTATGTACTTCATAAGCTCTCTGTGGTTTTTCTTATTGGCTACAGGTTCTCTCAATGGACTGATTTCTGACTTAGCATTCAACCATGATAGCTCTCTTTCTATAGTTCAGCTAAACTACTTTTAAACTTTCTCCAACATGTCCATCCTCTCCCTACTCAGTCTCTTTTGCATCTGATAGAAATTACACTGTCCGTATCCCTTTATTGTCTCTGTCTGTTGAAAGAATCATTCTTCTATCAAGCCTTACAGTGTCCCCCAGTGAAGACAGACTTTTGTTCCTCTGTTTCTATGATTTAAATAAAGCTAATGTTTCCCTCAAATTTTGTATTGAAACTCAACTCCCAGTGCAATAATATGAAAAGCTGTGGTCTCTGGCAAGTGATTATGTCACTAAGCTCCAGTCCCCTTACAAAGAAGACTGATGTGTAAGCCAGTGTCCTCTTTCCTTTCCATGTAAGGACACAAGTACCTTCTTCCCAGAAGACTTAGCTAAAAGATGCCATTTGGGATGTAGCAAGCAACTCTCCCTTGATACTAATCCTGTCAGGGCTTTGATTGTGAACTCTGTTTCCAGAATCATGTTTCTAAAAGTTGAGCTATTTTCTTATAACAGTCCAAATGGACTTTGATAGTCTATTATCACAAACCACTTGGTATTGTATCTATGTGATTATTTTATTTAAAAGAGTGTGTTCTGCAAATACTAATCAATTCTTTCATCAGTTTAACTAACATTTTTTATTTATCCACTAAAAGTCAGTCATGAGGTGTTCTTCAGTAAGACACTGAGGATACAGTAAGGAACCAGTAAAGGTCACCACAGACTTCATAGACCACAACACCCAAACACAGGGACAGACATTCTGAGAATGGAAAAGTCACAAGGGTTTCAGACACAGGCAGATGCCTGAGTGGCTTTCAGCTTCCTGAGCATTTCTGTACCCCCTACAGCATTACAAAAAGTCAATCCTTAGTCTTAATGGGGCGAGATATGCAGAGCCTATGAAAAGGGCAGGGGTGAAATCCCAGGCTACAAACCAGGGGATCTCTGTTCTATAGAAAGAATTTTCACAGAACATTCCAACTGCAAGCTATCTTCTAAAATAAAATTGCAAGTACAAGCCAAGGGATCCATGGTTATGGAAGGCAGAATCTGGAACACAGACCCTATCCAATGGCACAGATTGTTGGCATCATTACATGTGTGCATGCACCCATACAGTCAGCTGGCCTGGGACTTGAATCTTTAAGCCAGTATTATGAATAAGAAAGTCTTAAGCACATTCTCAAGACCAAATCATGATGGATAATGACTGGCATTTGGGTTTTCCGTTTATGTATACAGTAGCTTTCACGAAAAACATGTTTAATCAGGTTAAGAGTAACCTAGGCATTACCTGTGTGCATGCAATCAGATGTTCAGCCCTATTAATGACTGCGGCTGGATCTTGGTCTAAAGGCATGTTTAATTTGTGTGGTTATGTTTTGTCCTAGAATCCACTACTCACATAAAGCTGGCTCTGGTCTTATGAACCTCCTGCCTCTGAGTCTTAGATATTAGCACTAAAATCAAGTGACACCAAGTTTCTCTTTAAAATTACCAATTGTGAATTACTAAATTTTAAATCCCAAAGCTGTGGGAAGAACAAAAGCTATATAAGAGGCTGTTATTTGTCTTCTACAGTGAGAAGTTGCTGAAGCCAACTAATGCAGAAACTGTTGGGCCATGGAATTGTAATGGTGGGCTAGTCAAATATGCACTGTTTGCTTGTTAATACCATGCTACATTCTGGGGGCCAGAATTAAGGTTAATTAGAAAATGACCAAGTCAAGATGAAAACCTTCTCTCTATCAATAAGATTAAATAAACCCTTTACTTCCCAAATAGTTTCCGTCATGTTGTTTTATCACAGCAGAAGAACCTGAACAGAGTTGCTGGGGATATGAAACAAGTGTCAAAGAGAAGGGTTTAGGACAAGTACCACGGCCACAATAGACGTGTCAACTTTTAAATCTAGATTCTGGAAAGGAAATAGAAAACAGATATATGGTTGTTTGGTTGGAGTTAGCTGTCCAGACAAGGGAATATCTACAGATGCTCATGGACCATTCTGCCTCTACATTCTGAGGCTTTTCCAAGAGACTTGAGTGTGTCATCATGAGAGCTGTCAAAAAGCAGAAGAATCTGAAGTTACGTACATCACAAGACATCTTCACAAGGATGTTGCCATTAACTATAATAAAGTTTCCTCTCGTAATTTAAGAGATTGTAAAAACAAGAGACATAATGATATGGCAGACAGAAGTGAACACATTCCTGTTTGAAGGACTTGTCTGGATATCCCAAAATTGTCTCAGGATTATTATAAGGCAATGTTCATTGCTTGGAATTGAAGGATGGCAAAGGTTTGCACCGTGTTGAAGTACTTCCATTAAACATGTATATTTTTCATTATCTGAAAACAAAAGCAATTTCTAAATAAATCCCCACTAGTAAAGATTTTGGCTTTTATTTTAAATGAGACGAAATATCTCACTTTGATATATCACTGCTGCTGCTGAGTTGAAATTAGACTGTGGGGGCCAGGCCAAGGGTGAAAGCAGGAAGATCAATTGGAAAATTATGGTGGCAATCTAGGCAATTAATGGTCCAGGAGTGGAAATGGGAGTGATCATGAGAAGCAAATGGATTTCTGATATATTAACATTTTGAGAGTATAGATTGTATTTTGAATGTGAGGGACACAAGGAAGAGATAATAATGAAGCTAAGATTTTAGCTAAGTAAATAGAGAAATTGAGCTGCTGTTTCCTTAGGTGGAAAACATTAAAGAAGGGAGACGCATTTATTACTTATTTATTCATTCATTTATTCATTCATTCATTTATTCATTCATTTATTTATTTATTCATTTATTCATTCATTCATTTATTCATTTGTTTATTATACCTTATTCACATTATATCCTGATTGTTATCCCCTCACCCTTATCTTTCAGTTCCCACCTTTCCACACTCTTCCACCCTATTCCTTTCATCTAGATCTCTGACAATGGGGGGAGGGGCCCTCCTCCCCCACAGTCTGACCTCAGTCTATCAGGTCTCATCAGGATAGCCTGCGTTGCCTTCCTCTGTGTGCCTGTAAGGCTGCCCCTCCAAGGGGCAGTGATCAAACTGCAGGCACCAGGATTCATATGAAAGGCAGTCCTCTGCCCGCTCCCCACTCCCTGCAAAACAAACATCCATCAGCTACGTCTGAACAGGGGCTCTAGGTTGTCCACGTGCAATGTCCTTGGTTGGTGTTTCAGTTTGTTCAGCTACCCCCCAGGGTCCTAACCCACCAGCTTGATGGTCTCCCTGTGGAGCTTCTGACCCCTCCAGGTCCCTCCACCCTTCAACTCTTCTATACAACTCTCAGTACTTTGCCCAAAGTCTGGCTCTGAGTCCCAGTGTCTGTCCCACTGGGTGGAGTCTCTCAGAGGACATCTATGTTGGACTAATAGCCACTTATATGTGAGTATATACCATGCATGTCTTTCTGGGTCTGGGTTACCTCACTCAGGATGATCATTTCTAGTTCCTCTTTTGCCTGCAAATTTTAATATTTCCTTGTTTTTGATAGCTGAGCAGTATTCCATTGTGTAAATGTACCACAGTTTCTTTATCCATTCTTCAGTTGAGAGGCCTCTAGGTTGTTTCCAGGTTCTGGCTATTATGAATAAGGCTGATATGAACAGAGCTGAGCAAATGTGCTTGTTGTGTGGTGGAGTATCTTTAGGGTATATGACCAAGAGTGGTATAGCTGGGTCTTGAGGTAGCACTATCTCTAATTTTCTGAGAAAGCACCAGATTGACTTCCAAAATGGTTGTACATAATTTGCATTCCCACCATCAATGGCGGAATGTTCTCCTTTCTCCACATCCTCACCAGCATGTGCTGTCACTTGAGTTTTTTTATTTTAGCCATTTCTGATAGGTGTAAGATGGGATCTTAGAGTTATTTTGATGGCAAAATGTACAATAGAGATTCAATTTTTCATGGTAGGTTAATTTTTAAAACAGTACAAGAATCTTATTAGATGGATGAACGAGCCCATGAGGGTAAGGTCTATAACTCAGTGGAAGGAACTGAGATGGTGTTTGATGTTAAGCCATTAGTATAGGAATGGTTCCTGCACCTGAATAAGATCTTCTGGTCATTGTAAGATCAAAAATAAGAAGTCTGGGCACTAAATCCTCATGGAGAAACAAATGAGAGCCAGCAAAACAGTGTTTTAGGAAAGAGGAAGTGGACAGTGTCAAATGCTACCACTGAGTCATGATGTAGGCGATGAATATGCAGAATCTCCAGCTAGATTGAGCAATTTACAGACTGGGAAGAAGCTAAAAAAAAAAAAAAAGGAGGGAAACAAAGGTGACAACATTGATTATTACTACTTAAAGAGATCAACAAATTAGTTCTGTGTTTTCATAAATTAGAATGCAAATCAGCTGAGGTGGGGATGACAATACATGGAAGATATGTGAGAGAGGAGAAAACCAACCATGCAGGGCAGGGAGGCATGGAGTGGCCTTGGTCTCCTTTGTAATTAGAGAACCATGGGTTCCTGAATCAATCCAATGAACACAGGTGTATGATTTTATTCCAGCCATGTTCTCTTCTCCAAAGAGATACAAAGGTCTTGGAAGGTTCCATTTCATCAGCTTGTCACTATTTCTATTTTGCAAATCGATCAGAAAGTTAGGGATACAGAGAAATTGAGGATGACTACAGAAATATCCTCATAATAATGAGACATGGAGTCATAGCAAGGTAGAAAGAAATGGACGGGAGAAGGGAAATTTGTATTATGTTAAAGTTGATTTAGGCAACTGGAAGGAATGGGCCGCAAAATGAAGGAGTGGTGATAATTATTGATTATGTTGAGGCAAATGAGATGATCTTGTAACTGAGTAGCTAAGTAAACTTGGAGGGCGACATCCATGATCTTGGATTTAAGATTCAGATTTCTTGAAAGAAAGGCCCAAGAGCAGGTGTGATGGTGCATGGGCTTTATTCTCAGGAGTTGGAAGGCAGAGGCAGGTAGATATCTGTGAGTTCAAGGCCAACATGGAAGCAGTAAATGGCTGCAGGAGGAGGAGACACTGACCAGCCTAGATGCAGAAAGGAGATTCCCAGACCTGTGCAGAAACCTTCAGGGTCACAGCTTTTGTAAGTTGTCGCCTAAGCTGTCTATACATTTGGTGATGTAACTGCCTTTAAGCTATCCATGCTCCTGTAAGTATCCCCAGTAAATTTACTGGGTTCTCTAAACTGGAATCTGGTAGACTCATTACTATGGTCTGCCTTGGTTTTCCTACTTGGCATGAGGAGACATATGTATGTTGTGGCTCCATAGGGAAATTTTCATACATGATAGCATATATTCAAATCTGCACAGGGAAGCTGTAATGTGCCAAGGGCCAATAGTTTCCCATGAAGATTAGGTTTAGAAACTTGCTTTGTCTCTAAGTACACATACCAATTTCAACAATGTCAGTAGTAAATGCTCTGTGACTATTAAAACCATCAAAGAAGTGCTCAGTATTTTAAGAATTTAAATGAGATTTTTCTGTGAGCATATAAATGATTGCTTGGATAATTCTATGATCTTTGGGACAAAAATCAGTGTAGCCACATTAACTTAATTAAAGGACTCCTCTGTATGAAATTTAATCCCTTTCAAAATTACCACAGGCATTTCATAAAGAAAGAAAAAAGGAAAGAAAGAAAGAATGAAAGAAAGAAATCAGGGAGGAAGGGAGGTGGGAAGGTAGGAGGGGAGAGAGAGAGAGAGAGAGGGGGGGGGAGAGAGAGAGAGAGAGAGAGGGAGAGAGAGAAAGAGAGAGAGAGAGGGAGAGAAAGAGAGAGAGAGAGAGGGAGAGAGAGAGAGAGAGAGAGAGAGAGAGAGAGAGAGAGAGAGAGAGAGAGAGAGAGAAGAGACACTTAAAAGGATCAAACAAGCAGTAACAAGTCAAAAGCATCTACATGTTTCATCTGGTCCTACTCAGAGCTAGATGCTGAGCTGTCTGCACAGCCTTAGCCACTGCAGATCTGTATAGTCACCATGCTTACATTCCATGACACCTCAGCAAAGCAGCTCACCCTACACTGACCTCCATTGACTTCTGACAACAGAGTTAAGTTTATGAAACTTTTGTTTAGGTGAGTTCACTGACAAGGCTCATTAGTCCAATGTCTACAACTTTAAGGTTTTGCTCAAAAAGAATAAAATAGCATAATGGGACCTTACCAAAAATATGGGCAAGTATTAGTATGCTTTGTGAAACTGCATTGGCAACAAATTTGAGGTGATAGGAGGGATCTGAAGATTCCCTGCTGCAGTTGCTAGGAACTTAAAGTTTAGTCAAAATAGCAAAGATAGCCATATCTAAGAGTAACTGAGGGCCTTTGATCAGCTGGTATTTGGCTGAGCCCCTTCAGGATCTCTAAGGGCGTATAGGGGTCACATGTGCCCACTCAGTGTCTAAGCATCCCAGGAAAAATGAACATGTTTGCCTGCTCTATTATGGGGTGGTTATAAATTCTTGATGATTCCAGTCCTAAAATTTTATCAGAGCATCCAATAGTCAATAGCAATAGAATATATAAATTACACATGTTCAGTAGTATAAATACATGTTAGCTACATACATATTGTATATATATCAGCATACACATGTACCTGTACATATGATCTTTATTTACGTATAGTAAAACACACAATTAGGTTATATTAGGTAAATAATCTTTTTTAAATAATTAGATTCATTTCATGTGCATGGCTGCTTTGCCTGTATGTATCATGTGTGCATAAGTGTACCTAGTGTTCTCAAACGTCAGGAGAGGACATAGGATCCCCTGGAACTGGAATTACAGATGGCTGTGAGACACCATTTGGATGCTAGGATTGAATCTAGGTTCCCTGGGAAGAGCAACTAGTGCTCTCAATTATGTTACTTAGATGCTGTGGGGTGCACATGCTATTTGTTTATATCATAGTATTTTTAACAGAATGATGGATAGAGCAGCTCTATTTTAATGAAAGTGAGTCCCTCGTAAGCCTCTGAAGCAACAATTCTCTACAGACAAGAGCATCTATGACATCTAGCATCTATAAATATTTCTCTCTCAAATTGTACCCCAGTGGTCATCCCTGTTTCTCTAATTTCAGTGTTCTTTGTGCATGCATGAATGAATTACCAGTGGAAATGTAGCTATTAGAGCATCCTCTCAGTGAAAATCAATTTTAAAGTAACAGTTTAAGTGATGCTAAACACTGCTTTTCAAAAAATCCCACTCATTTGTTAGCCACTAAACCAACAATGAGGCATGAACAGCTTAATTTGAGGCAGTAATAATATATAATTCATAAAGGTCAAAGCCAAGCTCTTCGAGTAGATTTCCATCTGTGCTCCTCTGAAGAGTATTTGTGTACTCCAGGGACAGGTTTTTGTTTTCTTGTGCAGCTTGTATTGTCAGAAGTCCCAACGATAATTTTATTATGATCCTTTATTGGGGATGAATGCTGAGTAAATGCTTTATCACGTTCTTTGTTGTCATAAATTTTGTGTTCTCAAAGGGTTGAATGCCTGATATTGTCTCAGTTTCAGAGAGCATCCACCATCCTGCTTGCAAGCAGGTTCACAGGTAGGGTTTTATGGTTGCCCTCAGAAATCATCCCTAAAGAGTATTTATTAGTGTGGAGTAGAATTATGCAATTTCTTTATACTAATGATTGCATGCAAAATCAATTTAGAAAAAAATTACAGACTTAGTATTGTACAATTTTACTGAAATACATCCATTTAAAGAATGTCTTTTTCTGACACCTTTTAAGCACGTGATCCTGCCTCTTGCTGCCTGTCGGGTGCTACGTGCTGTAGAGGCATGAAGAACAAGAAAGCCAGCATCTTCCATGGCCTTGCAGTGGCACTTCTCATGGGAAATAGTCATGTAGTGAGATTGAGCTCTGCTCCCTCCTAAGTCCATTTTGCTCAGCTGTTTCACTTCTCTGGACAGCACCAAAGCACTTAAAGAAGCCACTTTAATGTCACCACTTGGGGTGTTCAGTATGTGCCTGCGTTATTTTGTATTGAGGTCATCAAAGAATACTTTTAAAATCTTATACCAAACCCTTCAGAATGATGACACTCCTGGAGGAATTGTATTCAATAGCTCCTCAATAGAGATGACATTTTGACATACAGCCTGCTCGTACTATTGAACTTACATAGCAAGTGCAGATTATTGCTATCATTTCTAACAAAATCTGCTTGGTGAATGGTGCCATTCATAACTTTCACAAATATATGCCATTAATAAGTTTAATTGCGTCCCTTAGCCAAATAGTTAATGTTACCTACAAAGATCCACTTGTTTCTTTGTATTCCTAGTAAATCTCCGGGATGCAGTTGATGAGATATCTGGGCAGGAAGACATCATTTGATTGCTCTGTCCTTGTCTGATATGCCTCAGGTGGTTGCAAAGCAAAGAATTAGAAAGGGCTGGTGGCATTTGATGAGAAGAGTGTTGGAGAGTCCATGACTCATGATTCTTCTGGGCATAGGCTCTTGGAGCACTGAACAGGCAGTGATGCTTTCCGCATGGCTTATGAGATGAGGCTGGACCAAACACTCTAAGCTTGACACAGTGACTTTGGTACTATGCTGGGCCAGGGGCCACAGCAATTGCTAGTGGACAATCTCACAGCATTTCCTGCAGGGAATGTTTGGTAGTCTGCTGCATCAGGCAAATGTCATGAAGCTTCAGGAACATTCCAGCCAGATTTCAAGTTCCTTTCCAGTTTGACTTATTTTCAACCTCAATTAGAAAGAGGTCATTTGTAAATAAAGCCATTAAACAAAAATAGGTTATCTCGACAGACAGTATGTTATGCTATCCAACACAGAGCTCTTTTTTCTTTGATGCTTTTACCTATTCCAACAAAATATGAATAAAAAAATGTCTCCCACACACTGGCCATTCCTCTACATCTCTGTGGTCCATGCGGCTAAAAGCACTGCCAGGAACAGTGGGGGTCCTTGTCAGGCAATCATCAGTGCTCCTGCCGTGCCCAGATTTGATTCCACTAGAAAGCTTCTGCTGCTGCGGGCTGTCTGCGAAAGGTAAGCCATGGGGAGCTTGCCTGTGGTGTGGGAGAGGGCAGAGCAGGCAGGGGGTAGAGTGAAGACAAAAGCCAAGGATTCTTCTACTTAGAAAATTCACTCTGAGTCTGTTCAAGGGCAAGAATGATTATTTGTTCCCATCTTTTTTGCATACATTGGTTACATATTCAACGTTTAAAAGCTGCTAGAAATGTTTACAGACACTAATGCCAAAAGGAAACCTGTCCTTCCTTACAGGTTACATGCCAGGTGGGCCAGGCAACATCAAGACCCATATTCTAGAGTTCACAGAATGAACACCTGTACTACTGAGTTTAATAGGATGTGGATTCACTGCCTGCTATGGTTTAGCATGGGTGACCACAGAAAAGTGGCAGAGTCTTTAGGAGACAGGGCTAAGGAGGAGAAGCGAGGTCACCAGGGACATGCTCCTGAAGGGAACCTCATATTCTCTTGTTTAACTTTTTGGCTGTAGTTGTTCATACCACAAGCCCAAAGCAACAGACCCCAAAGTATTCAGACCCTCTGAAACCATGCACAAAAGTGAATTGTCCTCCTCAGAGGTTGTTTACCATGGGTATCTGATCACAGGGATGAAAAGGCTGTCACACCAATGGTAGCAGCAGTCATGAAAACTTCTTTAGGTTTCAGTATGTCATGAGGATAAGGCTGGAGTTTTGAGCCTGGGAGGTATGGATTGACACTCCCTATTTCACTACTTCTCAGTCTTCCCACCCTCACTTCAGGAAAGTGGTACCATCTTCTTTTGTCCCACCTTTCTGAGGGGATTGGGAAAGGAACCAAATTTTGTCTTTCAACTAAGCTATACTTATTTACAGGAGACTTTGGACAGATATATTTGCCACTAAAAATGTAGTTCGAAATTCATATTAAATTACTCTTCTGATAGGAAAAAAAAAAACATGTTCTGTGTAAACTTCCCCAAACCACTTTACCATGACAATTCCTGCCTGACAGCCCCTTCTCTCAGTGCTTAGATTGTGGGGGACTGTGTTCGTAGTTTACATTAAGGTGTTAGGAAAACCTCTACCCTGTTAGTGTTGGCCTCAAGATAATGGGTTGTTTCATGTGGACAGGGAAATGTTAGACTTAGCTCCCTGAGTGTATGTCAATGTTTATAAGAACGCAATACAGTGGCTCCTGTTTTCTAAATTGGGGAAGAAAGGTCAATTCTGGAAGTCGGGAAAGGAACTTGCCTACATTTTTGAAATAGATCCTTAGTCAAATATTCACGTCCCTTGAGCCACCTGCTCAAAGATGTGCTTTACCAACCTAGGTGTGCTAGAAAAACACTTTCTTGATTTTTCTTTTTTTTGGACAGCGTCTCACTATGTAGCTCTGGTTGGCCTTGGTGCTTTCTGCTACTTCCTGAATGTTGGAATTAACTTGATATGCCAGGGCTAGTTGATATCCAGGGGAGGCCTCCCCTTTTTCTGAAGAGAGAGGGAGGAAGAGTGGATTGGTGGGGGGAGGGGAAGGGCAGGACTGGGAGAAGAGGAGGGAGAGGCACTGCAGTCAGGATGTAAAGTCAATTAATTATTTAATTTTAAGAAAAGGTTTTACCACCATGCCTGACAACTTTTCTGGTTTTATGCCAGTAAAACTTTCCACCGGGAAACCAGATAGATGGGTTTTAGAGGGATACTATCTTTAAAAAAAAAAAAAAAGTAAATATCACAAAACTATGCTGTTTAGAAGTTCACTCAGATGGATAGTTTTGGGCTAGAGAAGTGTTTATTTTAGTGGCTACCTTACTTTAGCTCTGGTACCTTCTCATTTGTGAGGTCATTATAATATCTTAATTTTTAAAATAATATAAACTCCATAGACAGCTTATATCTAATTTCTTCAAGAAGAAATATAAAGTCCATTCCTCCCATCATTTGTAAGAGAGTGGACATTGAGGTATAGTTCATAGTTATAGGTGGTATTTGTAGAACAAAGGAAACACCTCCAACAAACTGAGTGAACTATTTTCTTTTTATTTTGTACAATGAGTTTTAATGGTATTCATCCTAAATGCACTCTTGTTGCTGTTTCTAGTTGACTTTCTTAATCACCCAGCTAGTCTGCTAGGAAGCAGTTAATAACAAAAGCATTACTTCTTTGTAAACTTTAAGTGGCACCTTAAAAAAAATCTTTTCTCAGATTTTAATTAATCTTGAATATTTAATAATTTTGCATAACTTAAGCAAAAGCTTATCTTTTTTTTCTTGCCTCAGGCTTCTTGAACTTTAATTAGTATGCAATGTATCTTGCAAGATTTCCATGTTACTTATAAAGAGCAATAGTTTTGATTCATTTAAACTCAACAGCCAGCATCAGATAGGGAGTTGATGTAATAATAATTACATTGCAAAGGGAATGAGTAAAAATAAGAAATTAAGGAGAAGTTTTCTGAAGTTTAAATTTGACTTTTACACTGCGGATGTTCTGCAGACTAGAGATGAATGCAATTGATGGGATGCCTGTATCCCCGTCAAAACTCATCCACTGAAGCTTGGTCCTCAGTGTGATCCTATGCAAAAGTGAGGCTATTGGGAGTGGTTACATTGTGAAAGTAGAAAATACTTGATTAGGTATAGTGCATCTATACAAGAGACACCCCACAATTCAGCCTCAACAATTCTGTGATGTGACAACAGTTGGAAGACAAACACCCGTGCACCAGGATCCACTGAACCTCTCCCTGCCATAGCCCCTTTTGCCTAGCTTTCACCCCCACAAGGCATCTACTTGTTTCTCTATTATTTATTTATTTGTCTGTTTGTTTATAAGCTACCCGGTATGTGATATTTTGCTACAGTAGGCCTGCATATCAAAACAGCAAGTGCAGTGTTTGTATGGACATCTGATGACAAAGGGGACATGGTCAAGCACACGGTGGAAACTGAACTGGTGATGGGGAGACACACCCTTCAGGAAACAACAGGAAACCTTGTCAAGCCCACCTTCCTGAAAAGGAAATGCAGTGGCTCATATCAGTGAGGAATGTGGAGTTGGCCATAAGCTTCATTCAGTAATGCATCAATGACCAAGATATTGGCTTGAGGGAGGCAGAAGGTTTTGCTCCAAGCTCAAGGGCAGAATGTGTCTTTAAAACCAACACACCCATTAATTTACCAAAAAAAAAAAAAAGTTACCTAATTTCTGCCCTCAACCTGAGACTGCCCTGTTCATGGTCACATGTCAGTGGTAAGATGGCTGTTCCTTCATGACACTGTTTCTAAGCAGCCCCTGTGGTTATAAACTGAAGCACTAGCTTTTCTGGACCCAAACACAAATCCCTGAGAAGGGTTGGGCTTAGAACAACACACAGAAGTCCAGTGCTGAGGAAGAGAATAAAATACCTGACTATGCAATTTGTGAGATTATGTAACCAATACACAAGAGAGGATTCTAGTTGTTTAGGGACCAAGAAAACAAAAGAGTGCCACATGATGCAGACATTAATTCGGAGCATCTGGGTGATGGAGTAAAGATGTGAAAGACCTTTACATCTCTCTGGAATCAAGAACTTCCTCTAGTACAGACGTCAATAGGGCCTACAATGGTCAGAAAAGGTGATTAGGCACCTTAAGGTGTCCAGCACTAGACCAATTCTCACCTTTATTACCCCTTTCCCTCTTAAAGTTTCTCTAGTTTTGTGGCAAATTAGTCATCTTATATTGTACGATCTACATTTGAATTCCCATGAATCATTCATAAGTTTTTGACTTAGAGTCATTGGAGTTGGCCTCTGTGGAAGACATTTAGTTACGGTTTTGTATTTTCACAGGTGTGTAATAGTTGATCATGTTGCCTTCATGCACTTCTACCCTCTACTTGCCCTAAACGTCCCCTGTGCTCTATAGTTTTATGTCAACTTGACACAAGCTAGAATGATTTGGGGGAATCTAGGAAAAGCCCCTACCAGATTGGCCTGTGGGGATGCCTGTGGGAGGGTCCAGCCCATTGTGGTACCAGCCTGGAGAGACTAGCGGCACTGAGTGGTATAAAAAAGCAGGCTGAGCAAGCCAGTAATCAGGCTACTCCACTGTCTTGGCATCTGTTCCTGCTCAGACTTCTGGGTAGCGGGAGGGGTGGACTAGAAGTGGTGAGATGAAATAAGCCTATTCTTCCCAAGTGGCTTCATTTGGTCATGGTGATTCATCGGCAATAGAAACCTGAACTAAGAAGACGCGCGCACGCGCAAACGCAGTCATTAGTGCCCCAAGTAAAATGCAGAGGAATATTTTCTGCTGAAGAAGATGGGAGTAGAGGAAGGGTCCTGGGAGTGATTACAAGCACACACAGCGAAGTCTGATGGAGGAGCACAGCTATGGAGTCCCACAGAAACCACTGGGTGCCTGAGGGGAGAGTCTAGAGCACTGCATTCTGGGAACAGAGGACAGAACTCTTTGCCTTCCACTGCTTCATTTCTGACTTCGCTCATTTTTAAAGAGACAGCTATACTTTTTTTTTTCTTCAGTCTACTTTAGCTTTTCTGTTTTTCAAATTGCCAGTAGACAATCTAGGAAAATGTGTGTCAGTAAGGACTTTAAAAATACATATTTAATATGCATGTTATAATTTGGCTCATTTCTCCTTAGAAACAGTGAATTATGGATGTGAGGATTTTTTTTATTTTATTTTCTGCAGATAAAGTAAAACATGCACTCTTAAGACAATGGGTGATTTAGGCAAACAACGGAAGTACCTATAGTTTTGAGGACATGCTAATTAGCTCTCAGCACTATGCCAGGCTAGGCTATCCCAAGGGATTTCAAATCTACCAGCTTTGGTTTCCCCCCAGATATGGGAAAGACAGTAGCCTTTCTTATTTCAGAACTGTAACATGTGAAAGCTGACATCACTAACCTTCCCCATCATCTGAGCTGCACTTTCTACCCATGTTGCAGGTAGGATGAAAAAGTTAGAACTTTAGTATCTTCAAAATGTGGCCCATGACCCATGGCCCAGCAGCAGCAGCAGCAGCCTGAAGATTATCTGAAATGCACATTTTGATGACCTATTGCATAGGGTCTGTCTTCTTTTTTTAAAGACGTATTTATTATTATATATACAATGCTCTGCGTGCATGTGCACCTACAGGCCAGAAGAGGGCGTCAGATCGCGTCATAGATGGTTGGGTGCCCCCATGTAGTTGCTGGGAATTGAACTCAGGACCTCTGGAAGAGCAGTCAGTGCTCTTAACCGCTGAGCCATCTCTCCAGCCCCAGGGTCTGTCTTTTATAGAACATGAGTATCATGACTGGAGAGATTGAGAAGTACTGGTCTGAAGTTTCTGATGCTTCTGAAAATCTGCTTAATTTTCCTTATTTCATTCTCCCCATTCATAATCATGTGCTCACCATGAGTGTCTGTACAGTAGCCTCTTCTTCTACCATTAGGTCTTCTGGCAGAGGGCCTTCCAGGAGGCCTTTCTACCATTCTCCTATGGTGAAAGGATTCTTCTGGGCTCCAGTACTTATGTGAAAAACTTTTAGACACTCTATATTATCCTGGCATCTGTGAATTATACTGTAGCCTTCTCATTGATCTTCCTATGAGTCCTGCACAATGAGCTGTCCTAGGACAACTGTGATATTGTTGCAAGCTGTTTTCCACCTTGGATATTTCTTAAATGTTTCCATTCCCCATGACAGCTTATATCTAATTTCTTCAAGAAAAAAAACTCGCAGTAAAATTTGCACTATTCTATTCTATTCTATTCTATTCTATTCTATTCTATTCTATTCTATTCTATTCTATTCTATTCTATTC
>OU015744.1:75907069-75917820 GCA_907169655.1 Acomys percivali
TCTATTCTATTCTATTCTATTCTATTCTATTCTATTCTATTCTATTCATTGGAAACAGAGAAGTTTTGAGAACTTTTCTTGGTTGCAAACTATTATTTTTAAAATACTTCTATTAAAGCCATTTCTGATGTACTTTCTTCCAACTGTCTCTAACTACTGACTTGAAAAGGATGAACAAAGAAGAACTGCAGGTAAGATTTGGAGTGGGTTAATTGAAACTGGAGTTCCTTTTCCTGAATAACCCGTGACGGCCAATGGCCATTCTTCTAGTGTGGGTCCAGTTGAACTCATGCATAGCAGGAAGTGAATGGCCTTTCTGGAGTGTGGACACACAGATTAGATTTTCAGGCATTCTGAGACTTTGGAGGCACTCCCCCAGCCTAAGCCACACATATGCCTTACTTTCTAATGTCTATTTCCCAAGACAGCTTTGTCTCTTACTACTTCATGTCAGCTTTTTTTGTACTTGAAAGACTGATTTTAACATAATCTCTCGCATAAAACACTGCTCAGTCCCTCCATTAGGAATTATGTCTTTCCTTCTTTATAATGTGACAGTCCTTTCTTATGCTACTATTTTATTCATTTATTCTTCTAACCTACCTGAAAAGAGATATCCACATAAAGCCAGACACACTAAAACTGTTAGAAGAGAAAGTGGGGAAGAGCCCAGAACTCATTGGCACAGGAGAAAACTTACTGAACAGAACACTAATAGCCCAGGCTGTAAGATCAATAAATAATAAATAGGACCACATGAAACTGAAAAGCTTCTGTAAGGAAAAGGACACTCTCAACAGAAAAAAATGACAGCCTGCAGACTGGGAGAAGATCTTCACCAATCCTACTTCTGATAAAGGGCTAATATCCAAATATATATAAAGAACTCAAGAAAGTAAACACTACCAAACCAAATAACCCAATTAAGAAATGGAGTTCAGAGCTAAACAGAGAATTCTAAACAGATGAATATCAAATGGCTGAGAAACACTTAAAGAAATGCTCAACATCCTTAGTCATCAGGGAAATACAAATCAAAACAACTCTGAGATTCCATCTTACACCTATCAGAATGGCTAAAATAAAAAAATTCAAGTGATAGCACATGTTGGCGAGAATGTGGGGAAAGGGGAACACTCCTCCATTGATGGTGGGAGTACAAACTTGTACAACCACTTTGGAAATCAATCTGGTGCTTTATCAGAAAATTGGGACTAGTGCTACCTTAAGACCCAGCTATGCCACTTCTCGACATATACCTTAAAGATGCTCCACCACACAACAAGGACATTTGCTCAACTATGTTCATAGCAGTCTTATTCATAATAGCCAGAATCTAGAAACAACCTAGATGTCCCTCTACTGAAGAATGGATAAAGAAACTGTGGTACATTTATACAACAGAATACTTCTCACCTATTAAAGACAAGGAAATCTTGAAATTTGAAGGCAAAGGAGGAACAGAAATGATCATCCTGAGTGAGGTAACCCAGACCCAGAAAGACACATACGATATATACTCACTTGTAAGTGGATATTAGTCCAACATAGATGGTCTCTGAGAGAGTCCACCCAGCGATGGATTGGGATAGATGCTGGGTCTCAGGGTAGAGTACTGAGAGTGGCATGGAAAAGTGGGGGGATGGAAGGACCCAGAAGGTTCAGGAGCCCCACAAGGAGACCATCAAACTGGGGGATCTGGACCCAGCAGGCCCTGCAAAAACTGCTGTGCCAGCCAAGGACAATGCATGTAGTAAAGCTAGACCCTCTGTTCAGGCAGGTCTAGCCAATGGACAGTGCATTCTCCAAGGCTGTGGGGAGAGCAGGACTGCCCCTGACATGAACTCAGGTGCCCCTGTTCGATCCTTTCCCTTGGTGGGGAGGCCAGGAGACACACAGAGGAAGTGGAAGCAGGCTATCCAGATGAGACCTGATAGGCTGTGGTCATATGGTGGGGGAGGAGGTCCCCCTCTCTCAGAGGTCTAGGGAAGGGTAATAGGGCAGAAGAGGGGGGAGGGTGTGAAGGGGAAGATACAAAAAAGGGGGTAACATTCAGGATGTAATCTGAATAAATGATAATAAATTAATATAAAAAATTCAAGGAATGAAAGTTGAACTCTTTATATATAATTAAAAATTATACCACTTAAAACACAATCAGAAAAACAAATATCACCTAAAAGTTTTCTCTCTAATTATATGATTTAATGCAACTGATTTAAAGAAAACCCACTTTACAAACAAACAAACAAACAAACAAACAAACAAAAAAGAGTAGATGATTATCTATTTTCAGTGAGGTGCCAGCTCAGGTCTTCAGGTCTGTTCTCATTCTTACAGACTTCAAATGTAGGAGGAACTGCTAACATGCCATTTTAAACTAGCTGAGAAGGACACAGCAATGCAATGCATTTCAGATTTGTCTAAGAACTTGTCATTGAGCCTTTGCTTATAGTAGCTGAAACCAATGTCTTACAAAGACACCAACTTTAAGTGCTGGCATACTGACTGATGTACTAAAAATTGTATAACTAACATATATTTTTGTGGTGAAATTAATCATTGAACCATGAAGTTCTAGCTCATACCCAACTACTATATCATCTATTTAATTTAGTCCTTTTTTTCCTCCATTGAATTCTTACTTTATTTTTAATGAATGGGGAATTAATATTCTAAGAGAAAATGAACTCACCTGGCTTCCACTGCAGTAAAGATATTCTCTGGAGACTGCCTTGGCTTAAGGAAACTTCTAACTAATTAAAAGGGGCTGAGAATTTTGGATTGAAGCCAGTTACACAGACCTCCTGGGAAGGCCCATTGTTCAGAAATAAAACAGTTTCGAAAGATCATTTGCTGAACTCTATCAGAACCTTTAGAAGTTTTTGTTTGTTTGTTTGTTTTGTTTTGTTTTTGTTTTGTTTTTTTATTAATTTATTCTTGTTACATCTCTATGGTTATCCCATCCCTTGTATCCTCCCATTCTCCCCTCCCTCCCATTTTCCCCTTATTCCCCTCCCCTATGACTGTTCCTGAGAGGGATTACCTCCCTCTGTATATGCTCATAGGGTATCAAGTCTCTTCTCAGTGACCTGCTGTCCTTCCTCTGAGTGCCACTAGGTCTCCCCCTTCAGGGGACTTAGTCAAATGTGAGGCACCAGAGTGCATGAGAAAGTCATATCCCTCTCTCCACTCAAGTGTGGAGACTGTCCTGTCCATGGGCTAGATCTGGGTAGGGGTTTAAATTTTACCGCCTGTATTGTCCTTGGCTAGTGCTTTAGTTTGAGTGGGACCCCTTGGCCCAAATCTGCCTTTCAAAGAAGTTTTAACCCACCAGCGGACAAGACCAACAGAGGAGTAACCACATGGAAGATCCTAGGCTGGACTTGCCTATCACATTGTATCACACATAGTACGGAGTTTTCATTATTTAGTTTTCTATTTTATGTGTATGAATGTTTTGTTTGCATGAGTGCTTGTGCACTATGTATGTGCCTGTTACACTCAGAGCCCAGAGATAGCTATCAAATCTCCTTAAACTGGAGTTGAGGGCAGTTTTGAACTTCCATGTGGGTGTCACAAACTGAACTAGTGTTCTCTGAAAGAGTCGCCAGTTTTCTAAACCACTGACCTGCCTCTCTAGCCTCCATATGACTCCAATACTACATCTTGTTTAACATAAAATGGAATCATTATAAAGCTGTTAGTGAGATGTTCAGATTTCTGATAAACATTTAGGACTGGTTATATACTCCAAAGCATTAGTGCATCTCACTTAGAAGTTTATTTTTAAATACCAGGTAAGTAACTACATGTGGGCACTGTCTACCATATTGAACGTTCTAACTCTTATAGCCCCTGTATCTGTTCCTTTTAGTTTCTCATTATTTGCACTTCTAGTACCCCTAGAATTCTGTTGTGTTAATCTTTTTTTTTCTTCTACATCTTCCTCTCTTGCCAAGTTGTTATAGCTTTCGGATTCCGCAAGAGTTTTATTCTCACTGACGTGTGATATCACTACATCTGTGAGTTCTCTTCACTCCGGCTCCATGGTGCTTTGGTTTTACCCTTTTCGTTTGTCCACTTGGTTTTATGGTTGCTACATGGTCAGCTTCCACCACCTCTGCTAAAAGTCACTAGAGAAAACACTAGTAATACAAAACACGACTTTCTAGAAAACTCCTTCCATGACTTCCCATGCGTGGTTCAGAGGATAACTCGTGATCCCTCTTAGATGTCAAACCACACAGGGCCCTTTCCCCTCTGGTTCTCTTTACATTTCTAGCAATATATCTACCTTCTCTTCCTACTAGTTGTCAATCTCTGGAAGGACTAAAGATAATGATGGAATTTTCCCACTTGAAAGCAAAGTCCTTTGCACTCACGCCTCTTTTGTGTTGCCTGGAATGTCTATCTTCTGTGCTAGTGATTTGCTTCTTTGTGAGCATCTGCAAAAATCTCAGGCAAATGCAAATTGCAGATGCTATTCCTCCTCCTCCTCCTCCTCCATTCTCTCTCTCTCTCCTTTTTTCCTAAAAATGCTTTTTTTTCTAGAGTTACAAAGGAATTAGAGGTCAAAGGTTACATCTTTTGTAGCAAGACGATGTTCTTGTGAGACACTATTCTTGGGAAGATGTCAACATGTACTCACCCCAGATAGGAAACTGACAACAGACAAAAGTATGGATACCACCAACATTCAACTTGGTGAATCAATGAGTTCTATTAGGCTTACTTAAAGATATATGAGTAAAGGGTTACAGGAGAGGAAATTACTTAAAGACTGCTGCATCATCAACACTCTCCCTTTAGGTAGCAGTGACCCCTCACAAAAACAGGAAACCTGGAGGGCACAGCAACCTGTGTAGCAATTCAACAGGATGGAGTTTCCTCTCCATGTGGTGCAGCGGGTCTGAGCCTTGTCCACAGAACACCACTGAACTTGCTTCCTTTAGGCAGCTCAGGCTGCTCTGGTCTCTGTTTCAGACTATTTGCTGTTCTTGTAGGCAACTTGGCTTGTCTGAGAGTGACTTTCAGCAGTCTCTATACTCTTGGAGAGGGCAGGGTCTAATGAATCTGGTTACTTTCTGGGGACTTACTAAAGCTATTTTGAGTTGTTTATCTTCTTGCTTATGGGTCCTCCCTGCAGGATGGAATGCTTATGTTTGGAGAAAATTGTCACATAAACAACAGATGACTTAGCAGGTAAGGGCACTGGCCTCCAAATCTGATCACCCGAGTTTAATCCCTGGCAACCGTGTGGTGGGTTTCTGCAAAATATTCTCTGGCCTCCAGACAAGCATGTCATTCATACAGCGTGTGTGTGTGTGTGCGTGTGTGTGTGTGCATGTGTGTATGCACATGTGTGTGTATGTATGTGTGTGTATTTGTGTGTGTGTATGTGTGTGTGTGTTTCATACTATAGAAATATGGGTCTGTATGACACATGCATTGCAGCATCTGACTGAGGTTTGTTAATCCAAAACCAAATTGGTCTAACTTGACCATTATCTATACTTGTCATCAGTGCAAGCCCTCTAAGTACCAAGCAGCATTTGTTTATAGGATTAACTTTGTTTTCCTTCGACAAGTGGCACCTGTTTCATATTTATTCAGGAATTTTGATGATTTCCCTTTGCTGTCTTAGCTTAGCTCAGGGAAGCCTTCATCAACATGAAAATTATTACCATGGATGCACATCTGTAAAGGGCCTGCTGAGTGAGTAGAAAAATCTAATATTAAGTGAACTGTTTCTTTTCCTCTCTTTCATTATTTTTTTAGCTGAAACTTCAGGCATTTGAAAATTAAAAAGAACTGAATTTTTGAAGTTAGATAGAAGCACCATGCACAAACGTATATTTTATTAATGCAAGGGAAGCTGTTAATTTCCTAAGGAGGTCAAGGGACCGGAAGGTCTACACAGAGATAAAAAAAGAAAGAAAGAAAGAAAGAAAGAAAGAAAGAAAGAAAGAAAGAAAGAAAACCTAAGACTAGAGTAGGCACTCCTCCCCCAGGAAACCTGATCTGAGACAAAAACAAAAGCCATTCATAAGAAGTGCTGAAAGGTAAGGAAGCAGGATTCATTGCAGAAGATGGTTCCTACAGAGAATCAGAGAGAACCACTGCAGCTTCCAGGGCCTTCAGGCAAGAGGACCTTGAACTCTGCAGGGACTTCTGCCTCAGATCAGAGAGATGGGAAATCATGTGCATGACTTTACAGGCCTGAGTAACACACACACGCGCACAGACACACACACACACACACACACACACACACACACACACACACACACACCCTCATACACCACTCATCCTCCTACATTCTTTCTGGTTCATGCAACATTCTTTTTGATCTAGACAGATTTGACAAACAAAATGGGCTCCCACCTCTAATAAGTTCTGCAATAAATGCAGAGGCACAAACCAGCATCTTCCTTTCTAGTAGGCCTACCAGTGTTTTCAGAATTTTAAACAACGATACTAAAGAAAAGCAAATACAAACATACAAAGTAGAACAGGCTTATTGCCTCTATATTAGTGGTTTCTAGGTGGCATAGACAAAACCACACATGAAGAAAAATACATGTGGGCTGGAGAGATGGCTCAGCTGCTAAAGGCGAGGCTCACAACCAAAAATATAAGAAAAATACATGTGTTCAAATAATAAAATAAAAATGATAGCAATCCCACAAGTCTCTATAAAATTAATGGGTTTTCTTTCTTCTTGTTTTTTTTTTTTCTCTAGACAGAGTTTCCCTGTGTAGTCCTGGCTGTACTGGACTTGCTTTGCAGACCAGACTGGCCTTGAACTCAGGAAGACTCAGCTGCCTCTGCCTCCTGAGTGCTGGGATTATAGCTATGGGCCATCACACCCTGCTGGGTTTTATTTTGTTTGCATTGTTTGTATTGTTAGACATATTTGTGATTCTTTGCCCACTTCCCCCATGTTATACATCACTTACACATAAATAGCAACAGAAACAGTAAAAATACCCAAATACATGTTCTTCCTAAACTACTGAGATAGACACCATTCCTAAGTTGCTGTCCTAAGTTTCGTTTTAATATAAGTAAAAAATGCTCTATTCTGATTGTGATGCATTCAGTCTTTCATCTGCTTCCTCCCCAAGTTCTCTTCTCTCTCTGTCTCTGTCTCTCTGTGTCTGTCTCTGATGTGTCTGTCTGTCTGTCTGTCTGTCTGTCTGTCTGTCTGTCTCTCTCCCTCTCCCTTCCATCCCTCTCTCAATATAGAAACTTCACCCATCAGGAAAAAAATTGGAAATTGTCTTTGTTTCTGAGCACATAGGAGAACTATGTATTTCTTTGTGCATATTCAACATATTGAATTAAGCAGATTCCAGTAAAGAAAGTTATTACTTAAAAAGATTTACATTCTAGTCATTATAAAACCCCACACAAACATTCAGGGATTGGAAAGAGTGGCTGTGCAGTCTTTGGGTGTGCGCCACTGATTGGAAACCTCCAAATCCAATCTGCCATCCTTTGTGAAGAGCTACGCTTACACAGTACCACCCTTAATGTTCAGTTTTGGCTGCAGAGTGTCTAGTTAAAACTGAAGCCACTAATGACTTGGCAAGAATAAGTAGTTTTACAAATCTCTGCAGGTTTTAATAGTGCCTTTTCTACCCCTAAGCGTGTGGATTTGTGTCTATTTCTAGGCACTTAGCTTGGCAAATTCTTTTCATTTTGTTTTATTGGAAACTCTTTTTCTGTCCCTACTAATTTAAAGTATAATTAGTATTTAATTATTTCATATAATTACATTAAATATGCCTTGCATAAACATATTTGGGAGTACATTGCAGACATGGTGGGAGCATACAACGTCTAAAGCAGTGGTTCTCAACCTTTCTAATGTTGAGAGCCTTTAATACAAATTCCTCATGTTGTGGTGCCCACCAATAATAAAATTATTCCGTTGCTATTTTATAGTGTAATTTTGCTACTTCTATGAATCTTAATGTAAATATCTGTGTTTTCTAATGACCTTAGGTGACCCTTGTGAAAAAGGGGCCAAAACTCATGATTGAGAAAGACTGGTGAAAAGAGAGATGGCCAGTGGGTCACATTCTTTGTCAATGCCATACTGCACTAAAGGAATGGGTTTGGAGAGGGCATTCTCTGAGTTCTTAGTGCTGACTTAAACTTCTACAATGTATTTATGGAGTTGGCCTAAGCAAATATCTTAAAAAATGTTCAGAACAATATTTCTAATGTTCTTATTTGTTTTTGTTTTTACATTTCATATAACAATATCAAAAGCAAGAAATATTATTAAGTGGTTGGTTTATTTAAAATTCTCTATAGTTGATCTAGCTGCATGTTAAAATTATTTATCCTTTCCCCCCTCCTCATCTTCAAACACATAACTATTTTGCTGACATTACTTTCATGCACCAGGCCCTCCTTGGGATTTAAATGTCAAAGCACAGTTATATGGCACACCAAAAGCAAACAGACTTTTTTCCTGTCCTAGCACATGCAATGAGTCAAAGGAGACTAGATCTGTGGTTCAGTCTAAAACTGTTAACTCAGCTTCTTCCATCTCTCCTGAGAGATCGTCTGCTATGACACTTCTTCACTCTAAAGAATAAAAATAAAATAACCCCAATGGCAGCACTCTATTTTTACCTAAAAGTAAAATCACTTTGGAATCACATGTGAATGGCAACTGGCTTGAACAACGTTTGCCTAGACAAGTAGTTCTCAACCTGTGGGTTGCAACCCCTCTGAGCATGGAGTAATCCTTTTATAGGGGTCGCCCAAGTCGTTAAACACACAAATATTTACATTATAACTGAGAACAGTAGCAAAATTGCAGTTATGAAGTAGCAACAAAAGTAATTTTATGGTTATGGATCACCACAACATGGGCACCTGTACTGGAGGGTCTCAGCATTGAGAAGATTGAGAATCAGACATAGGAAATATTCAGGTCACTGAACTGATGCCTTTGTGGCAGAAGATCATGGATTCAGTGATCAGGCAGTAACAGGAACCCCTGACATTCCAACTCCTTTATTAGTGCAGAAACTCAGCCCTTACCTCAAAGGGGAAAAGACAATTTATTTTGGAACAATACATGTATGACCAGACCCAGGAAAATAGATTTACCAACATGTTTATTACAGGTAAATTGCATGAAGTATATTTCATGTTTTAACACGGTAATACGTTGAATATTTTATAGTGACACAACAAAAAGAGTAATAAATCAAGGCACTTTTCAAATACATTAGTGGAAATATTAGTTAGGTGGCTCATAACAAAGCAGAAAACACCCTGTTCTAGGCTTCAGATGCTATCGGGCTGCTTTCATAGCGCATTGATTGGTTGGAAACTAGGAAGCTGTTCAGACAACCCGAAGGAACTTTCTAATGGTCACATACAGAAAATTACAATAAACGTCTAGAGACACAACAAGCTAATTTGGCTGTGGACTTGTGACATTCCAATTATTGGAATTCTAAACCAGTTCACAGGCCTTGCAGAGACTGAAAGTTCAGTGGAAGCTGTGGGAAGCTTTCTGTGGGGAACTTTGTGATTTCTAAACAAAATGGCCTTGGCGGAGAGCCTGGAATTAGCCTAGCAGGATGAAAGAGGTTACGTGGATAGCATTTCCTCCAGTATGAGAAATAATTGTTATGAAGTAGATGGAACAAGGCTTCTCAGACACCTTTCTCCAGAATTAAGAGTGATCTTAGCTTTTTTTTTTTTCTTTTTTCTTTTTTCAATACAATAATCAGTAAGACACAAGAGAAGGAGCGGCAAAGGATGCTAGCCAGCTAGAGAGGAGTGTGCATAGTCTGTTTCAGGCCCCTCCTCCTGCTTTTCCAGTCACACACTCACCTTAAGAAAGGAGAAAGCATTGCAGTCACCCTACCTACAGACTTAAAATACCATATTGTACAAGATGGGGAGGGTTTCATCTAGCTTAGCATATAAAAGACTGGGAGACTGGTCCCACAGATACACACTAGAGGCCACATGCAGGGAAGGAGCTACTGGGAGAAAGGTTATAATACACTGATGTGGGAAAGGAGGTGCTGTGGAGAGAATCCTCCCTGTAGGAGACCACCCCCAAAGACCCCCCAAGGCCCCCGAGCCCTGTGTCATTTAGCTCCTGACTTCTTTCCAAGCTCTTTGGCCCATGACCTTGCATGATGAAAGTGTGAATCTGGAAATTCTTGAAAAGAAGCCGCGTCTGCAGAGACTGGCTGGACTGATTAGAATTTCAGCACTGTGGAGAGGTTGGAATGTTGCGGGTCTAGAGGCTAATTACTTATCCTGAGGTAACTAACTTTAGCTTCAGTAACAGCCATCTCTTGCCCAGTCATTCTTTGCCCATTTCTGTGTCAAAACCAATATCCTGTAACTAACAAATACTAACCTTCAGAACCTATTGATGTAGCCGACCCAAAAGCTAAGACTAACATCAAATAATAACTTGGCCCTATAAGAAAGCTTCCCCCACCTCGCCTGTACCTCATTCTATGATGTACCCCAGTGCATTTTAAACCTGTTTTGATTTATGACTTTGTTCTGTCATAAACTATAAAACTTTATGAAACTGCTTTCATGATGGAACATGGAATTGGAGATAACCTAAATCGGTTACCAGTCCGGGGTCACTCAAAATGGCTCCAGAATAAACTATCTCTCATTCCCTTTGAGATGAGAGCCGTGTGTGTGTGTGTGTGTGTGTGTGTGTGTGTGTGTGTGTGTGTGTG
>OU015744.1:75917830-75943405 GCA_907169655.1 Acomys percivali
GTGTGTGTGTGTGTGTGTGTGTGTGTGTGTGTGTGTGTGTGTGTGTGTGTATGTGTGTTGACAGAAGTGCCCCTTTTGTTACTGAACTGCCTACTGGTACCACTCTCTGTGTGCTATATCTCTGGCTCCCTGCTTGTCTCAGGATAGAACTTGGAAATCTCACTGCAGTTTCTGCCTATGCAATGTGAAAATGAGGGAGGGGGAGGAGCAGAGCTCTGTTCACCGCTGTGGATGGAACAGTGCTCATCCCTACTAACATTTGCCCATTGTATAGACTGATTTTTCTTCAATTATTTTTAATCTAGTCTTTTAGATAATTCTAGGTCAAATGAGTGGGATCTGAATTGTATTTCTGGCCCTCCATGGAGACATGATTTTATGAATTGTCAGGAAGATTCTAAGTTCACAGTCTACCAGGAGGTTTTTCTGGAAAGGAACAAAGATACAATTTTCCCCTCCCTTAGGGATCAGTCTAAGTTGACCTGCCAATCACCTACATAAGAAAACATTGCCAGGAAGCTGTCTATTTCTGGGATCTTGGGAATATTATCTGGTGTACATAAACATGTTGGCCTGTCCTGTGAGAAAAATAAAATATATGAGCTGAAGAAAGTAAAGAATAAAAAATCAGTGTGCCACCAGGTCTCCCCCTCCAGGGGACATGGTCAAATATGAGGCACCAGAGTTCATGTGAAAGTCATGCCCTACTCTCCACTCAACTGTGGAAAATGTTCTGTCCATTGGCTAGATCTGGGTAGGGGTTTAAAGTTTACCGCCTGTATTGTCCTTGGCTGGCGCCTTCCAAGAAGAGACTTGATACCCTGTGAGCATATACAGGGGGAGGAAATCCCCCTCAGGAACAGTCATGGGGGGGATTTGGGGAAAATGGGAGGGAGGGAAGAATGGGAGGGTACAAGGGATGGGATAACCATTGAGATGTAACAAGAATAAATTAATAAAAAATAAAAAATAAAAAACTCAGTGTGACCTTCCTTGACCAAAGGGCAGACTTTCTTTATTCTGAGAAGTGGTGCCTCAAGACCATCAGAGAGGGTACGGGAGAGAGATCCTAGCACAATTTGAGGACAGGTTTTGTATTTGAGATTAGGAAGGTAGCAAGGCATGGCTTTGCAGCACCCAGAAACCTTTTTGGATAAACTACATTATGAAACCACTGGGCATAAGATAAATCATATTGTCTGATTTTGCAAGCCCTGGACTCCTGGGTGCGTGGTGGGTGGTAGTTGTTCACTGGGAATTCCACACGCAGCTGATTTCCCAGAACCTTGGGCCTGTTGTAGGGCTCTGGCTTTCAGGTGTTTTTCTTTACATGCTGAAGTTTTTCTGGCCACTTGTGGCTCTCATCTCATGAGTGTAATACTTTACAACAAACTTTATGTATCAAGTTTGCTACTGTTTGTTAACTTTCTCTTAGT
This sequence comes from Acomys percivali, assembly GCA_907169655.1. Classification (NCBI taxonomy): domain Eukaryota; kingdom Metazoa; phylum Chordata; class Mammalia; order Rodentia; family Muridae; genus Acomys; species Acomys percivali. The sequence goes on from OU015744.1 coordinate 75,919,267, forward strand.
TCATTCAGTGGATGGAAGATGGCAGGCAAGGCCAGAGAAAGATCCAAGGAAAAGGAAACACACTCAAGTTAAAGACTCTGTGAAGTAGAAAAATCAAAGCAAGGTTCTGTCCAGAGTCCGCTGTGGGCTTTTGTTTTAAACTGATGCTCATATCTAAGGGCCGTGTATGACTTGTCTTCTGGTACTTCCGAAGGCCGCTTCCCAAATGAAATCTGGAAAATTGCTAGTTGGCTCAAATTCAGCCACAATTCGTTCCAGCCAACCTGGTTTGGTAGTTTTAGATTTAGATGAGGTCAAAGTTAAAGGAGCACAAAGTTTCAGACCAAACAAAACTTATCAGAGATTGTCTCCCTGGGTGCTCCTGTGTAACTTTCCTCAGTGAAGTAAGAGATCTCCAGGGTGCACTGGGTGAGTGATGCAGAAACTTAGGAGGGTGAAATGTTTCCTGCTGTAAAAGAAGTGCTTCCACAGTTGGACATTGACCTGAGGACATATATATGTTTCTCAGAAAGAAGGGTGCAACTCAACTTGTGGGCTTGTGGCCTCAGGCAAGCCTGAAGCATCTGCTGTTGAGGATAAAGGAGGGTTCTGAGGTAAGGCAGAAGGCTGAAACAGAAAGCTGTGGTCAATTTCTCATCCTTTCCACATATACCCTATAATGAAGCTCAGCTTGAATGTGGTCCTCAAGAGATGTAGAAATTACCACATGTACTTATGGAAACTACAAAAGAGCTAAGATGGCCAGTCAGATACATAACTGACTCGGAATAGAGCACGTGTATAGCTTGTGTCACTAAAGTCACTAAGCCCCCGTGGTTTATCCAAGCTAGTGCTTTCTCCAGGTGTGGTGCTCTCAGTGCTAAAACCAAGACTGTTGTGGACAAAGGACTAACAGAGACCCCAGAACCTCAAAGAGAAGTAGCCAAGTCACAATCCCAAAGCCAGAAGCAGTTGACACAGGCGTGAACATCAGAGTAGATGAGGTAGGCTGCAGAGCTGCAGGGGCTTCTGGAAGGAACAGAGGCCTAGAATTCCCCCAAAAGAGTCTGCTGAGCCAGATAGAAAGCTAAGGAAAATGTCAGGGGGTGGGGTGGGGGTGGGGGTGGGGAGGGTTGGGAGTCCATTTCTGAAATCTGCCTGAAGCTTCTTGCAGACAGAGAAGCACGATTGATGACTTCTCGGTGTTTCCTCCATTACAATGTGTTCTCTAGGAACCTCATTTGCAAGGAAAAGGCATGGTCTAAACCCCTGTGCAATGGGAGTCCAGTCCCCTTTTCACATTCTAGTGCAGCCACAACATGTCCAGGGCCACCTCACCTGTCTCACATCAAAAGAGAGAAAAGGACACGTTTCCTGGTAATCCTACAAACTTTAACTTGACAGCCGTTGAAGTGGTAGACGCGGCTAATGCTAAGACAAGTGTGAGCATCCCTTGAGGAACCAGTACCCACACTGGGGTGCCTTGCTCTTTTGTGGGCACCTCTTTGTATCTCAAGCCTTGTGCATAGACCTATGTTGATATGTCTTTATTACATCCTACTATGCTTCACCACAACATTAATGAGCCTGAAGTTCTTTCTTCATCAAAGCCACAGTTTAGTCTCAGTTGAAGTCACTAAATGTCCAAGGAAATATCTGTAGGCTGCTAAGGGTGGTACTGTGGAGGCAATGGCTCTGTCCCTCTCTAATGACATCATTCCTAGGATGAAGCTCTCACTGAGCTGGCCTTGACCCAAGAGCTGTACTTGAGGTGGGCGTGGGCCCTGGGGACTACAGAGAGGTACCAGCCTAAAGAGGGAGTTTAATTTGACCTAGCTTGAACTCCACATTGGTTGGATATGTAGTTGACAAGGGAAGTCACTATGGGACCAGAAGGCATCTATTCAAGGGCTTATCTGCTGGAAATTAGATTAATTTACTCCTGGTACAGAACGTCATGTGTTGTCTCTAAGTCAAGATTGTGCATGAAAAATTTACTTTGTTGCTGTGTGAGGAGTCAAAACCAAGGCCTCAGCAAAGCACTCTCCCACTGAGCCAGTCAATAGCCAGGGCCATGGAACTACCTCGCCTCCTTCTAGACTGAGTTCATCAGCACTCCAGGAGAGCCAGCTGACTTCTGTGAGTTCTCGCATTGTATGTATCTAAATTGTCTCATAGAATTTCATATGTTGAGCTGCAGAGATGGCTCAGTAGTTGACTCCTGCTCTACAAACATGAGGATCAGAGTGCAGATCCCAGTACCCACATAACTAAGCCTGCTACCCTGTGCACATCTTGAGAGGGGCAGAAACAGGAGGGTTGCCAAGGCTTGCTGGCTCCCAGCTTAGCCAAGAAAATCCAAACCCCAGGTTCAGAGGAAGATTCTGCTCCAAAGGAATAGATGGATATGCAGGAGGATGCCTGAGACCTTCTCATGGATTTTGCATATGTATTTTGGCTCACACATTTGCATATGCTTACACAGACATAAATACTTTTTAATCTCATATGTTTATTTCTGTCTTTCAAGGAAAAAAATCTTGTTGGGTAGATGTTCTTGAAAAGAAAGCATTGAACCAAAAAAAGAAAATAAATGCTGGGTATATGATTATATACTTCTATCCAAAAAAATATAACGAAGACTTAATTGCTAACTCAGGAATAGGATCCGGTCTATTTTGCAATTTCTCAGGAGGGTAATTTTGCAGGCTTGGTTAAGTTGGGGCATTCATTTCTCTCTTTCTACTTTCTCTTCATTCCAGAATATTTACTGGTTTTTGTTTTCTTATTTATGTGAGGGAAGTCGATGGAAAAGAACATTGTTCTACTTCTGTTTACGTTTAGTAGTTTATATAGTCTTGTTAAAAGAGAGCTATTGTTTGTAACAATTGGTTTGGCCTCTAAATGGCTTTTTAGTCCCCAATTTCCAGCCTCTGGGAGACATCAATGGGAGGCCACTTAACAGAACCTCAAATAAATGCATCCTCTTTACTTTTGTCAGTTCCAAACGTGGGAGATTGTTCCTTCATACTCTGGGAAATGGATGATACAGGGTTGAGTTTATAAGCATAGAAAGAAGAAAAAGGCAGATGCTATTGAGCTTTGATAAGAAGTGTCTCCTATAGAGGCTCATGTATTTGAATACGTGGTCCCCAGCTGTGGCACTGTGTGCAAATATTATGGAACCTTTAGGAAAGCTATGGGGCTTTATTGAAAAAAAGTTTGTCACTTTGGTGGCGTTTAGGGGTCTATACAGAGATCGCAGTTTTTGATTCCCCCACCTCAGCTCTCTGTGTGCAGGTGAAATGCAGTGGACTGGCCCCCACCCCTCTTGTTGCCATGTCTGCCCTCGCCATGACAGACTGGCTCCCCTCAGGAGGTGTCGGCCAAAGCAACCTTTTCTCTTCAAAGTTGTTTTTTTTTTTTTTTTTCAAATAAGAGCATTCTGTCATAGCAACAGAAAAGCCAGACACACAGAAGTTTTGAGAGCAAGGAAATTAAATATGGATTCAGACTGCTGTAAGTAAATATGGACTAAGTCTTTTTGTTTTTAGCACAGAAACGTGAAGGAGGAGGCACCATGACCTGAGGCTTCTTGCCATTCAGCTTGAAGCGTCACGCATCGCGGGAGGTTTTAAATCAGGATGGCAGAGTTGCAGAAGGGAGGAGACCCCCATCTGCATTAGGAAAAACAGAAGACACCACTGCTGGCTTCTGCTTATCTCTTGGTAGCCCGAGTGGGTCACTTCCCTGTTCCTGCTCATGATAAAGAGAAACACATGCCTGGCAGCTGAGCTGAAGGCAGGCTGGAGGCTCAGGAGAGACCAAGGCTTAAAAACCGGTCTTTACCATTACTTACAAAGCTGGTTCATCTCGCCAAGCCTAGCATGCTCATTGGCTATTTAAGATCCACTATTTAACACCAGCCTCTTCCTACTGGCCTGTCCACAGAAAACAATAACTGTACATGGATGCACAAGACTGAAGAGAAGAGTATACTATGCTTAGCATCTGTCCCAGTTCTCAGTGCTGGCCAGTGTCACCAGGACGTTTTACAGCTTCTTCTAGCTCCTACCCACGCTTTCCCAGTTTGAGATGTTCTGTGGTTCCTTAGTGCTTCTCCTGGGCAGAGAGAATGAGGGAACTGACTTTGGCTATAGGAATATTTCTGGATGTACTTGCTTTTAGGTTATATGAGGTTTTGGAAAGAAAATAGTTGAGAATTGGAGTTATTCAGCCAGTCAAAGATGTGTACTGTCAGAATCCAGGCGTGTAAGGGCATTAGGATGAACAAAAGGTGCTAATGGCACAAGAAAGGACCAAGACTATCTGTTATACAATTTACATGGTCAGAGATTATTTTAGCAACCAAAGGTGTGAGCCAAGTCTTATTCCTTGAGAGAGGAATATCACGAAGAGGCAAATGGCAGAGGTTCACATTGTCCAAAGAGAAATCCTGCCTAGTCTCTGCCTCCCTCACCATTCCCTGTGCTCATTGCCCATAAGGTCATCAGAAGTTATAAGGACAGAGCCTAGGTCATGGTAGCCTCACAAGCCAAGCGGGGGTCCAAGCTGGGACACCAGCCTTAAATAGGCTAACTAAAGAAACAAAGTAATTGAAAGGCCAGCAGAAAAAAAAAAAAGATTGGTTCACTCTGGACACATAGTATAGAGGAGAAAGTCCAGACACCGCCTCTTTCCAAGGGCATCTTTGGGGTCCTGCCATGAGATTTGGGTTTCAATAGAGGACAACAGGTACCTATAACTAATAGGCTTAATCAAGGAGTGGTCTTGCTCATCACTGACCCATTACTGTCAGGGCTCCAGCGTCTCCAGCAAAGAACCCTGACAAACTGTCAGAAATGTTCAGAAGAGGAGACTAAGCTTGCCCTGGGGCTGGCGTGTGGACCCTTGCCTTTTCCTTTGCCCTGCATGGTATTCCTGGAGAAATTTCCACTTCATTATAGTCTGAGAGCCAAAGGGAGGTGCACTGGTGTCTCATGAGAATATCCCCATCCTGCAAAGATGGTTACAATGAGATGGAAAGATATCAGAGACGTGCTGTAGTGCGTGTGATACTGTCAGTCACCAAGCCTTGCTGTGTAATATGAAGATACATGCCTGTTACATACACACACACACAACTGTATTTTTTACACATCTACTCAAACATCTAGAAGATGTGTCTTCTGCCAACCAGCACTGAACTCTTCTCTTCCCTCCCCTTAATGAGCCTTCGTTTCCTCCTAGTTATGCTTACAAAGGACTTGGGGGTGTCCTTATTTTTCTCGTATCCTACATATACTCTATCGTAAGCCCTCCTGAGTCTACCTGTTAACTATATTCAGACATGAGAATGCCTCGTCTCCCCTTGTGCCAGCCATCGCTTGCTAGGTCTTGAAAATAGTCTTCGAATCAGGCTCCTACCACCTTCATTTTCTCCTTCCACCGCCAAATCCATTTTTATAGTACAAATTAATAAGTGTCTCGTTCTATTCAGGACTCTGCAATGGCTCCTTACCTCCCTCAGAACAGAAAAGAAATCTTTACAACAAATCATTACCCTCCAGGAACTGGTTTTTAAATATGTATTTGTTTAAACTGGGTCTTATTCTACAGTCAAAACTTTCCTGGACTTCAGGCTTCCCCTCCCTCGTTTCCTGATCTCTGGCCTTATAGGCAGCAGTGCCACCTCGAAAGGTGGTGGTGTCTAGGAGTGCTCACGGTAGGCTCCCTTCTTGCTGGATTTCCCAATCTTCCAAACTTTTCACCTTGGCTTCCTTGAGAGCCATTACAATGATGTAGCTCTCATCAGTGCATGGAATGCTCTTTCCTCAAATCAAGTAAAATATTACATTTCTTAGGTCTTGAATCAATTGTTCCGTTTTTAAACAAAAACAAACAAAAAACAATTATAGCATTTCCACCTACTTTTCCTCATTCCAAACCTTCCTATGTATCACTCTGCTTGCTCTCTTTACCTTTCATGGGCATTTTTTTTTTTTTTACGATCTATATGTGTGTGTGTGTGTGTGTGTGTGTGTGTGTGTGTATGTGTGTGTGTGTGTGTGTGTGTGTGTGTGTGTGTGTGTGTGTGTGTGTGTATTCCTCTGTATCATGTTTCTTGTTTTCAGGGTTGATCATGTGCTATTAGATAAGCAATTGATATGGTCTCCGTGCTCTCTTTTCAGTGATGTTCACCCCGAAGCAGCCTGTTTTAACCTGTGGCTATAACAAACTAACAAACCTGCACTCTTTGCTTTGTTTTCTTCTTTTTTCTTAACGCAGAATCTTCTAACTTATGGTATTATTTACTTTTAACTTACACTCTTAGCTTACTGTTTGTTCTTGTCCCCTAGAATGTGAGTTCCAGATATATATGAACTTTCATTTTGCTCATTGATTTATTTTAGTGCACAGAATAGAACTAGACATTCCACGTGGCCAGAGGTGGCAGTGCGTAGTGCTATTCCATGGCCTGGGCTCTTAGACTAAACCCAGCAAAAGAATGAAGCTGGGTCCCTGCATTCTCCTCTGTCTCCTGATTAAATGCACAGTCCCATAGCCTGGCCAACTTGTTCTTTCCTTGATTCAGTGCTTGGTTAAGAAAACACAGACCAAGCCACATGAAAATGTACACACAAAGAATGAAAACTCAGTAGAAATTTCTGGAACATTCAATCATCCTTTGATCTACTTCCCTGACTTCTCATCACATCATCGCAGCAGCTGCTAACATATTCAGAGAGTTTATAAACTCAGCAAGATGATAGCAACTCTTCTTACTCTGTGTTGTCATTTTTAGCTTTCCTCCTTAAATATAACTCTAGTAAGTCTGGCTAGCATTCGGAAGGAGAAGCACGCAATGGTTATGCACTTCCTTAGGGAGAACTTGGACAAGTAGAAGATGAATCGGTGCACAGTGGGAAGCTGCAGAGCTTTCGTTAGCAAGCAGATGCTGCAGAGATACATCTTCACATTGCAGCTGTGGGAGTAGAGGCCAAGGCTCTTCATACTCTCACTTGGAAAGACACAGGGCTAGGGGTGCTTTGTCAGTATCTCTTCAATGAATCGGAATAAAATGAACATGGACTGTATAATGTATAAAATATATATGGGATTCTATAGCTTAGAATATTAAACTAGAGACATTTTAAGTCAATAAAAGAGTTGATTTCACCAATTGGTATTGGATGTGAATACATTTTTTTCTCTCTCTCTTAAAAAATGCTAGGGGAAAGAAAATGGTTCTCATGATGTGAAGTGGATTAGGTTAACTGAGGTAGCAGTAGGTAGTGCCATTCCTTGGCCTGGGTTCTTAGGCTAAATCCAGCATAGGAAGGAAGCTGGGTCCCAGAATTCTTCTCCATGTTTCCTGATTGCACATGCAATGTGACCAGTCTGTCCTGATGTCAGACATTTCCTTCACAGGGCTCTGTACCCCATGAAGAGTGAGCTGAAACAAATACTTTCTTTCCTACATTTAAACAGGTACTTTTTTATAGCAACAAGCCAAGTAACTAAATCAGTTGTCACCCCAAATGATAGTTTTGACTGTTGCAGAGAACATATGCAGCATAGACAGAGAGTCTGGCTCAGTGTAGCACTAAGCTACCAAAAATGGAAATGTGTGCCTTCTACATAGAAGATTCCCCGTGCTCTCTCCTCACCATGATCATGATCATGGGCTCTCTTCATTTAATCAAGTGCCACTCACTCTTTGTGGGACAACGCCACCCTTCCATCTCTATTAGAACAATTGAACAAAAAGTTCAACATTACCTGTCCTTCCCCTGGAAGAAACACTTTAAATCAGACAGCCTGGGATGTGATTTTGAAATGAAAGAACAATACTGCTCACGTACAAAGCTGAATGAGACCAGTGGACAGTTCCACAGAAGTGACTGTCTCATTAAAGCCACTGACATAGAAAGAGCACCAGGAACGAGTGCTTTTAATATTTGTATGACAAGAAGAAATGAAATGTGACCTTGTAGAAACCACATAGATACCTTCTAAAGTCAGACAAAGGGGTCTCTGAATTATTCATGCTTTAGTTTTTCTGGTTATCACTACCATGTACTTCAAGCAGAAATAGTGGCTAATACATCACGACTGTCTCCCAAATTAATCTTATATGCTGTTGAAATTGTTGCTCTGTTTATACAAGAGCTGTGTAGGCTGTAGTAGCAACATTCTCACAGACGTAACATAAACAAACTGGGTGCTCCCCTTTCTCCTGTTATAAACATATTCGGACTTAAAATAAGTCATAGTCTATAGGCAACATAAGCCGTGGCTACTGTGACCTGGAAGGTATCATTTGCATTGCTGCCAACTTAATATGACAGAAAAACAAACGTGCTTCATTACCAAGCATTTCAGTGTTTGTGGGATAGATTAGCTGTCTCGAGTGGCTTTGAAGGCTGTATGAGGGGAGGTCAAACTTAGGAACAAGCACTATCTTTTTTGTTTCTGTATTTGTATCTGTTTGTGGCTGTGAGCATATGCGTGTTTGTAAGCTGAGAGCCTGGGATTCCCTGGAGGAGATACAGGGATTCCAAGTCACCTGCTATGCACCCTGGGAGCTGAACTCACATCCTCTGCAGGAGCATCCGGGACTACTGACTGTTGAGCCATCCCTCCAAGACTGTCTTACTTCTATATTTAATGGCAATTTTCATCTTACAAAATATAAAATTAATGGAGTTAGTGTTCAGAATAAGGTAGCCCATCCTCAAACAATCTGAAACAGGCTGAGAAAGCTGTTAATTCACTACTGTAGCATCAACGTGTAGTTTCCATAGACAAAATATCTCAAAATGAAATGCCTTAAGCTCTAAGGAAAAGCAACTTGGAATTAGAGTATTTAGAAAATACTAGGTAAAAAAAAAATTAAAAAAAAAAAGAAAAAAATAGAAAATACTAGGTGAGAGAAGAATGGGAGAATGGGGAAATAGAAGGATCCAGAGGGTCCTAGAAACCTACAAGTAGAACATTATGATGGGTGGATCTGGGTTCAGAGGTCCTGCTCAAACTATGGCACCAGCCAAGGACAATACGTGCAGTAAACTTCGAACCCCTACCCAGATCTAGCCAATGGACAGGACATTCTTCACAGCTGAGTAGAGAGTGGGGACTAACTTTCACACTAACTCTGGTGCCCCATATTTGATCACATCCCCTGGATGGGGAGGCCTGGCGGCACTCAGGGGAAGGATAGCAGGCTACCAAGAAGAGACTTTATACCCTATGAGCATATACAAGGGGAGGAGGTCCCCCTCAGTCACAGTCATAGGGGAGGGGAGTAAGGGGAAAGTGGGAGGGAGGGAGGAATGGGAGGATACAAGGGAGGGGATAACAATTGAGATGTAATATGAATAAATTAATACAATATATTTAAAAAATAGAAAATACTGAATTAGGGAATCTAGGAAATTTTATGTGATACTATCACAATTCATAGGAACGTTCTGCCTTTATTGTCTGTGTGGATTCACATGCAAAGAGAAGGCATGAGAGTGGGAAGGGGACTTGTGGAGAAGAAGAATTTTAGTGGGACAGGAAGTGGGAAAAGAGAGGGCGTCTGGGAGAAAACAACTGAAAATTATGTAAGTGTTTGAAACTGCCAAACATGAAAATGAAAGTTTCTTCTTATGTTTGCAAAAATCCAATAAACAATAATTTTTAATATTTCTATATATGTATATTGTAAATGGAATTATTCGCAGTAGTCTGTGTCAGTCAACCCTCATTAGCCATTAGTCTCTTGTGATTACATCTGGCACAGAATGGTCTTTAGAAGGGACAACAAACTGAGGCTGAGAAGAGATGAGAATCTTCTGCTTGGCAGATGGAGGCAAAGGCGGCACTGACAGCTGAGGGTGTCAACCACTGTACAGCTGCTGCTTGCAGTAGGACATGCACAATGTCCACATCCCTGCACAAAGCTGGTAGACAAACGTGATACTGCAGATTGCTTCATCTCTCACACATCATATGTATATGTACATGTGGATCTATACACACATGCACATGTTTTCATGTGTGTATAAATTTCCTATATACTATATACATATATACATAAACACATATACACACATATAATCCATACATACACACAGGTACACAGATTATACATATACATGAACACACATACATGTACAAAGCATATTATATATACTTACATCACAAATATAACCACACAATTATACTCCAGACATATACACAGACACATGCACACACATTATGTATATATGTATGTGTATGTGTGTGTATGTATACATATATAAACATTGTCTTTGCTGATATCACAAATAAACTAGGTAAAGTAGGCATTCCACACAGCAGCTACTTATAAGCCCAGGTTTTTTGGTTTTGTTTTTGGTTTTTGTGTGTGTGTGTTTGTGTTTATCTTTTTCTTTTGTTTCTTTCCTCATCAAGCAGCAGAGACATGGATCTGTGAAGTCTGGGTTATTTATGGTAAGATGAACAGACAGCTTACCTGTCTATGATGGCGCACATGTCAATGGTGACATTCGCAAAGCTTCCTGGCTTCCTCTGTGCCACTTCATATAAATTGGCAAGCTGGTCATCTACCTGAATGAGCTGCATGCATCCTTGGAATGACGGCTGGAGGACAGAGTGACTGGCATTGCTCATGTGGTTGGGAAATCCTGCAAAGCAGAAGGAACAAGGAGGTTACAATGGGCACCAACATGTTTTATTAAAGGCCTCCTGGGCATTTGACCAGATACAGCCATCTGACTAATAGTGGCACTTCTTTAATTCTTGCTGACATAGTAGAGGGGTGTTTTGGAGTGTGACTTTACTTTAGGCAAAAGTCAGGTTTGGGGATGGGGTTAAATGGGAATGGTCCCCATGACTCATGGCTTTGAATGCTTACTTCCATAGCAGGTGGAACTATTTGGGAAGGATTTGGAAGTGCGGCCTTGTTGGAGTAGGTATGGCCCTGAATGTTTTTCTAATCCAAATTTGCCTACTAGGAAAATTTAAACTGTACTCATTAGTCTTAAATTCTTTACAAATTTCTTCTTTTCAATTCTACAGGGTTGGTGAAAGACAACCAATACATACAAAAAGAGTTGGCACTAACATATGCCATTAAATGAACAAAAGTGAATATCTTAAAGAAAACAAACAGAATTTGGTCCTTACGTGATTCTTTACAATGTCCTATTTTGGTTGATTACAATAATAATTCACTTCAATAAAACCCCTTCTCTCACTTCTTTAACAGTTATCAATATGTAAATTCTTAAAAGTATTATTTGAATTTCTTTTAAGGTTTTATCTCAGAGGTGCACATTATTTTCCACCAATAAGCACTGAAAAGGGGATTATATTTAGTTCTTGTCGTTAAAGTGACATTCTGTTTAAATACTGCTACATGGCTTGTGTGTATGTATCTTTGTGTGTGTTGGGGGAGAGTTTTCATGTATACGCCTGTATATGTATGTGTGCATGTGTTACTAAGCTATGTGTTTTCCTTGACGTTGACTTAGTCCCTTTACGAAAATGCTGACTTCTGGATAAGTTACCTACTTAGAATAGTTGTATACATACAATGTAATTTTCACTTGTCTAATCATGATAAAATTGAGTGGATTTTAATGGCTAAACTTAGCAGACAGAAAACATGCAGCTGTAACTTTTGTGGCTGCTCTTAGCAGGGTTCTCATTGGGTTCAGCTTTTGTGAATACTTAGGAGTCTAAACATCCACATTAACTTGGAAAGATTTTGAAATGAGTAGCTGTCTTTATGAGAGTGAGGACTCTCATGAAGCAGAACAGCTGCACAAATGCTCATCACTTCCAACTGGGTGTGATTAAGCTCCCCAAACAAGACTTCAGCCTCCACTCACGATGCTGTTCTGTTTGGTCTTGATACTCTTAGAGTCTGCAATCGTCAAGTCTTTTCATGATCTTACATGAGGCATATTCTAGTGGAAGATAATTATGAGACTAATCACTACATAGCCATTGAAATATACTCCCCTTTCTTGTATTATCTTTAAGGCTTTAAAGATAGATTCCATTCGCCCTTGTGTACAAGCATTCACAGGCTTCTATAGCATCTTTGGACCATAAATTTGAATTATTTTTATAGACAACAGAAAACTGTGCAAGTAGTATAAGTTTTTTACTTCCAAGGCCCATTTCTCACCTGATATATGAAATTGCTCACTTTGGTCACCAGGCAGTGTTGTGGGGAGGCCTATGAGAGAATAAAAGATTTCTATAACTACAATGTGTTGTGTGGCATAGATGGCAATGCATGAAGACTGGGTTATTGCTTCCCAACAGGAGGAATGAATAAATATCCTTTTTGGAAACAAATTACAATAAAACTCCCAAAGGAAAGTACGAGTTAACCTAATGAGCCTTCATAGAATTGTTGGTCAGAAGCCTAATGTCTCTTGGGATGCAGTCAGTAACGACATAAGGAAAGCAATAGAAATTGCCCTGGAAACAAAGGCATATAGGATCCTTACTATGCTGTAGAGCAAAGTTTATCAACACTGCTGTCTGTCTAGTTAGCACTACCAGTGCTGTGATGAAACATCATGACCAAAGCCATTTGAAGAGGAAAAAGCTTACACTTCCAAATGACGGTTTATCACACAAGGAACTCAAGACAGGAACTCAAATAGGGCAGGACCTGGAGTCGGGAGCTGACAGAAAGTCCATGGAGGAGTACTGTTTACTGGCTTGCTCTACATGCCTTGTACAACATGCTTCCTCACAGAAGCCAAAACAACTTACTCAGGGACAGCACCACCCATAATGGGCTGGGCCCTTCCCCATCATTCATTATGATTGGAAAGAGGTTTCCCTTTATCCCCATCTAATGGAAGCATCTTCTTAATTTAGGTTCCCTCCTTTCAGATGACTTTAGCTTGTCTCAAGTTTACGTAGGATTCTCCAACACGGTGTCTATAATATCACACAAATGAAAAGTTATACTTATTAAGCTAGCGAAGGACATCTCCAGCATAGTACTGGAAGTGTTGTCAACAAACTTAATTCAATTTGCCTGTCAAGTTAATTTGGCTTGAGAAGCACATTGATGTGTCAGGCAGGATTTTTCCAGAGAGAGGAGACACACCTCGAGTGTGGACAGCACTCTCTCACAGACTGGTGAGGAGAGCAGATAAAAGGGGAAGCCATGCTGGCTTTAGCCTAATTCTAAGAGCACTGTCAGGCCACCACAGACTGTGAAGCCCTGAACAAAATATAGCAATCTTCCTTCAAGTCGTTCAGCTTAGGTATTTTATCTTAGTGATGAAAATACTAACAAAACCTAAAGCAAACTTTTTAAAAATATTTTTATTAATTTATTCATATTACATCTCAATTGTTATCCCATCCCTTGTATCCTCCCATTCCTCCCTCCCTCCCTCCCATTTTCCCCTTACACCCCTCCTCTATGACTGTGACTGAGGGGGACCTCCTCTCCCTGTATATGCTCATAGGGTATCAAGTCTCTTCTTGGTAGCCTGCTGTCCTTCCTCTGAGTGCTAGAAGAAGCCATGACTTCCAAGAATGTCTTAATTCTACTTTACTCAGACTGTGAGTGATGCAAGAACAAAGAAGTCGCTTCCAAACAATGATCGCGTAACAGGAAATGTCAGCTAGTGATGACAAGGAAATATAGTGGTAAAATCTTTGCCAAGATCTCAGACAGACGTGAGGTAATGTGCTACGAGAGAAGAGACTCACTCCGTACCTTCCCCTTGCACCCTCCAGACCCCACACAGGAGTATTTCTATTGATCTTGAGGGTATTTTGCTCAGGAGGGCAGGAGCTCAGGGGTGATTAATCTATGAGACTGTAGATGGGATTTCTATTAAATGACTGTTTTAAAGCATTTATTGTTAATTTTCATTTCTTTACTTTAAAAAAAAATACATTTCTGAGGGGCATGGTGGCACACACCTTTAATCCCAGCACTTGGGAGGCAGAGGCAGGTGGATTGCTGTGAGTTCGAGGCCAGCCTGGTCTACAAAAGTAAGTCCAGGACAGCCAACGCTACACAGAGAAACCCTGCTTTGAAAAACAAAAAAGAAAAATACAAGTGTGTATGTGTGTGTGTGTGCGTGTGCGTGTGTGTGTGTGTGTATGTTAGCCACTCTATGTTTTGTCTATGGAGGCCAGAGGGATATTTGCAAAGTTAGCTTTTTCCTTTTACCCTATTGGTCCTAGGGCTCAAGCTCATGTCATCAAGCTTAGCAACAGTCTCATTTACCCACTAAGGCATCTCGCTGGCATTGTTTGTATCTTAGAAACATGGCTGTGAACTCCTCATCTTCCTACCTTCCTAGACGTTTTTTTTTAAAAAGGACATTGTCATTAGCGGTAAAGCCATCAGTTTCGGCCAGCATATATTAAATAGACAGAGGGCCTAAATATAAAGAAGCTTTTGAACTTTATGGGCAAAAAAAGAAAAGAGGAAGAAACTGAATACATAGACGGCCTATTAAGTAGATGAGAAAGAGGAGGAGAAGGAGGAGGAAAAGCGGCAGGAGGAGGAAGAGGCTCAGGGTGGCAACACAAACACATGAAGTCAAAGAGGTGTGAGAAATCAGTCAGTCTGGGAATTACCAGCGGGTGCTCAAACTGAAACAGTACAGAACAATGGTTTCAGTTTAACAGGGCTTGAGCAAGCTCACCACGTGACAGTCCAAGGAAATACAGCCTTAGACGTGGTTCTCAGCAGAGATGTGTGGAGTTTGTGCACGGAAAAGACATGGATAGTCATGGCAGGAAGGATACAACCTTGACTCCATCTCCAAGATGGAAATCAACTATCACATTATACTTGCATCATTGCAATTACCCCTAGAAATCTCCTCTTTCCACATTGGACCAGTGTCTGCCTATCTGACCAATAGAGCAGTACAGAATATTTATACATGGGTTATGGTTAATGAACTATATGTAGTTAGTCTTGAATTCCACAAGCTAATGATGTGTTATGGTACCCACATGGAGCTGGAATGCTGTCAGCTTGAGCTCACCTCACCCTCAGTTACAGGGAACCCCCACGCCCCAAACTATAACTGATTGGTACATTCCTCTTAGGCTCAGACTTCTGCTCTACATCTAGCAGCTAGCCACTCCTTATCTGACTTGAAGTCCACTGAATTTATTCTTCTTGCTCGTGGGGCCATTCCATGCATGGTCAAGGCTTTAAATTTTTAATTCAGAAATACATCAGTGAGAAACATGTTGACATTTGTTCTGACATTAGAATGTCAATCTAAACAGCTGCGAGTTATATTGTTAATCTGATTGAACAGCGTAAATAAATAAATAAATACAATAGGCACCAGGATTGGGAATTTAAATGGTTATATGTGTTTTAAAGTTAAGGGATGTTAAGGAGCCGAGAGAGACGCTGGGAGAGTGCTACGAAGGAGCTGTCTTCAGTATTTCCTTTCCAGTGAGACCTTGGAAGAATGCATCAAGGTAAACACTAATCACTGCCAACTCAACCTTTCTGAGTAAAAGACTCAAAAATGTATTCAGCACTAACAAAGAGCCCCAGGAACAGGCTTGGAGGCTGTTGTCAAGTAAGCAGGGAGTTAGAAGGGGCCAGGAAGATACTATCTGGTATACTTGGGAGATTGAATACAGTACAGGTTAACTGCACCAATACATTGATACATGGAGGATGGGAGGAGCCAGGACCCAGTATCAGAGACAGAGGTATAAAGACAGAATGTGAGAAACACTGAATGAACTCTGTAGGCTTGGGCAGGACTTAAATCTGTAAGTGTGAATTTGTGATTCTCGGTATGGGTAACTAGATACACAAGTCAATTTAGACAGGCATGGATTTGGACAAAACACAATTGCTTTCTGCCATCTAGGGGGACAGTTTGAGAGAAGGGTCCTGTGAGAAAGAGCGCATGCTCCTACATACCAGTTTTGGTTCATTAAAGCCAGAATCCTGTAGAGAAATGACAGCTGGTAGGGACTGGTCAGGACAAACATACAATGAGTCTGGGATATTGTATGTTGTATTAAAAGATCTCGACATGGAAGGAATTAGAGAGAATGACAGAGCCGTTTCAGAATGGCATGAGGCAGTTAATGCTGGCCAAGTTCAAGGTAGCTGGAGTACAACTTTCCTAATTTGAGAACAAAAAATTATATTTTATTCATCAATAAAGAATGATGGGAAATATTAAATAAAATACTAATCCATGCATAAATGCCTGTGTAAAATGAATAAATTGGTGTGGAAAAGAGTGGAGAGAGAGCATTCTCTCTACAGCCACCTGGTAACCCACAATGTAAGAAGGCTATTGGCATTTGAGAGCCATTCTTTGACAACTCTCATATTAGTAATGAGTTGGGCAGTAAATGTCAGTGGAGGCTGAAATGCAAGCTGGGTGGGCCCAAGGACTCAAAGATCTCTTTAGAGCAACCATGGAAGCTGAGCTTGTCACTGCACACATTTAAGCTCAGTGCTATCAGTCTGGAGGCAGGCATAGGCATCTGTCAGAGTTCAAGGCTAGCCTGGTCTACTTTTCAAGTTCTAAGTAACCCAGAGCTGCATAGTGAGAGTCTGGCTTTAAAAAGTTAATGCGTGGAAAGGCAAAATTAAATCAGTGTGGAACCTAGAAGACGGAATTGTGATCAAGCTATCAAAGGTATTACTACTATCAGGGACAATGGACACTCTAGGTTCACCTAACATTATGCAAAATAGGAGAATAAAACACAGCCTTCGGTGTTTCTGCAAAAATACATATGCTTTCCTTTGTAATGCCACAGCAAAGGGCCATCTGCAAAGGATAATTTGAGATGCTCAGGGACCATGAGCTTCGATGGGCAACTGAGGAGCTAGTTCTGATGAGCTGGGACCAGAAGAGTGAGAGGATGAGATGAAGCAGGTGTGCTTAGCCTGGATCCTTTGTTATAAAGGGCATTAGTAGAGAACTGGAGAGCCCACACTTGGCTTCGTCATACTGGCAGCCTTTGTGCTCTTCTCTAAATATTTTTGTATAAGTTTCAAGTTGTTTTTGAAACAGAAACTAATGCTAAAACTTTGTGTCAACTGAGAACCTGTTTTAGATTAAGTGTATTCCATCTTAATCAATGCCCATGATTTTCAATGAAATTGTTCTTCCTAAAGCTGGTAGATTTTTAGCTAATAAAAGTCCAAATCCAGTCTTTCTTATAGCCTGTGACATGGCATTTGATGAGCAGATGAATAGTCCACACATTCTGCTTTCTCAACACAGATGACGTCTGTTTCAAGACTGGT
Organism: Acomys percivali; assembly: GCA_907169655.1. Taxonomy (NCBI): domain Eukaryota; kingdom Metazoa; phylum Chordata; class Mammalia; order Rodentia; family Muridae; genus Acomys; species Acomys percivali. Next base: position 75,936,545 of record OU015744.1, read on the forward strand.
AGTTTCCTTGCACTCATCTGTTGGATTACTACTGTTTTGGCTTTTAAATTCAGGATCTTGGTGACCTACCCGATTGCACGTGTCCTAATATTTTTAGGTTCCAACATTTCTTTGCATCTGATTTAGGTAGAAGGGTTAGGACTTTAGGCTTGAAGGGGAGTCAGAAGTTAGAAGGTAATTTCCTCCAAGGTAATTTTTTTACCAGTTCATTTTTGTGATGCAATAGGAAAAAAAATCACTCTCTTGTCCTTTTCAAGTTTTCTATGAATAACTTATTTTATATTACATTAATGCTTGCAATTTCTTTACAACAGAAATGTTTAAGGTACAAACCCAAGAATCTTGTACCTATAAGGTTTAGGCCTTTCATAAATAGATTACATGCTGTGCACTTTTATTGTATTTTAAATATGGACAACAGACAAATTATAATTGCCATCATGATGAGTTGTAAAAAGATAAATACAAACATGTCTATAAAATACATGTTCAGAGGTTTACAGTGGGCAGCATATAACAAAGAGACCTAGCTGCCCTGCTTCATCTGCCTATCTACTGCTACAAATTGTTTAGGCAATTTCTATCAATTTAGTATTCATTGAAACACTTAACAATTGAATATTTATATCCTCAAGAATGTGACAACCACATTTGTGGGAAAAAACTTCAGACATAAGAAGATAAATGGATATGATCTAAAAAACAATCTGTTTCTGCTGACTGGGTAAATAAATTGGCAGTGTTAGTGTGGGATTCTCTTCTAGTAGTTTTTTGTTTGTTTGTTTTGCTGACAAAGGGTTTCCAGCTATTTTTCTGGTCCTGCCAGTTAGGTCTTTTACACCTATGTCTTTCTGGTCAGTTAAGCTTAAAAGCTCCTCAAAACTGTCTCTGGGCTATGTCTGTTTGTCTGGGAGACTCTTTCCTTCCTTAACAGTGGCCTCAAGTGTCATGTGTCTCACTCAGCTCGGGATAATCTAAGCTTCTTATTCCAGCGCATGTTTGTGTTCAAACTCCAGACCCATCTTCCTGTCCTTGCTGGAATTTTGCCATCATCTCTTAGCAACAGACTTCCCCACAGCCTCAACTTCACTTTATTCATTGGTAAATCATACAAGCCAATCAGTTCAGCTTCCAGCCTCACTTATCTTTAATGTGCCAGGAACATCTTAGGTCCTTTCCACCTTTTAAACAGCTCTCATTTCTGCCTGACTGTCTTAGCCAACCCTCCATCCCATTTCTGGTATTTGGTCAAGGGGGTCTCTAGTGACCATGATAACCTGAGCATGTGTCCCTCTTCTTAAGGGAATGCTTCTGTCAGAACATATGTGCATAGCCATTGTGAGACAGCTCAGATCTGTTTCTCTGGTGGTCTGCTATTTTGACAGCAAGATCAGTTTGTAAAATTTACAAATTATAAGGCCATATATTTGAAAAGGGAAATACTTAAAAGTCTAAAAGACATATACTAGATTGATTGCTTTAAGTAAAATTAATATAATGGGTTACTTAAAGATATCAAAATTAAAACATATGCTTTAGCTAGAATATCTTTAAATATACAAGCCTTAGTATTTTATTATAAAATAAGGGCTTTTAATCCTAACATTACTATTAATGTAATGCTTTATTCAATAAATGATTGTACATCTTCTTTCCTAGTCTCATACAATACACATAAGATATATATTATATTTACAACAATATTGGTTCAATGTGCAAAGACAGTAGAGAGCTTTGGAGTGTTTTTTCAGCAAACATATGGAAATTTATTAGAATATAGCAAATTCAAGGAACTGACAAACATTTTGTCAAAGTAGGATAGTTAGAAATCTGTGAAACTGAATTTCTGATGTTCTTTTAAGAGTGGTTTTAAGATTGTGAGAACAACTTTAAATGCCATATCCTGTGTGTCTCTGAGGCTTCTGAAGACCTTATTCAACTATTTTACCTCATATATCGATATAGTCATATCTGTCTGTTAGACTTAGGATATATATTCTTGTGTTAAAATCTGCCAGTTATTTGACATGCCCATGTTTTGTATCAATATATTGAATTCTATAGCGAGGACTTAGATGTACCCTTCATTATAAGTAGCAATTAAGGCCTTGAGTTAAGGAGAAGGTTCAATCATCTAGCTTTTGTTCTATCCTCCCTCTATGTTCCTAAATCTTCCTTTCTTTCTTTGACAACAAGACAAGTTAACTCTTGACAACACCCAGCCGACCTCAAAGAAGATGATGAGCGTCAAAGAGCCTCCTTATGGACATGGCTTCAAAGGTGGCAAAATAACGACTGGGCAAAATGTCCTCGTTCCGCCACTAACAGAATCTGCCTAAAAATGGGCAATTTAGATGCAGGCAGAGTCGACGGCCGCACTCTGCCAAGTCAGGGTAAGCAAGTCCTCAATAGTGCCTGCCCTGCAAACAAGTCTGGCAGAAATATTAGGCCAGAAAGCTGAAGATAAGGCTCCAATGTTATAAAGTGTGTTGGGGGACTGGTCAGGCAGTAAACTGTCTTAAGTCAATTTGTACATTTTGGAAACTGCTAACCCACACTGCTTGTTCACTCAGGAATTTAAGTTTTATTCCTTCTCAAGTCTCTGAGGGGCATTGAAGACAAGATAATATAGTTCTATAACCAAGTTTAGCTGGTTAGGGGACAAGATCATTTTAGATCAAGATAAAGAAGTTAAGCTATTAGAGTTGAGATAAGATAGATATTGAATCTCATTTGGAGATCTAGACCCAACAAGACAGGAAAAACCCTTACTTTAAAGGAGACGAATGCAGATGGCCAAGTCACTATGAATGTAACATATATAGTACTCAGTATTCTCATGATTGTCACATGGTTCTCCCTGCTGTATGTAGTTTGTCTTACACATGTGTAATAAAATAAAAGTATATATTAAAAAAAAAGAGTGGTTTTAAAAGTGGACCATAAAGACAGGCTGAGAAGAGTAAAGAGATTAGACTATTGTGATATTTTTACATAGGTTTTACAATATTTTACTCTTTTAAAGGAAGAAGAAATGTGAACTGATCCATAAGCCTGTCAACTTTAGTTCCTAAGGGGTTGCTAGTATCTCACATACTGAGATGGATATAATTGCACAATCAGATCATAAAATAATATTGTCTTATTGACTTTTTCCTTATGAGCTCACACTGTTTATTAAGTACTTTGGACCCCAGGATTTAAAGATATTAGGCCACAAGAATGCCTACAAATGTTATTGATCATAAAACTATTCAAGAATCACACACACACACACACACACACACACACACACACACACTCATAACACTCTTACACATATTACAGAATAAATACATTATACTATTCCAAGTTATTTTTATTAATGTTCTTTTCTATACACGAATATATTTAAAGGGTCAATTATATTTTAAATATATTAACACACATATTGTAATAGGAGATAATTTATTTTAAAGATATTTAACATTCAATGATATGGACTTAGGAATAATTAGAAAAGAGACAAGCATAATGTGAAGAAATCTATTTCCCACAAGAAGGTAATGTGACAGTCTAGAAACTCTCCCACTTCCATACAGAGAGCTAGATTAAAAAGTCTCATGCACCCTTTAAATTAGGTATCTGGAGGAGAATGGAAAATCGAGGGCATTGGATAATACTGAGCCGCTAGTATTTAGTAGCATCTCTTCATCTTTGGAATGCAGAGGTTTGAATTTTAAAGGTCAGGCAGTGTAGAAACCGGGCTACAGGCCTGTTCAAAGATCAGGAATATCCCAATATTTGTATCACATTACACCCAAAATGCTAAAATCTCAGGGAAGTAGATACTGGACACAAGATTACTAGTCAGCAAAAAGGGCTGACAAGAAAATTTGTCTTTTTTTGCCTGGCCTATTGAAAGAAAAAGAAAAGTTACTCTGTAAGACATATGAAAATATGGAGTTGCTGAACTAAATTATGGCTTTCAAATTTGCAGTAACTGTAGGGTGTGGCACCCAAATAAAGAAGTTACTATTGAAAGTTAGCATGGAAAGCGAAATGCAAGTTGTCTCTAGATTAACTCTGCAAGCTCAGGGTTCCTGAAGAGAAACTAAGACATTCAGAGCAGCATTCCAAACTGCAAAGCACTGGAGAAGGGGAGTTAGGTTCTGACTTAAACTGGTTCTATTTAGCATCTTCAACCTCACAGTGGAAGGAAAGTGATATTAGAAGCTGGACTTCAAATTCTGGCTCTTCTCTTCCCTTTCCTAACACTAGCAATAGGAGGTATGATATTCTGTCCACGCTAGGCAAAGTTTACGAGGCACAACTCTGCCAGCCATGCCATCTCTGTTTAGAGAGCCCCTCCAGTGGTAGGCATAGAGCTAATCTTGAAAGACTAGGAGGTTAGGCACATCCACCAAGGTTCCAGCTCATGGGCTTATCAGAACGGAAAGAGAGGGGCGTAAGGAGCAAGTGTCAAAAGAAACATTTGGCCCTCAGAAATGTCAGACACATTTTAGCAGGGTGAAGTGTTCAGAAATTATTTAAAAATGGCTGCAGAAAGCTAGACTCAAACACATGGGTGTGAGAAAATGTTAAGAAAAAGAAGAAGAGGAAGAAGAAGAAGAAGAAGAAGAAGAAGAAGAAGAAGAAGAAGAAGAAGAAGAAGAAGAAGAAGAAGAAGAAGAAGTACTACTTAGTTTTGGTCAAAAAATTAATGGATACCGCACAATCGAAAAGTTCATTGCTGTAAAAAAGACATACTCACGGGCTGTCTTAAACATATGAGGCATAGTCAGGGTGAAACTGGAGATGGATCGATAGGATTCACAACGATATTTCAAAATTAAAAGTGATTAAAGACATTACAGAGAAAAATTGAAATCTCAGGAATGAAAATCAGTAATAACATACTGAAGTGGAATTTCAGAAGAGAGGACCAGCATGAGGGAAGGTAATTAAAAGACAATATCTGAGAAATTTCCAAGACTTTAAAATTTTGGATTTAGGGAGAATAATAATTCTCAAACAAAAGTTTTTTTTTAAAAGAAGAGTGAGTTGGGCAACAGGCATGGGAGGAAGATTTAACCAGAAGTTAACCAGAATGTTTTATATACACGTATGAAATTCCCAATTAGATTTAATGAAAGTTATGTTTTGAAAAAGGATATTTGTCATTACGAATATAGCAGGTTACCTGCCATCATAAAGGTCACAATATATAAAGATTCTTCTAGGAACCAGTACTGAGTACTGGGCGCTTGCCTGCCCATCGCAAACATGTCAACAGCAGTAAAGGAATTGACAGACAAGATCTTCCCGTGAAGTTTGGTGTCTTCACCACAGCCGAGTGTGCACCTGTTGTTGAGTCAGGGGCATTCTTGCTCTAGAACAAGAACTAAAGTGAGGAAGTGCAAGTCTGTTTAGGATGCATTGTGGATATCAAACTGAGCGTTCTCAATTTAGTTGTCGTAAAAAAAAAAAAAAAAAAAAAAAAAAAAAAAAAAAAAAAAAAAAAAACAAACTAAAGGAGTATGTGCCTGAACTGAGAGATACTGTATCTCAAAATTTGAGAGCTTTACAATCTGTCTACAGAAGATGATGTGTGCCAATATGCTTTCAGAAAACCCATGAAGAGAGAAGGTAAGGAGTCCAGGAAAAAAGCAACGAACACCCAGCATCTTGTTACTCCTGGTGTCCTGCAACACAAATACCAACCTGTCGCTCTGAAGAAACAACACACTAAGAAAAACAATGAAGAGGATAAAGAATATGCTAAGCTTTTGATCAAGAGAATAACATTTAGGAGAGGAAAGTGTTTATTTATTGGCTTACGATTCTAGGTTGCACTCCATCATTGAGAGAAAACCAAGTCAGGGACTCAAAGCTCTCTCTCTCTCTCTCTCTCTCCCTCCCCCCCTCCCCCCCCCCCCCCCTCTCTCTCTCTCTCTCTTTCTCTCTCTCTCTGTGTGTGTGTGTGTGTGTGTGTGTGTGTGTGTGTATGTGTGTGATGACATCTACAGTCAAGAGCAGAAAGAAATGAATGCTCTGGGTAGGCCTGTTTGGTTGCTTGTGGTTAGCCAGCTTTTTCTACCTATACAGTTCAGAACAGCAAACTGGGAATGGTTCTACCCACAGTGGATGGGTCTTTCTACAGACCAATTTGACAAAGACAATTACGCACCTATTTCTTGTTAGGTGACTCACTCTGACTTGTGGCAAGTTGAAATTTAAAAGTAACCATCACACCACTCAAGTCTGTACAAATATCCCCAATAGCTTTGACTGTCAGCTGGAGTTAGCAATTAGTAGAAATGCACGTTTGAAACTGTGTGAGTAAAGATAGAGCAATTACCCACGCTACTGTAAATTGAAGAATGGAGTGCCCAGGCCTCTTCATCTGCCAGGCTTCCTGAGCCCAGGGACCCTTGCCAAGAGAAGGATCTCAAGGCAAGGCCCCACTGTTTAGAGTCAAGGGCATAGTCGCTGATCATCGAAGAAACATCCCTTAGTCAGCATGATTCTCTTAAAGATGGCCTCTTCTGAGTGCTTCATTCTCACTTGGACAGCCACTGATGAGCCTATTGTGTGATCACAGTCACAACTGGCTCACATGCTTTTGAGTTGTTGAAAGCCAACACTGGTTTCAGATGACTACAATGGAGGGAAACATTTGAAGCTGTAAGCTTAAGTTTAGGATGAAGAGAAAAATACACGCCCACAGAGGCTTATAAATAAATCACCTTTTCCTGTAACAGTGGGAAATCATGTTCAGAATAGGAAAGTAGCCATTTAGCTGAGCTCCTTAAAGGCTAAATTCCATCACAGGAAAGCTATAACGTAAGTTGATTTTTCACATCTCCTGTCATATTTTTT
>OU015744.1:75943415-75955029 GCA_907169655.1 Acomys percivali
TAATTTACAGACAAACCTCAATTTAAAAATAGTCTGACAGTTTTTTCTTTTTTGATATTATGAATCACAGGAACTAGTCTATCCTCATCTTTGAGCTGGATCATATTGAATGCTGTGCCTAAGCCAACAGGGATTATTAATATCAGGAGATACTGTTTGGAATCCTCTCTGTTAACCCCATGGATCCTTTCTGAATACAAAAATAAAATATCCTTAATGTTAATAGTCCCCATGAAACAAGAAACAAATGTGTTTTCTGAAAAAAGAAGTGTTATAAGTGCGGTTAAGTGCTCAGAAGAAGTCTTGCCTGGGTGGGAGAGAACACAGTCCTGAATGGGAGACGATCACTTGGCTGAACACACCAACCCCTATAAACAAGGGGGAATCAAAGAGAATGTAATTAGCTAGGAGCGCTTAGAAGAACAGAGGAGCTATGCAGGGGAAGGGAAGATGTGGCCCAGGGGTGCAGCACAAGGGAGGCAGCCTTGGCAGGGAGTCCAGCCAGTCCCACGGGTGCCACCACCTGGCAGCAGAGCCTCAGCTTGCTTACAACAGCTTTCCCTCCCGGGAGCACCATGAAGCCGCTTGCATCTGGTTCTTTGCTGTGATTCTATTAACAAAGATCATATATCTGGCTAAAGCTTTCTTTCTACTGACTTTTGGAGAAGTCAGTCTGTTCGTATCAATTATACCATCAACAGGATCTCTTCTGCAGAGATGCATGGGAGTGCATCCACAGGGTGCAAACAATGACACTCAGTAGTGAGAGCTTCTGAATGACTTAATAAGGCTAACCTGGTTTTTTTTTTTGGCGGGGGGGTGGGGGGGGGGTGGGGGAGGAGAGGGCGGGGGAGATAAAAATCACAGGTTAGAGTTCAGGAATGTACCCTGCATATAGAAAAACAAATGGAGGAAAATGGTGATTTTTAGGCCAACAGCATAATGAAACATTAAAAAAAAAAAAAAAAAAAAAAAAAAAAAGACATTAAAATTCGGCCTGCCATGTTCAATCCTCCAGGCGATGCAGGTCAGCGTACAGTGGTGGTGGCTTCCCTCCGCTATGAGACGCTGTTTTTCACCCTCCGCTATGGGAAGCAGTTTTCACTCTAAGAGGCCTGGAAGATTCATTCTGTCAGTCTCCCAAAGGCCGTTTTCTCTCTCTCAGGAGTAAGAGAGTTTAGCTCAGTTTAGAGGGCATGTATTAAAATAAAAGCTGTTTCTCTAACATGGACAGACAGGCGGAACAAAACGCCTTCTCTTGGGTGACAGAGATGGTTCAGTCTTCCAGTTGACTGTCAACTGTGTCTCCAGTTTCCTGCGAATGCTCTTGACAGAGAGCTGTGTCCTCTCAGAGACTTTGTAGGAGGGATGTGGCTGCCACGTTTTGTAAGCCACTGCACAAGGAGGATGTTGGACTGTGGTTTGCCTCACTCAGTTCTGACCTCTCATGGTCACTATTCTCCATAAGTACATACATAGAAAGCAGTAGCTGATGTGTTAAAATAGATAGCAAAAGCCAGGCGTCATGGCACACATCTTTAATCCTATCACTCAGGAGTGAGAGGAAGGTGTGTGTGTGTGTGTGTGTGTGTGTGTGTGTGTGTGTGTATAACCATATATATATATATATACACACATATTAACAGAATTTACACACTTGGGTAGATGAGACAGGGTAGCCCAGTGAAGATCAGAAGTTAGCTCTAAATATTTATTTCATTTTGTGTGTGTGTGTGTGTGTGTGTGTGTGTGTGTGTGTGTGTGTGTGTGTATGCTGACTAGGATAAAACCTAAAGCCTTGCACATGGTAAGCAGTTATTCCACCACTGAGCTACATCTCCTATCCCTAGGTTGGCATGTCCTAGTCTGTCAAGAGTGTCACACTTACGTTTAGTCATCAAGCATTTAAACGTTTTGAAAGTAGCCAGGCGTGGTGGTGCACACCTGTAATCCCAGCACTCAGGGAGGCAGAGGCAGGGAGATCTCTGTGAGTTTGAGGCCAGCCTGGTCTACAAAGTGTGCCTAGAACAGCCAAGACTATGCAGAGAAACACTGTATCAAAAAAGAAAAAAAAAAAAAAAAAGAAAGAAAAAACTAATATTCTTGAAATTAGTTTAGCCATGCTGTTATCAAATATTTCCCACTGAATATGTGGCTAACATAATGTTTGTTAATAATATATCATTGTTTTGAAAAAATAACCTTCACTTAATGACTATCTGAAAATGTCTATAAAGATAAAACCTTTCTCTGAGTGGAGGTACACTCTCAGTCTTTAGTTATTGCTGATTTAGTCCAGAATGGTTTAATTTTTAGCCTCTGAAACAATACAAATGGCTAAGTTTGGTCAAGAGAAAAGGCTTTGGAAGAAGATGTTGTCATGGAAAAAGGTCAATTTTCATGGATTTTAAAGCGTATAAAAATGAATGTTCTTCTCCTGCATAGACCAGGCAAAGCCTAGAAGTTAATTCAGGGAATTATTTTTATTCTTCAGAAGGCCACCACGTGTCATATACAAAAATAAAGAAAAGTCAATAGTAGTCCATCAAATAAGCAATTGAGAAAGGGAAGTTCCAGCTTCTTGGAACAATAAATAGGATTGTTACTTAGAATATAATCCTGATGTACTTCCAGTGGTAAAATTACACTTCAAAAGAAACGTAGATGTGTAGCAATTGCAAGTCTATCCAACAGACTTTTTGATAAAAAAAATTCTTGCTATTATTCCAATTACAGATAGGCCTTTTCAAATAAACATCTACATGAATGGAGGGGGGGTTCTAATTAACTTAGACTCCCTTTGTGATTTGAATTTACCTTTAAAATTTAAAGCACTTTCAGATGTTTTCAAAGTACTCACACATTGATAATGGGTTGTAACACACGACCTAAAATGATTTCATGTTGATGATGGGAGTAACCAGATCAAAACCTAAACACCACAAACTACATTCTTTGAACAAGGAAAAGCTTAATTAAGACATCAACTATAACACTAGGCAACACAGTAACATTTGTAACACCATGGGAAAGTTAAAAGACTTGACAATAAAGACATTTAAAAATAGCCTTTGTAGAAGCTGGAGATAAGGCTTGGCGGTTATCAACACTTACTGCTCTTGAAGACAACCTGGGTTTAGTTCTCAGGTGAGATGCTCAAAACAGCCATGTGGTAGATTATGGACACCTGCGGCTCTAATTCCAAGTGCTCTAGCTCCCTCTCTGATACCCACAGGCTACTGTATGCACATAAATACATTCAGTTATACATACATATGGATAAAAGCCCATTTAAATGTACCTTTAACCTCTTATAAAAGAAAAACTAATTCTTTACCAAAATCAAATATATATAAAGATATAATTTTTGTTTTAGCTCATCTAACTGAGCATTAATAAAGATTGAAGATTACCAAAGACAATCAATGTACCAATGACTAGGGATTGCCATGTGTCTATTATGCAAATGGTGTTACAGCAATCATTCAACAAATAAGTAAATGGGGCCCGGAGTGATGGCCCAGGGGATAAAGTGCTTCCATTGCAAGTATGAGGACTTGAGTTTGATTCTGAAGTACTCCCATAGTTGTAGGGTGAGCATGATGGCCTGCCTATGACCTCATAAAAGAGCTTGGTTTTGAAAGTGACTCAGAATTTAACAGGGAAGTATAGGCATAAGGTAACTGTGTGTTTAAATTCTGGTTTCCTGTCTAGACATTATATAAACTCTGCTCACCAATTGTCCCCCTGATATGTGAATAATGCAGCTTGCAGCCAATCAATGAGCAGGGGATTGATTAGGGCTGGACTTCCTGCCAGCCAGGGGAGGAGGAGTTAAGAGAGGAAGCAGGGTAGTCAGCCTTGTCAGCCTCAGGTCCAGGAAAGGTCAGGAGGAAGGAGCTGGAGCTCAGGAAAGCAGCAAAGAGCAAGTATCACTGGGATGTTTGCTGGAAGTAAGACAAAGTAACATAGAGGGTGAAGAATAGGCTTAAACTGCTCGTGATTATGTTGTGAAGATTATTATCAAATATAAAATAGTCTCAATTATTTGTGTGATAGCCGGATTAAGAGAGAATCTAGGAGAAACATACATTGGTTAATAAAATAACAACAGCAAGGAAGAATGCATAAAATCAGCTTTCCCACACCAATTTTCCAACTACCATTATCAAGGAAAGATGGAAGATATTCGTCCAGAGGTGAACATTATCATATCTGTGAGTCAGAGCAACCAACAAGAGCATGGAGATTAAGCGGAGCCCAGCTGGGCCATCAAGGACTCTGCACATCATGAGAAAACACCCAGGTCCAGATGGACAGAAGTTTCTTGTCACATAGCCAGCATTGGTTAATTTGCTGTATACACAGGAATAGAAAGCAAGAATTGTAGACCAGAAGAAGTGGAGTCCAGGAATCTAAGGGAGAGTTGCTGCAAAATCAACCCTGGAGGATACTGAAAACTGAGACAGAACTGAACTCTGCGTAGGTGGCTAAAGTTCCCAGATTAGATGTCATCTGTTATCATAAAAACTTCTCTGAACCCAACCATGTTCACTCACCAATATATTGTCCATAACTCCTTTGATATTACAGTGGTTGAGTTTAATATTTCTGACAATGATCAGACTAGCAAGGCTGGGAATAGTTCTTGTCTGTCTCTATAAAGCAGTGGTTCTCAAAGCCTTCCTAATGCTTAGACCCTTTAATACAGTTCCTCATGTTGTGGTGACCCCAACCATAAAATTATTTTGTTTCTACTTCATACCTGTAATTTAGCTACTGTAATGAGTTGTAATGTAACTACCTGATTTCAGGTTGGCCCATAGGTTGAGAGCCACTGCCATAGAGGAAAAAATGCTGGCCCTTGGTTTTAATAAGCTGATTAAACTAGAAGAAAAGAAAAACAACTTACTGATGGATATGTACACTGGGAGGGAAAGAAGGCATGGCACTGAGGATCTTCAGCTTCTTGCTGGTATATAAGTGTATGGTGCCATCAGCAATGTACTCAAAAAACAAGTGAAAGGGATCTGGTTTAAGGAAGATACACCTGAGTTTAGCTATGGTCATGTTAGCTTTGAAGGGTCACGGGAGTTTTAGAGGATAGTCAGTTGCATGAGAGATTGAGAGAGGGAAGAAGAGAGCTGCAGGAGAGGGAAGGAAGGAGGCAAAGAGGAGTTAGAGGGATGATGGAAGGGAGGAGGGAGGGAGGGAGGGAGGGAGAGAGGGAGGGATGGGGAGAGAGAGGGAGAGGGAGAGAGAGAGAGAGAGAGAGAAAGAGAGAGAGAGAGAGAGAGAGAGAGAAAGAGAGAGAGAGAGAGAGAGAGAGAGAGAGAGAGAGAGAGAGAGAGAGAGAGAGAGAACCAAAATTAAATCACTGAGAGCAAGTTTTAAAACAAATTTAAGAACCTTGTTACAAAGGTTTAGAAGTCTCTCTGGCTTTTTTTTTCCTTACAGAGACCCTAATCTAAGACTTCCTACAAAAATCCAGCAGTGTATTAAATAAACCCTCATTTGTGCTCCTTCTGGGCCCCCTGAAAGCAAGTGCTGTATTTTATCTAATGATTTTCATTTCAATGAGGACATCATTTTGCCAACCTATATATAGTCAGTGCTGAATAAATTTTTTGATTAGGTGGAATAAGTTGAGAAGAGAGCCTGGCAATGACCCTGCACCAGCTGTGATTTCAGTGCAGACTCTGAGACCAGAGAGGAGTCAGAGCTCTTCCTGAAATTAAGCATGGATTCCTTCTTACTCTTGTAGTCAAGGAATAGAGGAAGAGGTCTGGGAAGAGAACAAAGAATATTCTATCATCTCTACATGAGCTCCACGGAATGGGCCTTCATTGCTGTGTCAAAGAATAGACAGGGCTACAGTTAAGCAAAAGTGCTATTCAAGAGCAAAGTAAGTTTTTAAATTAGTTACTGTTTGTCCTCAAGAGCAGAAAAGTCCTAAAACATTGGCTGGTGGGATGGCTTAGTGGGTAAAAATGTGCCATTAAGCCTGTCAATCGGGGTTTAATTCCTGGGACGCATGTGGAAGACAGAGAAAACTAATTCTTACTAGATGCCCTTTAATCTCCACACATGCATTCACACACACGCACACACGCACAGGCACACACACACGCCAACAAAAAAAGTAAAATCTCCAAAACAAGACCAGTTAGATGTCTAGAATATCTTTATGAATATCTTGTTCGTTGTGGTGTGTCCACTGCCCTGCAACAGCAGAAGGCTGGCTTACAGGATGGCCAGGCCCCCTTGTTCAACCTTGGACATGGAGAAAAAGCCTAGAACACATTATGTAATCCTGAAGAAAGAGGCACAAATAAGATCTGTGATGGATTCTCAGAGTAGATATCTTACTGACAGGTGAATCAGGAGGCTTTCTCACCTTTGTGCGCGGTCCTGTGAGAACACCCACACATGGAAATACCTACCCATAGAACTCCAGAATGAAAAGCCAAGTGCCTACAGTCACTCTAAAAGGCCCTTTCCTGTCAGGCTTCTTGTTAAACTAAGTAGTGCTTCCTTTAAAAACAAAACATAACTAAACAAAACAAGAGAAAGTATCAGGTCACGGGGCTTGTTCCTAGATGCTGCGACTGACAATCACTGAAAAATCCAAGATTTTATTTCTTTGTAGTGAATGGGCAACACAGGGCAGGAGAGCGCTCGTGCCCACTGACTGCACTTTGCTTTTACTATTGGGAAGACAAGTCACTGCTGGCACAAGGCTATCTTCTTCCTCTGTGCTCTGTGTATTTAACAGTGTGTCCTGTAATTATGCACTGGATCACACTGGGGCTGGCCTTACAGCCATTTTGTGGGTTATTTTTTGTCCTTAGAATCAGTTAGAACCTCTCTTTCTAGGCACTGTCCAGATCCTGTCGCCATCTGGTGACACAACAGTTCCAATACTGTGCCCTGCTGTGACACAAAAGAACAGCCACGGGGCAAGGAAACGGGAGCAGCTGGACTTCGTTTTCATTTAACTAACTCTCATTTTTTTCTGCTAATATAGAGGTGAAACTTGAACTGGGAATTCCTTCCAACAGTGTGTAGCTATTTTCCCTAGAAGTGTGCCTCCTTCTGTCAAGGACACAAGGTAGGTTTTTAAAAATAAATTCAAAGGGAAAAGTTGGCTTTTAAGTACTGAAACAACGAGTTGCAGAAGGGTTGCATGCATCCAATACATACAATTCATAATTGCATGAATCATCTTGGCTGATTCGACAGTCATAAACTTGACCTAGTTCTGAGATCTAAAAATATTTAAATAAAACATTCAAAAATGTAGCAGTTTGAATGAAAATGGCCCCCATGGGCTCATTTATTTCCACGCTTAGTCCTAAGTTAGTGAAAATGTTTGAGAAGGACTAGGAGGTGTGACCTTCTGGGATTAAATGTGGCCTCCTTGGAGGTGTACCGCTGGGGGTGGGCTTGAGGTTCCAAAAGCCCACCCCAGGGCAGTGTCTCCGTCTCTCTGTCTCTCTGTCTCTCCTCTGTCTCTCTGTCTGCTGCATCTGGATGTGGATGGAAAGCTCCTAGCTCTGGCTCCAAGGCCATGCCTGTCTGCTTTGTTCCATGATGACCATGGACTAAGCCTCTGAGACTGTAGGCACTCGGCCATTTAAATGCTTTCTTTTATAAGAGCTGCCTTGGGCACGTGTCTCCCTACAACACTGGAACAGTAATTAAGATGAGGTAATGGACAGATATGAGCTTAATGGTTTTCTAGTCATTACACGAGACTGCCACGGGGACAACAGAAGCTGCAAAGTGACATCCACAGAAGAATGTATATCACCAATGTAAATAAATATGGAAAAGTAAATTATGCAAAAAATAGAAAGGCTCCACCTGTCTTCATACAGAGAAACTTCATGCAAAAGAATTAATCATCAAGGATGGAAAGAATGATATTAATTCCAGACTCATAAGGAAAATTAAAAATGTTCTTTGCCCTTAAAGGCAATGGATACCATGTCCTGTATGCTTGGAGAGAAAGAATAATATTCTCCCACAGGCTGGGCCTAGAGGACGTATGAGTACCACATACTATATTGACTAAAGTATATAGACATTTTATGGATAGATTTAGTAGATGCTTATTTTTGGATAAAACAAAAATAGTAACTAATACATATGACAGGTTTGTTAAAAACCTTCTTTGAGGATATTCCAAGTTTCACAAATATATCTTTATTAAAGATCAATTTCATAGAGACTGACTGACAGAAACTTACTTTGAACACAGATTTTATTTATCAGAAACTGTCAACTTTCAATGTTAACTACCCTCAGGGCCCTTTGGTCTCTAATTTTTAAACAGTTTAATTTTTAAAGAAAATCTTTAGGTTCTATTTCACTAGAGAAATATTCTGAAGATGCTTTTCATAGAAATAACCACAAACATTGTCTCTGTTATTGCCGAGGAGGTTGAGAGCACATGTGGTCATCAGGGAAACTGTGCACTCCTTTATGGTTTTCATTCTCCATACAATTTACACAGCAGGCAACTGGCTAAGTATCTCTCAGGGGTCTTTCCAATAAAAGTAGAAGCTTTATTATCCCTTTCCCCCACTGTTCCAACAACAACAACAACAACAACAACAACAACAACAACAACAAAAAGTGTCTTGAAATCTACCAAGAACTTAATAGAGTGAAGTTCTAGAAAGAGCAAATTACAACCAGAAAGGAACAGCTAGAAGCTCAGTGCAGTGAGAGAGCTGATTGGCAGTCTGCTGAGCTGAGCTATCAGATGAGATTTAGGCTGGGCAGAGGAAACAGCCTGTGGATGGAGCAGTGCTTCCTTGGTCCATGTGGTCAACAGGTGCTATCTAAAGGATATGGTCATGAATCCCTAATCTGGTAGAAGAAAGGGGCAGGGAGAATATGAAACCATCCCTATTTCAGCACAGGGTTCTGTTAGGTCTAGAATCAAATGATTCCATTACATTGAACAAGTAATAGTCTCTTTAGCAGGTGGAAAACCTCCAGGGGACAAGGGAACTGCTGACTGCCTGCTCTAGGATGGCAAGGAAGAATCCTGCGTTAGAAAAAGACTCAGGCTAGAAGGCTGGGCTCAGCTTTCCTTTTTCAAAATAATATTTATTTATTATTATTATGTATTGAGTGTTCTTCCTGCATGTGTACCTGTAGGCCAGATCACATTACAGATGGTTGTGAACCACCATGTGGTTGCTGGGAATTGAAATCAGGACCTTTGGAAGAGCAGGCACGCTCTTACCCACTGAGCCATCTCTCCAGCCCTTGGGCTCAGCTTTTCATGTATGCATTCTAGATATGGAGCACACAAGACAAAGATTTCCAAGGGCAGAGGAAGGCAAATGTCCCAGTAATAGCATCCGTCCTTCGTCAGGCCACATGTTTTACAGCAAGTTGGTTGACAACAGGCAGGGACAACAGAGACTAATAGTGCCTACCTCACAAATTCTGTTAGAGTTTTTTGAACCGATCCCCTGGAAATAAAAGGAGAATTTAGCTTTTGTAGTCACCAAAGGCAGAAAGGTTTGATGACTCTTAACTGGAAAGATGCGGTTCAAGCTTGGAGCAAAAGACAATGATAGCATCCTAAGTGACATAAGGTGAGCTCCTGATGCATGTGACAATCCTTCAGATGTCACCACTGACTGGTGAACATTCTAGCTCAGCTAAAGTTCGACTTGCCGAAAAAAAAAATTGCTCAGGACAAGAACCATGCAATAAAGTAATTTACTTTTTTATTAAACACTAGTCCAAATTAGGGGACTATCTCCCTTCATGGAAAAGGTCTCTTTGCTCCTGCATGCATTGAGAGTTTCTTCGAGCAAGACTCAGTGTTACATAGGAAATGTCATGTGCTCAACATTTTGTTGTTGACAGCGTGTGGCTTTATGTGTGCGATTAATTGCTGCCAAAGCAATTTGAGTGCCCAGTCTCATCAGGAGAGTTGAATATTGAATTCAAAGATTAGTATTTTCATCTATTTATTAAGCTATGTGATGTAAACTACTATAACACTATCATTTAACATAATAATGGTTAATAATCATATTGTCTACTGCCTAATTTAGGACTTTTTCCATGTGGAAAAAATATACTATTTGCCCTTGAAACAAAGTAATTCCCTAACAGGCAACACAGAAAGCAAAATAAATTAAAACTGAGAATTCTGCCATGGCTAAGAGTCTTGTGTTTCTAACAGAGAGAAAACAAACTGAATCAATGAAGCTATTGAGGGTGTCAATACCATAAAGTATGGTGCCAATTAGATTTTTACTTCTGCACACAATCCATGAAGTCCCAGAACCTATTCTAAACCCTGGGAGAGAGACCAGAATTTTCTTAAAGCAAAGAACATTCCCTTTAGTGGTTGAAATGAGGACATGTACTTAAGCTGTTATTTTAATAACTGATTAGGTTGAGAAGGGGAAGCAGACATCTTAATAAGGGCTATTAGTTAAAATTAGGACAAAGATGAAACATGCATTACCAATCCCGAGAGAGACAAGTTCCCGTGTGATTTCTTGATAGTGCTGGGCATGAGGCACAGTGTTGTAAGTTAGCCTGCTATGTGTGAGACACTGTGGTCATTGCAGACTCAAGTGCACACTTGCTGGATGGTCATTGCATTAAGACAGTATCACCATCAAACCACATATCACAGTTACCTCAATTTTCTCAAGCCATGCCTGACATGTCATTTCTGAGGGGACGAATTATAAAAATGAATTGAAAGCAACAGTTAGATGGGCTGATGTTTGCTGATGTTATTCATTCATTATTTTGTTTTTTATTAGCTGATTGATTCAAAGAAAATTAATTTGCCATTGATCACTGGCAAAGTGGCACATTTTAACTTACTGAACACAATGTGGGCCTGTAAAGGGGATTTACTGGTGGAGTCTGAAAGACGACTTTCCCCTTAAATTTCATGTTGTCCAAACACTTGCCCATTTGCCCCTAATTTATAGGATGCTTGTGCCGGAGGAGCAGATTTATTCAGTCCTTATCTGGTTTTAGCTACCACAGAAGATTTAGCTTCGATACTTTCGTTTTAATAAATTTCTGTGATAGAGCACTCTACTCTGAGTTGCTTGCTTGGAGTTCTAGTACACCCAGGCCAATTAGGGCTTAGCTGATTTATAGGAAGGGGGGCAAAGTGAGGAATAACACAGATGAATTAAGAGAAATCTCACATATATTATTAATTAGAATTTCAGCCTATAATAAATGTGTATATTTAATACTGTTCTCCAGAGAGGTAAGTTAATTACAGGCATCAAAACTAGTCCTTGCCTTATAATAACATAGACATAATTTAGTGCTTAAAATACTGAACCATGATCTGAACTTATTAGAGCTATAATTGTGAAACTCCCATGTTGCTCAAATGACTGTTTTTGCCTCCCCACTCCTTCCTACCTCCCTTCTATTTACTTAATAACTTATGCATTGACCTCATATTGCTCCAGAAACAGGGCATGAAATATGGAACAAGACTTAGTCTACTCTTTCAAGGTGATATAGTCTGAGATTATTATATTTAAGAAGTAATATATGCATAAGATTTATGCATTTAACTACTTTTATTTTTCTACAT
>OU015744.1:75968436-76000403 GCA_907169655.1 Acomys percivali
GTGTGTGTGTGTGTGTGTGTGTGTGTGTGTGTGTGTGTGTGTGTGTGCGCGCGCTAATGTTAGGAGGTCATGGTTATATGCCGTAGTAGCATGGATAGACAGCAGAGCAGAACCTCAGATGTTGGCCTGAGTCCCCCATCTTCTTAGAGATGGGCTTATTGTTTGTCATTGCATATGGCAGACTAGATGGCTCCCCAGCTTCTGCAGCATCTCTTATCTTACTGGAGGGGCCCTGGGTTACAGACCTATGTGCCTTGCCCAAGCTTTACAAAGAGTCTTGGAACCTAACCTCAGGTTCTCATGCTCGCACTACAAACTCACCCACTGGGCAACCGCTGCAGCTGGAAACATAATTCCTTAGCCTGAGAATAATGTGTAAGGTCCAATTGGGCTATACATCGGATGAGGTGTGATATGTCAGAGATTTTAACTAAAAATTTAGATAAATCACAGCAGCAAGTTACTATTTTTAATCAAGTAACATAAACATCCTCAGTTGAATATTCTTAAATACATGGCTAATCGCTCTTATTGACTCTCTGACTTCAATGAGCACCACACACCCCTCAGACTCTGTGTGTGTTTGTGTGTGTGTGTGTGTGTGTGTGTGTGTGTGTGTGTGTGTGTGTATGCGTGTGCATGCTTTGGACATTACCTGATCTTTGCCCAGTGAGACAGCTACAGGTACATCTGAGGGCCCAAACTACTTTTCTGGATTTAACAACTTTCTGTTCCCCAGGGAAAGCAGTCATGATCCCATTTCCTCTTTTCCCTTCATTTTTGTTTAATGGAAACTTAAAAAGATGTACATCCATCTACCTTGTGAGCTAAAGAAAAGCATATAGGCCTTAGCTGCACACTGATAGTCATTTCACAGGATCCTAGGGTTTGGGAAATGATCAAACATTCTTTCTCTTTTGAGTTAGGCTTCAGTAGCGAATAAAAATGCAATCAGCAATGGCTGAGACATATAAATACATGATTAGGGAATGTTCTATCAGTAAAATAAAAAAATTTAAAAAAACTATTTAACTCTGCCATTCTCAATTATTTGTTGTGTGAAGCTTCAGGCTAGGTGATGGATAATTGAAAACTTGGAAAAGAAATGTGTTGACTTAAATGAATTCTCCAAACTTCATATCCTCAGGTTAAATATCCATACACAGGTTTTCAAAATTTGCCCAAGCACCCAATAAATATTGAATGCCACTTTATTACCTGAAATTGGGTACACAGACACTAATCCAAATCAAAGATAATATCAGTTGTTTAATATTAAATATAGGACCTGTTACAAGGCTGATAATTACCTCCAATATTTGCTCTCCCTCTCTTGTGTAGATACAGACACCTAGCAGGATCCTTGGTCATTCACCTGCTCCTATAGCTATCTATGTGTAGTCACATGGTTAAAGTCCAGCTAATGGGTGATGTATTTGTCTTTAAGTGCTGCCTCAGATGTCTGTAGAGTTGCCTTAAAGGGAAAGGGCCAGTCTCATCCTCTGCTCTTTTGGATTTATCATATGGTGTGTTAGTTGCCATCAAGGACTACAAGATGCAGGATGAATAGCAGGAGGTACAAGCATAGGTTTCAGTGTCCACCGGTCACTGCAAAGGTGGTGGACAGTGTGCATCTTATTTTCTTTTGTGCAAGCAAACAAAAAGCTCCTCCGAAGAATTTGCTTCTGGACTCCAGCCTGATACCTGTTAGGTATTAGAGCTAAAAATGTTTATGGAATTGACTGTGGGATGTGGAAGATATGGACACTGGGATTGTGCAGGGTTAAAGAGAGGACACCTTTGCTACACTGGGGAAAATATTTGGCCAGATTGCCAACTGTTGTTCTTCAGAAGACAAAGTAAGTGGTGATAGAAACTGTAATGTTAAGAAGCAAATGTGGATGTTTTCCGGTTCAGTTCGTGTTCAGCAAAGTCTGCAAAAGGGAGAACTCAGCAGCCCATCAGCCCAGATGTGAAGTGGGAGGGTCAGTCTGTTTTTACTGACAATGGAAGATCATGGAGAATCTCCACTTTAGGAGCTATAAACCATCTTTATAACAGGGCAAACACACTTGTATCCTGAGGGGAGTTACAGTGATCACTTGGCTGCCATAGGTGGCCACTGAAGGGAGTAAGATCCTGACTCTGCCGTCTTATCTGCCAGACACTGGGAGGCTCCCAAGGCTATGATAAGCTTAAAGATATCAGCATTCAACAAAGATTATTCTTTCTTAGGGCTTCAAGGCAGCTTACCATCAAATTAAAAGGTGGGTATAAGGCAAGAAGGGATCAGTAAGCTCTCTGATATGGAGCCCTGCATGGCACACTTCCGCTGGAAATTGGCAGAGCACAGAGGTGACTAAATACAATCCTCCAGTTCTACTAAATTGCAGTTTCTACATTAGACCTAGCCTACCACTGAAAAGAAAAATTGAAAAAGTCTTACTGAATTCATACCATGCCATTTGTGTATTCTTCTTAGGTGTTTCTTTGTTATCATAGCAGAGTTGTGGAAGAGCGAATATGACACAGAGTCCAAATGTTTACAACATGATCCTTTACCAGAAAGTTTGGTTATCTCTGAATATTTTTTTTAAAAGAAGGCTGATGTTAGAGTGCTCATCTACCAGTGAGCACCAAGCTGATGAAGCTGGTGGAAGAATCCATGTTTCTTGAGACCATGAAAAGCCATGCAAGCCCTTTCATTCTATTGACGCCACCTTGGGTTTCTATTACATACAGTTAGACATTATCCTAGACCATTTATTACCTTTTTATGGTCCATCTTCAAGGTTAATATTAATATTGCTATGGTATTCTTATTATAGGCATATGACATTTAACATTACTTACATGTAAGTGCAAAGGAGAAAAGAGAATGCTATTAAACTAAGTATACTTAATTTACAATACATACTAGACATAGTCCCAGAAATTAGTTTCTCCAGTCATTAAAATCTTTAAAAAGAATACCTGAATTATCAGCCAATCATATTCATTTAAGAAAGTGTGTGTGTGTGTGTGTGTGTGTGTGTGTGTGTGTGTGAATGGATTTAGTTCTGGGCTCCATGAATATGAGTACAGACATGTGTACATGTGTATTGAGGCCATAGAACAAGCTCTGGTATCAGTCTGGTCTTCACTTCCCACCTTGTTTGAGATAGGGTGTCTTGTTTGTGCTCTCTCTGCTCTGTGCTCCAGGGCAGACGGCCCAGGAGCTTTTCATGGCTTCGTGGGAACACTGGGATTACAGATGGCCTGCTAATGTGGCCAGCTTTCCCTGGGCTCCTGGGAGTCACACTCAGGCCTTCACACTTCACAGCCAGCAGTGCACTCACTGAGCTGCCTTCCCAGACCCTTGGGTATTCTTTTATTAAGCCTCTATAGCATATTGTATTATTGGACACCGATGCCAGAATGAAAATATGTCACTTGACCAGAAGGAAAATATGTCAATCAACTGGCGAAACCAACTTTTGTTTTAGAACTTATTGATACTCTAAAGGACAAAAATACATTTAAGCATAACTGTTATATTAGAAGCTTTTCTGACACTTTAAAAAAGCTTACAAAAATAATTTTCAACCTGCTATTTGTATGTTACAAGTAGTGTTAACAAATGCTCCTGTTTTCTTTCTCAGTCACTTACCTACTTCTTAAAATAA
The DNA here is from genome assembly GCA_907169655.1 of Acomys percivali. Classification (NCBI taxonomy): domain Eukaryota; kingdom Metazoa; phylum Chordata; class Mammalia; order Rodentia; family Muridae; genus Acomys; species Acomys percivali. The sequence continues at coordinate 75,972,102 of OU015744.1, forward strand.
AATCGTGTAAGGCTTTCGTATTTAAAGTTTAAAAAATAAATCACATACTGTTTTTCTAAAGTAGAATTCCCATCCTATTTTAAGAATAGCTTAAGTTTTTATATTAAAAACATGCTTCAAGTGTTTTTTGTTTTGTTTTGTTTTTTGTTTGTTTTGTTTCTTTTACCAAAAACAAGAACAAATACAGCAACAAGAACAAACAAACAAACAAACAAACACCCCAAAACATAGACAAAACTGGTTTCTAAAGCGTCCTAGAAGATTCTTATATAAGACGAGAGGGCTCGTGCCAAAGCATGAATGTCTTAGCAAACACACAAAAATCTCTGCTTGTGTGTTTGACAAAAACTTCACCGGCTCAACAAGTAGTGGATTTATTTCAGTGTCTCTTAATCTTCTATACAGCAGGCATAGCCACACGCCTTCCCTCAGCCTGAAGGCTCCCCGGTCTACCCTCCATCTTTTAAATGCCCCTTATCTTTGATCTTCCAACAATTATCTCCACATATAAACTATGAACTACATGTATGAACTACATGTTATCCAGGATCTAGTTTCCCATTTACATGTATTGTTCTGCATTTCAGATTAAACTGAAAGCTATGTATATTTATCACGCTGAGGGATACCATCAGTTATTGTTCAATGGATAATGGGGATAATGGAGAAATATCTGAAGGTTTCAAAAGGAAATGTTTGATCACAGTTTTTCCTCAGCTGTCCTATCTCTCCTGGTCATGGTGTCACCTAGTCTCCTGCACACAGACAACATTCCGTTTCACATTCCCTACTGGGACACTGGTTGACCTTAGAAAGCTATGTAGAAGCAGTTGTCTGTCACCTCTGCTCCCAATGAAAGCCACTGTGAATTTAGGGTGAATTCTGGCCTGCTCACTGGAGAAATGTGTCATTAACTGTGTGGGTGCAAGAAAGGCCTAAAATGATCCTGAGATCCCGTGGTCTTGAGACCAGAGAGACTTAGAGATTTTAACATTCAGATACATTTTGGTTTTATAGGAAATACATTTTAGGTGATATAATCTTAGGATCAGCCTTGGTTACACTGAACTACCTTATTTTTTTATTATTTATTTATTTTACTTTGGACTTTCTTAAAAAGCAATGATAACATAGTGCCACAATATCACAAGACTGGAAACAGCTTGCCTCCTAGCTCAAAGATTATATATTTGTATCAATAGTGAATTATCACAATATCAGGCCCTAGATCTTCTTTTGGCTCTTTTTCTGTGCCTGTAGAAATAGCATTACTAGACTCTTAAACAAAAATACCCAAAATTCATTTTGCCTTCTGATTAACCACAGGGGATTATGAACAGAAACATAAATGGCAACGTTATTAAAAGTGAAAACCAGTCAGGGAGACAGAGGAAGGTGGATCTCTATTAGCTCAAGGCCATACAAAGGGAGTCCAGGACAGCCAAGGCTACATAAAGAAACTCTGTCTCAGAAAAAAAAATACAGACCTCTCTTCTGGTTTGTAAGGAAATAGAAGAGAGAACTTTCTAAAACTCCCCTTTGTTTTTACGGTTTTGATATGTTATCAAGTAGCTTGTGTCAAATAATTTTGGGGGACTGGGCATTTATCACTTGCTACCTGAGAGTCAGAAATGACGTCACTGGTGCCAAATAGGTTGCTTGCTCACCTGATATGATTATGATACCCCGGTGAAGGCACACTCTATGTCAAGGCAATACTAAAGACAGCATGAGGCAGAATGCAGTCTGGCCATCTCTGCCTGACTCTAAGAGATGTCTTTGATCAGAGTCTAAGAGATGTGGCTGACCAACTAAGCAGTTAGGGTCAGAACTGTACTCTTACCTGGGGCTCCTACCCAGTTTATTTTCCTTCTCCTTCTACACTTTCCATGCCAGTCCTACTCACATTCACTCTTTTTTTTTTTTTTTTTTCTTGAGCCGTACTTGGCTGGTAGATCTTTATTTATTTAATTCTGTATTAATGATTCCTGATAAAGATTGGTTACTGACACATTAGTAAGGCTTTGAATTTTCTTGGCTAATATGTGTGCGTCCCTGTGTGACCCAGTTTCAGTCAAGAATCTTGCCATGTCAGTGTCTTGAACACTGGATATCTGATCAGAACCCACTATCATATCAGCCATCTCTCAGGTGATATCTGGGTACTCTCGCCAGTCTCTAGAAGGAATTCTGTTGGTTCTCATTACTCAATGCCTGTGTAACTCCTGATGTTTCCTCCCCTACTCTACCATCTGCTGACCCAGCAGTCTGTACTGCCGCCTTCTCTGTCAATTCCTTATTTTACTTGCTGCTGCACATTTCTCTGTCCACAATCTCTCAGTATTACTATAAGTCCTGGTTTAGCCTGTCCCTATCCTGACAGAGCTGAATACAGTCTTCCTTAGCATGTGCTAGTAAGTACAAATGAAGATTAGACAGTAGCTGCCCATGCACAAACGTCAACAATTAATATAGTTCTTTTAGCGGTGGAATAGGGAGAAATTCAGCATCAACTAAAAAGGATGATTCATACAAGTTAAATTTTTATATTTTCCAAGTAATCACTTGACACATGTGACACATCTGTACCAAACATGTAAGTTATCACTTTTGAAATTTGGCCAGTTTTGTTTTATTTTCTACTTAAGAGCCATTTAGTTATAGAAGATATTTTCTAAAAGATTCTATGTAAAAAGACATTTTCTAAAAGATTCTATGCAAAAAATATTGAATTCAGATGCCATTATGATTTTCTATATTAATTCCATAGTGAGAATGTTGGGTTCTTTCAGGTTAGTGGTTTCTGAGTAGCTAAACAGATATAAAGAGAGAAGAAAACAACTGTCAATGTTCCATGAAAACAGGGACAAGCTAAAGTCTTGAAAGCTCTTGTAATTCCATGATTCTTTTCTTTGAAACCATCACTCAAGTTGGTCACACATCTTAATGCAAGATGGTAGAAAGAGCCAGAGAGAAGCAAGGTATATAGATTATTTCAATAATTGTGATTATAACTAGGCCAGGGCACAATGCTTATTAAATGTTATTTCTGGGAGCTATTTAAAAATCCTTGTGAACCTTGGGCTAGACACTGAATCTTCTCCCGTATCCAAGCAGAAACATGAACACTATTGGAATCAATATATTTAGTTTTGGTTTTCAATTTTCTCCCTCTTCTTTGCCATTTTCTTTTATGCTTACAGTGAAAAACAAGGAGCAACAACAACAGCAACAACAAATAAAACAATAATCAAAAGTCCATTGCTAATCTGATTGCGGAAAATAGAGCATGTTTCTTTCTCTCAACAAGATGGGATGAGAGTTTGAAGATCATTTTTTAAAAGTGAAGAAAAGCTTAATACAGAATAACAAATATTAACTCAAAAACTCTCATGAGCAATTAGTTTTTCAGAGTCTAATTTGCTTGAGAAACTAAGTACTTATACTCACTACCATCGAAGGAGGACTGTAGAAAGAAAGTAGGGAGTAACGTTCCATAATGGACTGGGGTGCAAGAGTAAAAGCCCCCAAGAGAATGAAAGCAGGATGCTAACTGATTGGCTCAGAAGCGGTAAAGAAAGTGGAATTTCAATGATGTTATTATGCTAGCAAGCCAAATGGAAGGAACTAGTAACAAAAATCATGAAGTGTTTGAGTTATGAATTTTCAAAATTATCCGTTTGAAATTTAATAAATTATTAATTGGTTAGAAAAAGTTGGTTTTTTTGCCATTAGTACTAAACTGATATTCCAAGGAGAGGCATATTACTACAGTGTGAAGCAGGGTATTTAAGTACTTCAGTATGGATAAACATGTTTTTATAAGTGAGAAAACAATTTCCATAGATTAACAAACATTGATTCAGGAATTTTTTTTACAAGTAAGCAGTTGTTCTGTATAATTAAACTTTGCTTAAGACAAACCTAAATGTGGAGGACATTAAGTGCAAGTTTATTTATTTATTTTTGCAAGTAAAATTTCATTTCTTTAAATATATTTTAATTAAAACATAATTACATAATTTCTTTTCTTTTTTTATCCATCCCTCCATTTAACTCCTCCCATGTCCACCCCCTCTCTTTTTCTTTGATAGTTTTATATGGAAACAAATATATATATCTTCCTGCTGGTTCCATTTTTATTATTTGTGTATGTATGATTTCAGGGCTTTTTCTTTGATTGTTTTATATATAAACAATTATATTTGTATAAATATGTAAATACAATGTACTGAGTCCATTTTTATTGTTTGTGTATATAAGTTTTCAGGACTAATTATTTTGTATTAGGTAAGCAATTAGGTTTCTTAAAACCATAAATCACTGACTTCTTAATCTTCTCTAGGCCCAATAGTTGAGTTTTGCCACAGATACAACAAAAATCACAAGGAAGATATTAAGTTGCATTTTCAAGCTGGAAGTAAATGTACTGGGTATTTATCTGTGAACTAAGATTGATTCTGTAACAGGATCTTGGATTGAATCAGGGTCTTCTTCTTTGACTTTTGTTTGTATTTTCAGTTTTCTGTTTGTTTGTTGTTTGTTGTTGGTTTTTTTTTTTTTTAACAGAAAAGTAGCTTCTGCATTGGAGGTTAATTAAAATTTTAATGTACCAAAAGTCTGCTTTCCAGTAAGCAGATTCCTCAGTCTCATTACACTCCATGTATGATGCCCTAGAAAGAGCATTTGGATTTGATGTGAAAATTTTGGAAGTGACTGACAGCCCATGAGAGGAATCCAGGAGAGAGAGGGGTGGGGGACGGGGGATGTGCGGGTGTGTGAAACTGTAGGTGTGTTGGCTGAGAGTGGAGTGGGTCTTGGACATGTTGATAGTGAAGGCAGATGGTTGGTTACAACTTAGACAAGATTCAGGATATACCAGATAGGAGCAGGTTTTAGGGGACACAGCCCAGCGGGGTGACTTGGGAGCAGGAAGAATGGAGTAGTTAAAGAGGCACACAAGCCTTTTCATCAGATAGGGTGGTGATGCCTCTCATCATTTCAGGTCACTCCCTGTCCCTGTGTCAGAGAGTCCTGTTGGCTCCGTCTTCTACTGTATATCTAGAGAAGGCATTCTGAAACATCTCATTTTAATTATACATCCTCACCATGCTCCAAAGAACTTTCTGACGCCTAAGCTGTTTTAGCTGCACATTGGCATTCCCATGCATCATTGCATTTGACCTAACAAAGAGTTGTTTCTATCCTTAAGACAACGAAAAGTCTGAGTGCCCTCATTCTAACAAATAAACACCAGAGACCCCTCTTCATCTGCCCAATCACTCTTAGCTCATCTGGGGGATGTGAGTGGAATGTTACAACGTGACTGGAGACAAGAGGTGCCATGGCCCCTTGTGTATGCCATCATTAAATGTGTCCACAGGAATGTTAATCCAGTCAATGAATAAATGAATAGGTAGAAACTATTATCTCTCAGACATGGAGAGCACTTGAGTTGCATTAAAACATACAAAGGGCATTTATCTTTGCCCTCTGAGAGCTCTTCTAGGGTGACTGGAACAATAGACGAGATACTAGGAAAAGAAGTGGATGGAAGGAAACAGTTAAGACCTCCTGGACAGATGAGATGAGGTGGGAAAGCAGAGTGGGATGCTGGGAAGCCGGATGAGAGCTATGCCTGAGGTATGCAGCCAAGGGCCAAAGAGGCCCTGGGGAGGAGATTAGTGAAGTCCTCAGGAGTAGAGAAATAAATAAGGACTATATAAAATACCAGACTAGAAATGAGTTATATAACAGGAGACAAACCCATTAGCAAAAGGAGTTTTGAGAAACAGAAGCCTTTAGTGTAACACACACACACACACACACACACACACACACACACACACACACACACAAAATAAAATGTTGCACTGATTGGAAATGAGTTCATTGCAATGAGACAGGAGGAAAGGCTTAATGCTAGGGAATAATAATCTTATGGACTAGCTTCATGTGTAAGTATTTTGTTTTAGAAATATTTACACATATTTTATATTAGTAAACACATTAACAAAGGGCATAGAAGCAGAGCAGAAAAATATATAAAAATAATAAAATGGAAAGCTTGGGATGTGAATACATGAAAATTATAATTAGAAAATTCATAAAGCAATTCATTTAGCTTTAGATTACACAGAACACTTGGTCATACTATTTTACACCTCAAATCTGGATTATGAAAAAATACACTATGATGATAGATTTGGTTGTCAATCTGAAGATGCCTCAGTGTGAAACCTAGAATGTAATAGACTAACCTGGGTGTGTCTGTGAAAACATTCTGAAATGCCGGAGTGGTCAGCATCTAAATCTGTTGGCTTTCAGAAAAGGAGACTTTGTCTAGTCAGGTGAAATCCCTTACGAGCATAAGCAGAGATTCTTGCTTGTGGAGGTTAGAATAGATATGCATTGTTAAGACAATCACAGATATCATGCAAAATGATACTTTTACAGTTTTGAGCACACGGAACCAGTGGAGGTGGGGGCAACCTTGGTTGTATGAGGATAGAGGTAATGCCATCTCTTTAAGTTATGTGATATTTCAAGCATCATCTGTAGGCTCTTAGTTATACCCAGCACTGTAATCCCTCTGTGTTTAAGTGAATGAAAGTAGATCTCAATTCTATAATAAAAGAATTAAATCCAAAGCATATTTGGAAGCAAAGTCTAAGGATTTGGAAATGCAGACTTAGAAAAAGTTAAATCTACTGAGTATTATTTCACCCAACAAAGAGAAAATGGAACATTGATCCAGTTTAAGGACTTAAATTTTTAGGAAAGTCCCCATATTCGTTTTGACAGTGTTTCCTAAGAGAACCTTTTAAGTGTAACCCTGAAAGCTTGCCTAGCACTTACCTAATAATGTGGGGGAAAATCTTGGTGCTAATAAGTTATATATAACAGCACCATGGTACCAAGGGAAGCATTCTTCCTCGATATACATGGTAATCGATGAATACTATACAAATAAATGTACACATGCAGTGTAACATCAAGATGACTCAATTTATTCTCCCCACCCATGTGTCTCTTTTGTGGTGTGTATACACGCTTGCATTTTTTGAGCATATATTTTTGTATCACATGTGCATGTGTGTATGCACATGTAGGATGCCAAAGGTTGATGTTGGGAGTCTTCATCACACACTCTTATCTTATTTTTTTATAGATTTATTTATTTTATTTATTGCATATGAGTGCTTTATCTGTAGAAGAGGGTATTAGATTACATTATAGATGGTTGTGAGCCACCATGTGCTTGCTTGAAATTGAACTCAGGACCTCTGGAAGAGCAGACGGCGCTCTTAACCACTGAGCCATCTCTCCAGCCCCTTTATCTTATGAATCAACTAATTTGGCAAGCCATCTTGCTTTGAGATCCCTACCATCTGAGCACGACGGGATTATGAGTCAGCCATGAAGGTTACTGGGCTTTTGTATGGGTTCTGAAGACTCAGCTTCTCTAGTCCTTGTGCTTGTGTGCTAAGAACTTTACCCACTGAACCATCTCCCAACCCCACATTATTCATAATTATGCACGTCCTAGCTTTATTTCTGTTCCTGTGATAAAATACACTGAAAAATAAAAATAAATGTGACTCAGTGGAGAAAGGGGACTTGTTTCAGCTTACAACTCCAGGGAACAGTTCATCATCAAAGGTAAGTTAAGGCAAGAGATTTCCCAAAGCTAGTCAGTCACATCATCTCCACAATCAGTGGCAGAGGTAAGTAGGTGGTCCCGTGCTTGTTTTCTAGCTTGTGCTCAGCTTGTTTCCTCTGCTTTTATAGAGTGCAGGATCTCTGGCATAGGGAGTGGTGCTGCCTGCATTAGTCTGATTCTTCGACATCAATGAACTTACTTAAAACAACCACCAAAAAATGATCACAGGCCAACCCTATGTAGAGAATTTCTCATTCATACTCTTCCCAAGGGACTCTAGGATGTGTCAAGTTGACAATGACACATCACACTGCATTATTTTGGGAATGGTGCTAACAATGAAGGATGGCATGGGTTTTAGGGGGCCATTCTTTTTGTCAATGTGGCTTATTTTCATCAATATTTTTTATCCATAATAAAGGTCTTTAACACATTAATTTCATTGACAACATTAGGTTCTTGTTACAGCAAATATCAAAGTCAAAATTTAAATTCCAGTTTAGAAAACATATAAAGCAACAAAGGCAGGTTTTTACCCTTTGTCTCACAGCCTGGTTTTGTTCCTTTGTTCACTGGCTCAATCTTAGACACATGCTCTTTGCTCTGCTGACCACACTCACATGAACCTTCCTTACACCTGTGAATTCTTTCATTGGAATGATGGCTTTTCCTACTGTTTACTTTTTATTTGTTTTGCCTTACCCAGAGGCTTCTGACATTTAAGAGTGATATGTTTAAACACTCTGATGCAGCAGTGTGGTCTTCTCTCAGAAACATTTTCTATTGATTTCCTCATACTTCTATATTCAGCACTACTTAGAGGTCACAAAACTCCTTTTGTAAATTTGGCCAACAATGATCATTTAACCCAGGGTGCCCTAGGCTTTAGTTTCCCTTGATGGTGTTTGTTTGAATGACTCTTCCCTTTAGTTATACTTTCTTCAATTTGTGATTGATGTTTAAATTCTGTAAAATCTGCCTTTGAAAACCAATAATAGAATTGGTCTTGATTTTAGGAAATTTTGCAACTAGAGAGTGTCATGGTTAAAATGTCAAATGCCCACTATAGGTTCATATATTTGAATGTTTGGATCCTAGCGAGTGGTACTGTTTTGGGATGCTGAGGAACATTTGGGAGATGGCTCCTGCTGGAACAAGTGCAGTTATAATGTGCAGGTCTTCAGATTAACATCGCATCTCCACTTACTAGTCTCTCTTTGCTCCATTATCCCTTGAGTGCTGTTATCTACTCCTGCATCTACAGCACTATTTGGTCCCATGACTTACCTGCTAGGACTGTCTTCAGATTGTGAGCAGGGATGTACCTCCCCTCCCTTCAGTTTTGTCTTGTCAGGTCACAGTAATGAAACATGTAAACAGCACAGAGGGACTTCATAACTAACCTACATCTCAGTATGGGTTGTCTGTGTTGTTCTAAAAGGTATGCAGACATTTGAAACTGGACCTGGGCTTGTAGCCTAATTTGGAAAGAGTGTTCTCATAGAGATACCTGGGGGAAGATGAGGTTAAACTGACTAGAGTGGGCTCTAGCATTACGGCTGGTGTCTTTATCAGAAGGAAATATGGACACAGACACTCAGAGGATTTGAAGATAGAGGCATAAATGTTTCTATCAATCACAGAAGGAATCCTGAAGATTGTTGAAAATTGTCAGTAGCTATTGAAATCTAAGATTCCTTCCCTACACCCTTCAAAGAGAGCGCAGACCTTCTGACACATTCCTTGTCCCAAAACAAAGAGTAAATGACTGCTGCTTGAGGCCACTGAGTTTGTGGCACTTGTTATGGCAGCTCTATGAGTCTAATAAACTCTATAAATTCCTTTCCCCAGATTTCCATTTCTAAGATTACTGAAACATACTATTTGATAAAATACTTTGTAGTGACAATTTTGGAATTTTGGTTTCTAAAAAAAAAAAAAACCCACAGAAATAGTCTAAGAATATATTTTCATTTTAGTCCTGAGTGTGAGGATATCGGGCTGCTTCACAGAAGCTGAGTGTAATTTGCTTCATAAGATTGCAGGGACATAATTTTGCCATCTGCAAATAGTTTCTGCAATTGTGTGACTTTGGAATTCTGGGGACTTTGCAGTGGGTATGACTGCTGGAGCCCCGGTAGGTTGTTGTTGGTTGATAATGATTTGCATGATTGTTGGTGAGGGGTAGGTTGCTTGTTAGTGGCTGATAGGCATTTGTGCAATTCTTTTTTTTTTTTTTTAATTTTATTAATTTATTCTTGTTACATCTCTATGGTTATCCCATCCCTTGTATCCTCCCATTCTCCCCTCCCTCCCATTTTCCCCTTATTCCCTTCCCCTATGACTGTTCCTGAGGGGGATTTCCTCCCCCTGTATATGCTCATAGGGTATCAAGTCTCTTCTCGGTGACCTGCTGTCCTTCCTCTGAGTGCCATTAGGAGTGGTCAGTTGGTTGTTGGTTGTTGGTTGCTGCTGGCAGTAGTTTATTAAGTAGTCATTCACACAAAATAATCAAGAAGAAATCAGATATCCTGATTCTGAAGATTGAACTTGCCCCAAGGAACTTGAGGCCTTTAACCACAAGTCTAATTCAGGGATCAGTAGTCTTTATTCAGGGGTCTCTTTCCTTTCCTCTCTATCCTTTTTTATTTTATCTTGCATTAGTGGGTTGAAAAGGTAGAAGAAAACGAGTGGAGAAGAGCAGGAGAAAGAAGAATCGACCAAGTTGCGAATGTCAGCTACAAATGGTGCAGATGTGGTGCTAGGCAGAATGGAAAAATTGATTGCAAATGCTTTGGAGGAAATGGCAAAGAACAAAGAAAACAGAAAACAGAGGGGATTTTCTGTTTTCTCCTCTCCTTCCTATGTGCTATTTCAATAACCTTTGGGAGAATGGCTGAAAAACTGGAAAATTCCCAGTGGAAATGGAGGGACCTGAGAAACAAAAGAAATGTCTGACATGGATAAACAAAAGTGGTCACTCTACTCTCTTTTTTCTGAAACAGTATGGAGGATAGTCAGGTCAGAGAAAGACTAAAAAGGCAGGAGGCCAGTCTGATGAAACAGCCATTTTGAGAGAAAGGGTTAATCTTGAACCAACCATGCCACCAGAGTGAGAGGAGAGGTAGCCAGGGGTTACAAGCTCATCATTGCATATGCCTGCTAACAGTGGGCAATGAGGTTATGATGAGATAGAATGGCATCCTATGGTAAAGAGAGATTTAAGATGTGATAAAGAGTCCATGATTTTATATGGGTTGCACTCTCATTATGTGAAATAAATTTTATATAGCTGGGATACTCAAAAGAATTATTCCCCATGACTGGAAGGGATTGGTGACAGCTGTACTAGAGGCTGGTCCACAGTTCCAATGGTTAACAGGATTGAAGAAGAAAATACCCACAAAGTAGCACAAATCTAGTCACAACATTTCTTGCTCCTGTGACTTTTGGAGTGAAGCAAAAAGGAGCTAGAAATCACACTTCAGAGACCTAAAAAAAAAAAAAAGAAAAAGAAAAAAAGAAAAAGAATAAAGAATATGATCTCAAATGTTGTGCAATGGGCCAATCAACCTAGAAGGTTCTGGGACTCCATCTAGAAGCTTTATATGACAAATTAATAGAGTATGTAAGGTGCATAAGAGAAATGTAGACACTCAATGCACATAGGAAAGCTGGCATTATTTAATGAGTTAGTAATGAGAACAAGATATGGGACAATCTTCCCAATCCTCCTAAATAAATCCAATAAGGAAATAGTTTTTATTTGTACAGATTTGCACATCTGTCTAGTTAGCTCTTTAACTTCTGGTCTATCTCAGTGAGAACGGAGAGACAACTGTTGCAGACTACCTGTGTGCCCTCCTTTCCGTATATATATATACGGAAAACGTACACCCCACCCCTGTCATGGTACAGGTCTGAAATTGAAGGTCTCTGGGAGGTAATGACATCATGACAGTGGAATCCTCACGATGAGACTAACTTCCTCACAAGAACACACAGGGAGATTGTTGTGCTCTCTCATCAACTTCCTAGTCATCCCTCCATCCTCTACTGAGTGAAGACTCAATAAGGAAATGACAGACTGGAAGTCAGGAAGACAGTTCCCAACATACTATGTCTAACAGCACTTGGATCTTGGACTTCCTGCCTTCAGAAAGACAACTTTAGGAAATAAATGAGGATGGTGAAAGCCACTCACTTGATATGGCCCCACTGTAGGTGGCAGGGGCTGATATGAGTATATTAGTCCATCTAGATTAGAAACTGGAAATGGTCCTCTGTCCATTAAACTTCACTAGTACCAGTCCTGTGAAACCTCAGCCAGGTGTTGGGTCCAATGACATCCCCCATCAGGCACCTTCTTGTGAGCTACATGTCCAGCCTATGCTCCTCAGACTTTCCTTTCTTTCTTTGTTAAAAATTTATTTATTTACTTATTTATTTATTCATTAATTTGCTTTATAATATGAGCCAATGGGAATTTTCTTACCACAGTTGTTTCCTTTCAAATGAAAACAGAGGGAATATTAAAAATAACAGCATAAGTAATATTAGAAATTTAAAGCTGTATCCATATAACCAGTAATTAGTTGATAAATAAATATAATTGTCTCTTTTATTATTATCTCAATTGTTAAAATTAGTGAAGTGTAAAGAAATTGTAGTTGAGAGGTAGAGATAACGGCTAAATCAGCTATGACCTCCTTTGCAGAAGAAATACCTTGAACTATCCCTATTTATTTTTGTAATTTTCTGATTCTCACACATGAACAAAGTAAAGAGAGTGCATGACCTGTACTAGAATTTCCAGTGAGCAGGCACAGAAGTGTGGGAGTGCACCCTATTAGAAACAAGCAAGATGATGATACACAGCCAAGGGCTTCATGTCTGCTAGCCTTTACTTAGGGCTCCCAGAGTCCTGGAATACTGTTACTCTTTATCCTTCTGTCTTTCCTCTGAGCAGCTGCTATGTTTTAGAGGAGTCTTAAGGTGGACATGGTGGGCATTAATTCAGGTCCACTTGCATCCTGGTCTTGAGGACATATATCTCAAATTATAATATACCTCAGCTTATAATTCTTCAGTGTCTCAGTAGCTCACCCTATATATTAGAGTTCTAGCAGTTAGGCCTGAGATTTGGAATTGCAATGTGCTTTTTTATGTACTAAGAGGACTCAGTCGATGAGGATATAATAAAAAAAAAAACCCATCATGATTCTATGTTAGCAGCATATCTTGGAGGCAAAAACAAAGACCCAAGAGGAACTCAAGATCTTCATGACAGGGTTTTGAAAACCCAAATCCATAAAGCAATAAAGAACAGTGTACCACATCCTGTAATCTATACCACAAATGTGAGGCTCTAGCAGCCTCACTGGATAGAGATGGATAGACACTGCCATAGGCCTTTGGTGACCTCATCCAGGGCCAACAGTATTACAGACGAGAGATTAGTGGAGACTGTCAAAAGCGTTTTTGCTGACAACTGCAATCCATTTACTCTGACAACCATGGGAACTCTTGGCCCAAAGCCTATCATGTTCAATATGCACTTGGAGGGAAACTTTGCTTGAATGGATGGTTTTGTTCATGTCAATCAACCCCATTCCTTCACTCAGAAGACATCTCGTCTCACTTTCATGGACTTATCAAATGTTCACTGAGAACATTTAAAACATGCACTATGAATACCCAATAAATATCATGAATTAATGACTCAGGACAAACTCAGAACTTATTTCCCTAAGTTACCATTCACCAAAACTCCCCACATGGGAGCACATAGTCTCGTATTCAGGAACCCGCAGTTGCCAGGATATGTATTTCTCCTTTCAGACAATTTAAAATAAAATGCTTATATTTTCCTTTTTTTGAGTTAACTAATTCATTCATAAATTTTTATTTTCTGTCTTATTTCAGGAAGTTCTGTGGGACTAGGGGGCATATCATAGAAAACCAGACAGATAGGGTTAGTGCTCTCGGGTTGGATTGCTCTAATAGTTTTTAAGCAGACACTTGAGTATTGACTATGGTTCTGGAGAGCTTTTCATATGATAAGTGACCAATCTATAGTTGAAATCACTGACCCTTGAAGACAGTAATTTGGAAATTACACAGATTCCCATGCTTTATGCTTTGAAGATTTGAAGCGAAGGGTAGGGTGTCACCACATTAATATCATTACTGTAAAGCAGCAATTTCTTTTAACTTTTTAATGTTTTGGAATAATACTTTGTTTGCTTTATTCTAAGACCTAGTCCATTCCCTGGACGACATACAAGTACTTAATAAACTTTCTGAACATTTTTTCTTCTTCTTCTTCTTCTTCTTCTTCTTTTTTTTTTTTTATAAAGCAAACCTAACCATGGCTCACTATTGGCTAGCCTAACTATTGGTTAACCTACACCATGGCATCCCTACCTCCAAAGAAGTACTTCTCGCTGGTCTTCACTTGAAGAGGACTGTTGGTTCGAACTGCTGATGCTTCATCTCCATCAATGGTGAGGACCGCAAAGTTCTCCTTGGCCAGGAAGCGAACCTCATGCCACTGCCCGTCATTCAGCCCAGAGCCTGGGAGGTAGAAAATGAAAACTTCCTAAGTGGGTTCAGTTAAATATGGGTTTTATACATTACAGTACTTTTCATTGAAAAATTATATTACCTTCATGGAATTTAATTTGATGTTTGTGTAAGCTTACACAAAGTTGAGTATTTACAGAAACTTCATTGTTACCTTCCTGACTTGAGTACTTTTTGAAACTCATTCCTTTTCGTTTAGGAATACCTACATGTTTACATTTGCCTGTAGTCATTCAGTGAATTCCCGTGGCTCAAAGGTACCCGGTTCCAATTTGATAAGAGTGAACGCCAATGGTCAGAACAGTCTCCACACTTGAGTGGAGAGTGGGATATGACTTTCTCACGTACTCTGGTGCCTCACATTTGACTATGTCCCCTGGAGGGGAAGACCTGGTGGCACTCAGAGGAAGAACAGCAGGTCACCGAGAAGAGACTTGATATCCTATGAGCATATACAGGGGGAGGTAATCCCTCTCAGGAACAGTCATAGGGGAGGGGAATAAGGGGAAAATGGGAGGGAGGGAAGAATGGGAGGATAAAGGGATGGGATAACCATTGAGATGTAACAAGAATAAATTAATAAAATTTAAAAAAAAAAGAGTGAACGCAACACTTTTAAATATTCGGAGGTGAGTGAGAATGCCTATAGGGACAAGGAGATTATAGAGAAAATCCTGGAGGTAGACTCACAAGCAATGGTGAGCTAGCCCCTGATTTGAGTGCTAGGGCAAAGAACTATGGGACTCTACAAGCATGGTATGTGCTTGCATTGCTGGTTTTGTGTGTCAACTTGACACAAAAGTCATCAGAGAGGAAGGAGCCTCAGTTGAGGAAATGCCTCCATAAGAAGCATCTGTAGGTCATCTTCTCAGTGAGTGATCAATGGGGGGAGAACCAGGACCATTGAGCTGGTGCCATCCCAGAACTGGTGGTCCTGCCTTTTTATAAGAAAGCAGCCTAAGCAAGCCATGTGCAGCAACCCAGTAAGTAGTTCCCTCCATGGCCTCTGTTATCAGCTCCTGCATTCAGGATACTGCCCTGTTTGAATTCCTGCCTTGACTTCCTTTAGTAATGAACAGTAGTAATATGGAAGTGTAAGACAGACAAATCCTTTCTCCCCAACCTGCTTTTTGGCCATGATAGGTTTATTTTTGAAACAATAGACCTCTAACCACTCTTAACCACTGAGCTATCTCTCTAGACCCTAAACACAATTTTTAATATCAACAGAATTAGGTATTTAGAACTAAATGTTATTTGTTTGTGTGTGAGTGTGTCTGTCTGTCTGTCTATCTATCTGTCTATCTATCTATCTATCTATCTATCTATCTATCTATCTATCTTCATCTACAAAAACATAGTCCTGCTTATATTTTGCAATATCTGCTGTTTCCTTAACATTTTAGATGGGTCTTCCATCTATCAAACTGAATAAGCATAATATAACAGAATTGAATTATCTGATCCTGTATAAACCAGGCAATGTGGTAACTGATTAGGTTATATTTCTGCAAAAAAAAAAAAATCAATAAAATAAATTCACAATGTCACAATGCCCACCTCCCAAATTTATACTTTGCTGTTTCTTAACACATTCTATAGTCAAGCAAAATTCCTTTGTTTAGCTTGTGTTCATTTTACTGTAAATAATTAGAAAATTAGCTGCTGACAGAAGAAGAGACACTTGACAAGAGTATTTGGGGGAGAGTTTCAAGCACCACTAGAAGTCCCAAAGCTTGATTTGACCTTGAAAAGGACATTGCTGTGAAAGGGCAAGAGTCTTTGTTCTAGTCTTTTCTGGATGCATAACCTGGAGACTATGAGGAGAAGTTCCTTGAAGATGGATTTCAGATTCACAAAAGAAAGAGAAGACCAGCCAATGAAGCTGTTTAAAACTAGAGTCAAGCAATGAACCACCGATGAGGATCTGAGCCCCTAATTATTAAGTGCCAGGAATCTGCAAAGCATCTAACTTGTGTCTTCTTGTTTTCATAGAAAGTGTGTGTTGAAAATGTTTTTGTTAAAAATTATTATTAAGTGGTTGAAAGAAAATTATAGAAAAAGAATAGATACAATTTAGTATGTTTTAGAGGTGGGAGGAAATTTCATAAATTTGAATTTTATGTTCATATAAACCCTCATGGGAGTACATTTAAGCCCACTATTTTGAATGTCAGTGGCCCAAAAATAACTGAGACAAACATTCACAGTGGATAATACAGTCATAGTGTTTAGATATTGACCCTGTGGTTATTTTCATTAAGGACATTAAACTAATTGCTGGATTATATCATCCACAAAAATTCTTCTAAAGAAAATAAATGAACCTTAGTGGAATGTAGAAGATAGTCCCATGTCTATTGCATTTACTCATAATAAATCCCAATATACATAATAATAGCAATAGTAATTATGATAAAAATAATAATAAGCCCATCTCCTACATTCCCTCTGGATTAAACACTTAATTTAGTGATATTCTTCACACTTTGCTGCAATGGTGGATGACAACGCAATTGGTTTTGAGGGATCAATATGAAATAATTTTCAAATTATTAAATATAGTATAAATTAGTACATACACATAATACATTGAACACACAAACGTGTATATACAGCCAACGCACCTACAAAACATATTTGTACATTGAGATAGAGTATGAATAATGTACATACATGCAAACAACAACTTATACTGCACTCTAACCTTTAGATTATATACCAACGTAGAGTATTAAATTACCCACTCAATTCTTTTCTTGTTTCTGTTCTCTCTATTATGGTCTAAGTTCCCCCATCAAATGGTGTAATCATCTCTTGAGAATTTAAGCAGGTTCATGACATTTCCCTTCTGATAATTCTCTGTTGCTTCTGGGTCCAGTAACAGCACTGGCCAAAGGTCTTACCATGACTGAGGTGTCAAATGTCCCATCTGGAGTGCCTTCTGTGTGGTTTCCTTCCTTCACTACAGCCTGTGCAAATGTATCCTATATAGAGACCTTTCCTAACCCTGTGAGCAGAATGACATTCCCCCTCTCCTCTGACAACATACTTTATGAACTTTATTTTGTCCTCATACAACTGCTAGCTATCAAGTCTACTTTGTGTTTATTTATTTGTTCCTATGTTTCTTGCACTTTCAAAGAAAGTTGCACTTATGTGTCTTATGCATATGAGCATCCTGCCTGCATGTACGTATGTACTCCATGTGTGTGCAGTGTCCGTGGAGTGCACAGTAAGCATAATATCCTCTACAACCAGGATTACAGGTAGTTGTGAACCACAGTGTGGGTTCTGGCAACCAAACCCTGTTCCTCTGAAAGAGCAAGTGCGCTTAACTACTGAATCACCCCCACAAACCCTACTTTTTGATATAAGCTTTCTGATGTTAGAATTTTTTTCTTTACTATTTCACTGCTTATTAAAAGCAGCATTTCAGGGGGTCCAAGATGGCATCAACCAGTATGCACCGTATCTGATCTACTGCACGAAGACCAGGGACTTGAACGGAGCCAGTCTGCTGGATCTAGAGAACTGTAGGTGAGTGGGATCCCTAACTCTGCAGACCACTGGTGGGCCTGGCCCTGGGACAAGCAACAGCCCGGAGGTCCTGAACCTACTCCCCAGACGCTCCAACAGAACCTACCTGCAGGCTACAGCTGTCCGATAAAGCACAAACTCACTGTGTGCGGTGGTGGTACACCGGAACCTCTGGCCTGAGGAGTCTCAGGGAACAGGGTGAAACTGCTCTTGGATGTTTCCACCCACCCCATGCCAAATTGCGGAGGTTGCCTAGGCCCAGTGGAAACACAGGCGGCATGGCCCACCAAAAACAGCTAGAGTGGGCGTGCAGCTCATGGCCGACCTGGGCCCTATCTAGAGCCGGACACAACGGACTGAACCTCCACACAGGGGCAGTTAGAACCCACCTTGGACTGCTCCCACAGGCCTGGCAGGATCTCCCACACTCTCAGGAGAGGCGCGGTGTCTAATTGCTGAGCTAAAAGGCAACTAAAGCTCAGCAGATCTGTGAGCTGTCTAGACCCTAAGGTCACAGAAAGTGCAGACAGCTTGGAGGTGGAGCTAAAAGGCAGCTACAGCTTAGAGAATCTGATCCAGCTGGGGTCTTAGCTACAAAGCAGCAGGGAAGACTGGCAGCTGGGACCAACCTACCCAACCAGAGCACTTGTTTGCTGACCTTTGTCTAGGTCCCAAAACAGCTGATCCGAATTACAGCAGTAAAGTGAAAGGGTCCAGACAGAAACCTACTTCTGCTGATTCAGTCTGGAGCCTAAGGTGTAGAGCAAAATCTCCAGGAGTGGAAACCAGATCACCTGCCTGTTCCAGGGAAATACTCCCTGATCCCCAGAGGCAAGGGCAGGCAACCTATAATCATTCACCAACTGTCCACTCTCAACCAGTGAGGGACACCGGACGCTACCTCCCAATATCAGAGACACCAAAATGACAAGAGGACAGTGAAAGAACGCAAACAAAAACCAAAACAGTTTGGCATCTCCAGATCCAAGCAACCCCAATGAATGCAACCTTGAGAACCCAAACACAATCAAACTACAAGAAAATGACCTCAAGTCCTTAGTAAGGAAGATGATAATGGAAGAAATGAATAAAGATCAGATAAACAAATTAAATAGCCCTATTTTGCCTATAGAAATAGAAGCAATCATTGATAGTGTCCCAAGCAAAAAAAAGCCCAGGGCCAGATGGCTTCAGGGCAGAATTCTACCAGACCTTCAAAGAAGAGCAAATACCTATACTCTTCAAGCTACTCCAAAAGATAGAAATGGATGGAACATTACCAAATTCTTTCTATGAGGCCATAGTCACGTTGATACTAAACCCCATAAAGACCCATCAAAAAAAGAGAATTTCAGACTAATTTCTCTTATGAACATTGATGCAAAAATACTCAATAAAATACTTGCAAAATGAATACATGAACACATCAAAGACATCATTCACCATGACCAGATAGGCTTCATTCCAGGCATGCAGGGATGGTTTAACATAAGGAAATCCATCAATGTAATCCACCATATAAAGAAACTGAAAGAGAAAAACCACATGATCATCTCCTTAGAGGTAGAAAAAGCATTTGACAAAATCCAACGCCCATTCATGTTTAAAGTTCTAGAGAGATCAGGAATACAAGGCACATACCTCGACATAATAAAGGTTAAATACAGCAAGCCAATAACCAACATCAAATTAAATGGAGAGATACTCAAGGAAATTCTTCTAAAATCGGGGACCAGACAAGGCTGCCCACTTTCCCCATATCTCTTCAATATAGTTCTTGAAGTTCTAGCCAGAGCCATAAGACATCAAAAGGAGATCAAGGGGATCCAAATGGGAAAGGAAGAAGTCAAATTATCCCTATTTGCAGTGATATGATAGTGTACATAAGTGACCCACAAAATTCCACCAGAGAACTCCTACAGCTGATAAACACCTTCAGCAAATTGGCAGGATACAAAACTAACTCAAAAAAGGCAGTAGCTTTCCTATATGCAAATGACAAACTTGTAGAGGAAGAGATTAGGAAAACTACACCCTTCACGATAGCCACAAGCAATATAAAATATCTAGGAGTAACTCTAACCAAGCAAGTGAAGGACTTGTTTGAAAAAAAAACTTTAAATCTCTGAAGAAAGAGATTGAAGATGACATCAGAAGATGGAGGGATCTCCCATGCTCGTGGGTTGGGAGAATTAACATAGTAAAAATGGCCATCTTACCAAAAGCAATATACAGATTCAATGCAATCCCTATCAAAATACCTACACAATTTTTAAAGACATTGAAAGATCAATTCTCAACTTCATATGGAGAAACAAAAAGTCCAGAATAGCAAAAACAATCCTATACAATAAAAGATCCTCTGGAGGAATCTCAATACCCGATCTCAAGCTGTACTATAGAGCAATAGTAATTAAAACAGCATGGTACTGGCACAGCAATAGGCTGGTGGATCAATGGAATCGAATTGAAGACACAGAGATGAATCCACACACATTTGGTCACTTGATTTTTGACAAAGAAGCCAAATGCATTCAATAGAAAAATGATAGCATCTTCAACAAATAGTGCTGGTCTACCTGGATGTCTACATGTAGAAAAATGCAATTGGACCTATATTTCTCACCATGCACAAAACTCAAGTCCAAGTGGATCAAAGACCTCAACATAAAACCAGAGACATTAATTCAGTTAGAGGAAAAAGTGGGGAAGAGCCTGGAACAAATTGGCACAGGAGACAACTTCCTGAACAGAACACTAACAGCCTAGGCCTTAAGGTCAACAATTAATAAATGGGACCTCATGAGGCTGAGAAGCTTCTGTAAGGCAGGAGACACTGTCAGCTGAACAAAGTGACAGCCTACAGACTGGGAAAAGATTTTCACCAACCCTATATCTGACAAAGGTCTAATATCCAAAATATATAAAGAGCTCAAGAAATTAAACACCATCAAACCAAATAACCCAATTAAGAAATGGGGCTCAGAACTAAACAGAGAATTCTCTTTTTTTTATTTTTTTTATTTTAATTTTATTAATTTATTCTTGGTACATCTCAATGGTTATCCCATCCCTTGTATCCTCCCATTCTTCCCTCCCTCCCATTTTCCCCTTATTCCCCTCCTCTATGACTGTTCCTGAGAGGGATTACCTCCCCCTGTATATGCTCATAGGGTATCAAGTCTCTTCTCGGTGACCTGCTGTCCTTCCTCTGAGGGCCACCAGGTCTCCCCCTCCAGGGGACATAGTCAAATGTGAGGCACCAGAGTACGTGAGAAAGTCATATCCCTCTCTCCACTCAAGTGTGGAGACTGTTCTGACCATTGGCTAGATCTGGGTAGGGGTTTAAAGTTTACCGCCTGTATTGTCCTTGGCTGTTGCCTTAGTTTGAGCGGGACACCTTGGCCCAAATCTGCCTATCATAATGTTCTACTTGTAGGTTTCTAGGACCCACTGGATCCTTCTACTTTGCCATTCTCACATGGTTCTCTCATCTAGAGTCCCAATAGGATGTCTTCCCCTTTGTCCCAGTTTCCTGGTAAGGGAAGGCTTTCATGGGACATGCCAATTGGGCTAGTATGCAGATATAAGTGAGTATATACCATTTGAGTCTTTCTGCTTCTGGGTTAACTCACTCATTATGATCATTTCTAGCTCAATCCATTTATCCACAAATTTCAGGAATTCCTTGTTTTTAATAGCTGAATAGTATTCCATAGTGAATATGTACCACAGTTTCCTTATCCATTCTTCTACTGAGGGACATTTAGGCTGTTTCCATGTTCTGCCTATTATGAATAAGGCTGCTATGAACATGGTTGAGAAAATTTTCTTGTTGTGTGCTGGAGCATCTTCTGAGAAATGAGGCTTAGAACTAAACAGAGAATTCTCAACAGAGGAATATCAAATGGCTGAGAAACACTTAAAGAAATGCTCAGCGTCATTAGTCATCAGAGAAATGCAAATCAAAATGACACTGAGATTCCATCTTACACCCATCAGAATGGCTAAAATAAAAAATTCAAGTGACACCACATGCTGGCAAGGATGTGGAGAAAGAGGAACACTCCTTCATTGCTGGTGGGAATGCAAACTGGTACAACCACTTTGGAAATCTACCTGGTGCTTTCTGAGAAAAATTAGAATAGGGCTTTGTCAAGACCCAGATATTCTACTCCTTGGAATATACCCAGAAAATGCTCTACCACACAACAGGGACATATGCTCAACCATGTTCATAGCAGCCTTATTCATAATAGGCAGAACATGGAAACAGCCTAAGTGTCCCTCAGTAGAAGAATGGATAAATAAACTGTGGTACATTTACACTATGGAATACTACTCAGCTATTAAAAACAAGGATTTCCCAAAATTTGTGGACAAATGGATTGAACTAGAAATGATTATAATGAGTGAGTTAACCCAGAAGCAGAAGGAGTCAAATGATATATACTCACTTATATCTAGACAGTAGCACAAGGGGCATGTCCCATGAAGTCTTCACTTACCAGGAAAGTAGGTCAAAGGTGAGGACATCCTATTGGGATTTTAGGTAAGAGAAGCATGGGAGAATGGGGAAATAGAAGGATCCAGAGGGTCCTAGACACCTATAAGAAGAACATTATGACAGGCAGATCTGGGCCCGGGGGTCCTGCTGAAACTATGACACCAGCCAAGGACAATACGGGAAGTAAACTTCGAACCCCTATCCACATCTAGCCGATGGACAGGACATTCTCCACAGTTGAGCAAAGAGTGAGGACTGACTTTCACATGAACTCTGGTGCCCCATTTTTGACCACGTCCTCTTGATGGGGAGACCTGGTGGCACTCAGAGGAAGGATAGCAGGCTACCAAGAAGGGACTTGATACCCTATGAGCATATACAGGGGTGGAGGTCCCCCTCAGTCACAGACATAGGAGAGGAGAATAGGGGGCAAGTGGGAGGGAGGGAGGAATGGGAAGATAGAAGAGATGGGCTAACAATTGAGATATAATATGAATAAATTAATAAAATTTTAAAAAACAGCATTTCAAACAGTACCATGTACATTTTAGTTGTAAAGGCATAACTGAGTGAATCTGAGAGGTGATCAGGAATAGGAGGTCTGGTCTCCTAAGTGGCATGGATAGTGACCCTGAAAACGAAGAATCAGGCAGTGGAAACAGCATGGGATTTATTGGTCCTGGCTTCTATGCTGGAGACAGTTATAACATTAGGATAGATGCTGAGAGTAAGAACAAATTCTTGGAGATGAAACTTTATTCTTGGTAAGTAGTCTGGTTAATTTGTGTTCTTGAAAATTTATTCTGTCTCAACATCCGTACCTGATACCCAGTTACTCAGGTATTCAAGAAAGCACACTCTCATGTCTCACTGAATGCCAGTTCAGCCCACCATTGTTCATTGTAATGGCCTCTGATGACGGGAACATGGGGGTGTCTACATAGAGAATTCCTGTGTGTGAGCGGCAGTGGTCACCACTCTCAGGAAGTCATTGATTTGGCCCAACTATTATTCACAATAGCAAAATTTTATCAAAGAGCCACTTCTGTGACTTTGGGGCTTTCCTGTCCTACCTCTCTCCTTGTATGTTCTACATCAATATAAAACAGTGTGTGTGGCCCCAAATTTCAATAGGTCAATATGATTGTTTTGATACTGGTAGGTTATTTTGTATAACAATTCCTCATTGTAAAAAAAAAAATTAGGAGGGGGAAATCCACATTCTTTCTATAACAAGAAGACCATCTTTCCCACCTCACTTAATCAGTGTTTTAGCTTCCTGCCTATACAGAAACTGGCAAAAAAAAAATTCTTTAATTATTTTCTTTCTTGTCTCTCCAATATTCATGAAGAACAATGAAAAAAAACCTTTCTGTGCTGCAAAATTACCATGAAGACATGGTCTTACTGTTAAATTAAAATCAGTTAGCTGTCAGATAGCAGTAGTGTATCCCGAAACCCTTCCTTCTTCAGTAGCTCCCTGTGGGATCTCTGGCATAACTGATGCCACAAAGAACGTATTTTCACACTAACATGTTTCTTCCAACACCAAATGGGATGTGATGTGAGTTAGCTAGAAGAGCATATGGTTTTGATTTTAGCTTTGGTTTTTGTCTTTACAGTTTGTAAAGGGACAGAATCCGTCCCTGAAATGCAGTTTGGGGACACAGGTATCAAGGACACCATTATTACAAATATTCAATCACAAATTCAAACACAATCATCCAAAGCCATCCAGGCAGAGAAGTCACATGTTTTTAACTGTTCTACATGGAAGATCAAAAAGCTTTTCAGAAAAATCCCTTTGAAAACAGCATCGCAAACCTGAAGTGTGAGCATGACATCACCACCTGCATTGTTCACAACAAAAGGCCTCTTATTCTAATCAGATAAAAAATAAAAGGTTATTTTATTTTTCTCAAGAAACTTAATTAGCAGAGAAATTGGACCTCGGATTTCAGGAGCTTTGTTGACAATGAACCTTTTCATATCTTAGTTTAAACTGTGGTTTCTATTCATTTTAATTCCAATTATTATTTGGAACATTTACTGGTGATCATCAAGAGCTATGCCTCAGTGATCTTTGAAAAGAAGAGGTCCCCAAATATAGTATAATTCGTTCTCAGTGCAGCCAGGATGGCCAAATTGCTCAAAATAAAATATACTGTTTCTTTTCTATTTTCTTTGTCCAAATGTTATAAAAAGTAATAGCCTGAGGGTTTTCTCCAGAGAGAAATCCAATTTATGATTTCTGCATATGTGAGTATTTATAGATATACTATTCTGAGTTCTATGAGCTAACCCTGCCTATGAGTACTTTATTCCCATTTGACTCATTGAAATTTCATAAAATCTTTAAATATTATCATCTGCTGTATATACCAGACAGATAAAGTTTAATAAGTATAAGCCTCCAATAGTTGGTAAGTGTTGAAGGTTTGAACTTATGTTCAAAGCTATTTTACACTGATCAAGGATTCTGAATTATTTTGAGATGGTACTTTTTGTCAACTTGACACAAGGTATAGTCATCTGAGAAGACATAGCCACTTCTGAGGAAATGTTTCCTTAAGATCAGCCTCTAGGCAAATTTCTTGTGGAACATTTTCTTTATTAATGATTTATGTTGGAGGATGCAACCCATTGTGTGTAGAGGGATTTTAATCTAGCATCATGGCTAGTCTGGCTGGAATACAGAAAAGCCCTTGCTACACACCTTTAATCACAAACAATGAAGAAAAAATTAGTTTGCAGAAGGAAGCACCCATGTTTGAAAGTGAAGGCCAATTGAGTGGTAGCTCAAATGACAAATATGCCCAACTCTCACTAGAACAGAAAGAACAAAACAGATGTCTTAAGAGAGCAGCATAGGGAGAAAGAGTGAGAAAGAGGAGGCAGTTATATTGAGACAGGTTGAAGAGACAACAAGCTAGACACAATTGAAAACAAAACAAGCCAGTGAGAAGGAGTCAGAATAGTAAAACATATTGTTAGAGTTAGTTTGAGGCCAAGCAGTGCAATTCAATCAGAAGTTGAGAAAGGCCAGTTTGAATCAATCAGCCTGGAGAGGAGTTTGAACCAGAACAGCTGAGTGGAACCAGGCAGCCAGAGTTCAGAAAGAACTAGAAAGGGTGAGATTTTCAGCACTAAGTCTCAGGTGCTGGAAACATTCTAGGTCTAGATTAGATTGTATGGAGGCTACAAGCTTCCAGGTCTAGGCCTAGGTTAGCAAACTGAGGCAGTAAGCCTCAGAGATGACAATTAGTGCAGGAGAATAAAAGTCACTTTTATGTCTGGTGCCCAGCATGATTGGAGAAGCAGAAAACCCACCAACACTGCAGAAAGCAGAGGGCATTGGACAGAAAGTCTGCAGAGGATAGGAGACATCTAACAGAAACCCACAGAGCAGAAGATTGCCTGGGATTTTCTCCAGAGAAAACATCAGTTCTTTGAGTTCTGCTGGATGCCCAGAGAGACTCAGGAGAGTATAAGCTACTTTAACAATTGTGGGTGCTACCACCATGGGCAGGTGGTTCTGCAGTGTATAAGAAAACCTGCTGCGCAAGCCACGAGGAACAGGCCGGTAAGCAGCATTCCTGCATGGTTTCTGCTTTGGTTCCTGTTGCCCCTACCTTGAGTTCCTTCCCAGACTTCCTGTGATGATTGACTATAACGTGCAAGTACCGGCTAGATCAATCATTTTCTTCACAAGTTGATTTTAGTTCTGGTGTTTTATCATAGCACTATAAACCGTAAGACAGAGGCCAAAGACGAATTAAAAGAAGAACATTTTCCACATTTGAGTGGAGAGTGGGATATGACTTTCTCATGTACTCTGGTGCCTCACATTTGACCATGTCCCCTGGAGGGGGAGACCGGGTGGCACTCAGAGGAAGGACAGCAGGTCACTGAGAAGAGACTTGATACCCTATGAGCATATGCAGGGGGAGGTAATCCCTCTCAGGAACAGTCATAGGGGAGGGGAATAAGGGGAAAATGGGAGGGAAGAATGGGAGGATACAAGGGATGGGATAACCATTGAGATGTAACAAGAATAAATTAATTTTTAAAAAAAGAAGAAAAAAGAAAAAAAAAAAGAAGAAGAACCTATAATATACACTTTATATAGTTACTGACCATCCGTAATCAGAGTGGAAATACACACGTCCTTCCATTTTCACCACATCTACAGAGGATCTTTGTCCTAGGAATATTATCCTAGATAAAGACACCAAGATACCTTGGTACCAAGGTACAGCCCATCTCATCTACCAACCGTCAATCACTTGTGCCCATGTGATCTATGGTGTTGAAATATCATATAGTGTGTCTTTCAATATATTGATGTTTTCACATTTTAAAAGGTGTTTTGAATGAGATTTTTATAGTACAGGCTGGATGAGGAAATTTTAGAACCTTTTCCCTTGGGCATATTTTAAATTGCCCATAATTGTTTATTTAAATAAGCTTCATACTGTGTAACACTTGGAATAAAGAGTTCTTTACATCCAGTCTTCCCATTTTATAATGCATGGAACCATGACTTTGACTCTGCTGTGTTAGTTTGCGAAGCTGAGCTGATAGTACAGACCTTGCACCTCCAAACCCCTGCATTTCTACTTTGGAGATTTCAGCCTTCCGTGTTCTAGTGACAGTGGAAAGGATGCCATAGCGTTTGTTCATTTCCTTCCAACTATAGCCTTTTTCTCAGCTGAAAGCAAACACAAATAACTATATAAAACAGGGATTAAAAAAGTTTATGAGACTTCTACAAACTTTGTATTTAGTCTTTTCTCTTTTCCTGAGCATTTGTCATTTAGAAAAGGAGATGCAAATTTTTTTCTGTTTAAAAGACCGAAGAATGGATAGTCTTTTTATTTATTTAATGTATATGTGTATGTGCCTGGATGTGTGTATGTGTACCTAATAGAAACAGGAGCCCTGACATCAATGAGGAAAAGGCATCAAATCCCCTGAGTATGTAGTTATCAGGTAGTTGTTAGCTTGCAAATCAGGGCTAAGAGCTGATTCTGGGTCCTTGGTAAGAGTAAGCACTTTTAACCACTGTGGCACTTCCCCAGCCCTATCACGGAGAGTCTTTTAAAAGAATGTACAAAATTAACAATATTTCTTGGCAAATCTTCATTCAAACGGAATACTAGTGAATTTTAAGAGGGCTTGGAGGTCAATATATGAAATTATCTCAGAATATAAGAGTTTACTAAATGTATAAGATGACTACTTAAATAGTAAATGTTTATTTAGTGATAAACCAATTATCATTTAAGTTATGAATTTTTTGTAATTCATATATAAATGGGAAACTTATTTCCATTTTTTCTCTCTTTTAAAAATTAATTTTATTTATTTAATAATTTTGCAGCTTGATCCCAGCCCTTGCCCTCTTCTCCTTCTAATCTTCCCCTCACACTCCTCCTCCACATTCTCCTATCTCCTCTTTCTCAGAGAAAGGGAGGCCCCTAAAGGGTACCAACCCACCCTGGCACCTCAAGTCACAGCAGGACTAAGCACATCCTCTTCCACTTTCCATTAATGACAGACAAGGCAACCCAGCTAGGGGAAAGGGATGCAAAGGCAGGCAACAAAGTCAGAGATAGCCCCCATTCCAGTTATGGGACACACATGTTGATCATGCTGCATATCAGCTACATGTGTGTAGCAGCTTTAGGTCTGACCTATGCAAGCTCTTTGGTTGGTTGCTTAGTCTCTGTGAGTCTCCATGGATCCAGGTTAGTTTACTCTTTAGGTCTCCTTGTGGTGTCTTTGACCCCTCTGTCTCCCTCATTCTTTCTTCCATCTCTTCCACAAAACAATGGGAAACATTAATAAACCATATTAAATCCTCCTTTCTAATCATTGCTAAGTACATGTTGTTCCTCTACGCATCATCCTACATCAAATGAATCTCTCACCCTTGGACAGACCCATGCAAGATGTGTGTGTGTGTGTGTGTGTGTGTGTGTGTGTGTGTGTGTGTGTGTGTGTG
>OU015744.1:76003690-76031281 GCA_907169655.1 Acomys percivali
TATCTATCTATCTATCTATCTATCTATCTATCTATCTATCTATCTATCTTATTATGTGAGTTTTTTACTTAATTCTTGAATCATATTACTTGGTGGTACTTTATGCTGTATGTCTCTCGTTACTTAGTAATTCAGAAAACAAAAAAAAATTTGAAATGCATATTGAAAATGAATATTTTTACTAAGTGAGGTTTATTGTAAATCCAGAGTTTGTTGAGAAATATTCCAGCTTCTTTACTTATTTTCCCATACATTAACTAAACTGTTTAGTAACATTTTCTCTAACATCTCCCTAACATGTAATTGTTAGAAAAACTTGTCTCAGATGCAAATATAAAATGTTAATGAAGCGCATTCTATCTGTGCCGTTGTCGAAATGGTATTATTTTTAAAGTGGGACTCTCGAGGTGGCTGCTTTGATTGAACAAGGAGAAACAGATGTTGCTCTTATTAGAGACAAGAAGAAAAGACTGGTTTAATGAATGTTGAAAAAATAAAGTATTTAAAATATAGTCACAAAGTAAGATGTAACATCTGTTGGAAAATGATTTAAATAAAATTACAGTGACAGGAGTTTTCAGGCTTTGGTTTAATATTCAGTCTTGAGAGGAACATTCCTGAGGCTATGAATCTATTTTTGGCCATTACAGTTTCTATGAGATAATAATGATATGTCTTATAATTTATAAAATATTCCATAGGACAGGAAGATAAAGACAAGAATTCTATGTTAATACCATGTACTTTCTATTTTTCTTTACATAAACTCCATTTGAAAACTGATCTAATTCATGTTTCATTATTCATAAAACACATGGTTATGTTTCATATTCCAAACCAAGCACCTTTAAAAACACAGCGTAAGATAGTCAAGTAATAGGCATTATAAGAAATGTGGGCAGGTGCAGATCACATCTATTTAGTTTTAGTTATTTTATAGCTGTGCATTGAACCTAGCGCCTTGAGCATCCTAAGCAGGTGCACTGCTATTGAGCCACATCTCTAGTCTTGGTTTTGTTTTGATTTCTATGCTGGTTGTCATTAATTTGCCCAAGCTACCTTGGACTTATTCTGCAGCCCAGCTGGCCTTGAACTTGTGAGTCTTCTGCCTTAGATTCCGGAGATGACAGATCACTGGTCTATGACACTAGGCCTTGCAAGCTAGATCTGCATTTTCAGCTACAGATAGGTTTTAAAAATGCTTTCCTGTGAATAGTAAAGGTAGGAGGTCATTTGAAACAAGCACATTCTGAAAAGACCCCTTAATGAAACCTTTAACACTGATGCAGCGTGAGGGCATAGCACATGAGATTTCTCTGTGTGACACTTACATCTGTGAGACATGGAGAGTCTTCTACCCCCATTCACTCCCCTGAAGTGTCTCCTGTGAAGCTCTGATTGGACTCTAACTCATGATGTCTTACTTCAGCCTCCTGAGTGCTTGAACTGGGAGTATCGGCTTGCATGACCATGCCTAGCCTTAATGGGAAATTCTTTTTATAACATAGTTTATTAATTTATTCATATTACAACTCAATTGTTAAGCCGGGCGTGGTGGCGCACGCCTTTAATCCCAGCACTCGGGAGGCAGAGGCAGGCGGATCGTTGCGAGTTCGAGGCCAGCCTGGTCTACAAAGAGAGTCCAAGACAGCCAAGGCGACACAGAGAGACCCTGTCTCCAAAAACAAAACAAAAACAAAACAAATACAACTCAATTGTTATCCCATCCCTTGTATCCTCCCATTCCTCCCTCCCTCCCATTTTCCCCTTACCCCTCTCCCCTATGACTGTGACTGAGGGGGACCTCTTCCCCCTGTATATGCTCATAGGGTATCAAGTCTCTTCTTGGTAGCCTGCTATCCTTCCTCTGAGTGCCACCAGGCCTCCCTATCCAGGGGACGTGGTCAAATATGGGGCACTAGAGTTCCTGTGAAAGTCAGACCCCACTCTCCACTCAAATTCTTAGGGATAGTCTCTTTTATAGAGATCCAGAATCTTCTGAGCCGCGAAGGACCTAGCTTAGTGGTTCTGAACTTGTCCGCACACTAGACTCACTTGTGGAATTTTCACAGCTCCCCACCTAAGTTACTCCTGAGAGAGAAAATTAAGCTGAATAACCAGAAGGTCTACTCACAGCCCCGATCACATGCCTGTGCATGGCAGACAAGCAGGTGATAAACACACTGGAGAGAGTAAGGAAAATATAGAGTATTTGTTACTTGGTTTCAAAATTAGTGATGACATTCTGATAATCCAGAGAAATCAGAGACAGATGCTCACACTTGTGTTCAACTGTCTTTTGACAAAGACACCAACACACTTCAAGAGAAGAAGTGAAGTATGGCATTTTTAGGGTTGTGGTTTTTTTTTTTAATTGTGCTGAGTTTACTGTTTTAACCTCCAGACAATATATATTGATTTCCACTTTATACAACTGTGCACACAAAAAATTCTAGGTAGATTTCAAACCTAAACACAAAAGTCAATTCAGTAAAGTTCCTAATAGAATATACTAAGGCACTGAGTTGGCAGACATTTCCCAATGAGGATCAAATCAGTTGACAGATTGTGTGCTATTAAATTCAAAATTCAAGGGAAGACAGAAACGAGGAGAACATATTTGCAACACATGAATCTGAAAATGAAATATGCTAAAACTGCTTTCATATCAATGATGTAAAAGGCCAAAGTATACACAGAGCACATTACAAATGAAGACGAAATATAAACACCCACACGGAACAGACAGGAGAGGGCACTGGACCATATTGATTATTAGGAAAATGGATGTTATGCAATTTTCCACCCATTTTGGTGCTTGAAAATTAAAAATACTAATTAAAATCTGGGGCACGTTATACTTTTATGCATTGCTAGTGTGAATATCAAATTATACAACCATTTGGGTGTGTGGTAGTTTTTAAGCAAAACTAAACATACTGATATTATGGGTCAACAACGGCTTCTCTAAATGTTTATCCACCAGAATCAAAGCGCATGCTGTCAAAGTACTAACGGAATTGTTTCCACAGTTTCTTTTCATAGCAGCCCCATAAAGAAAATACTTTCATATTTGTAAAGTATATTTACAAAAAGGAAGATGCTATATAATGAAAAGAAAGGGGTAGAGATACAAGAGCCGAAAGAGTAATTTTTTGATTGTGATGCATGAAAAATGTAGATGTTCAAATTAGTGTACTGTGGGGCTAGAGAGATAGCTCAGAGGTTAAGAGTACCTGCTGCTCTCACAGAGGACCAGTGAGGGGGACCTCTTCCCAGCACCCACAGAGCAGCTCACAACTGTCTGTTACTCCAGTTTCAGAGGATCCAGTGGCCTCTTCTGATTTGAGCAACACTAGGCACTTAAATGGCACACAAACAATGCAAGCAACAAATGCACACAGGTAAACAAAATCAATAAATACTTTTAAAAAATAGCACGTGATATATATTTTTATATGAAATCTAATAACTGAGAAAACTAATCTATCTTATCAGGGTAGATCCAGTATGAGCCAACCAGTTGACTCAGTAATTCAAAGCACTTATCTCACAGGGCATGTAACCTGAGTTTGAGCTCCAGAACTCACATAAAAGTAGAAGGAAAGAATCAATTTACACGGTTGTTCTTTGACCACCACACATGTGGCATAACATGCTTAAGCCTTCATGCACACAAATACATCATATACATACACAAAAAACGAACAAAAATTTAAAGAAAAAAATAAAAAGAGTGGCTATCAAGATAATTTGGATGCAAATGTGACTCTACAAGAAACTTCAGAGGCAATGAAAGTATTCTGTGTCTTGCCTGGGGGTATTTTACTTATGTATGTATATTTATCAGAATTAATTAAGTGAGACGAAGGACATGGCTTAGTTAGGTACAGTGCTTACTGTGCAAGCATACCTGCATTCAATCCCAAGCACTCATGTAACAGGCTGGGCTTTGGGACAACCACTTGTAATCCCAATGTTGAGGATGCAGAGGGAGGTAGATCGGCACGTCCTTAGAGCTCACTGTCCAGCCAGCCTAAATTAATCTATGAGGCTCAAGTACTAGTGAAAGATTCTAATATAAGGTGGATATCCCTTGAAGAACACCACAGCACTCAGAGTTGGCCTCCTGCCTTCACATGCACACAAACATATATGCGTGCATGTGTATGTATACATACATGCATAAATATATATGCACCATCACACCTGAACACATACACACATCATTAAGTAGTTTTTTTAAAGATCTGTTAATTTCATATAGACTTGATGCTTACTTGGGAATTAGCTTATGTTATATTCTTATATTTATTGTAAATGAAACCTGTCTATCTTTAGGATGGCTTCATTGTAATTCACAGACTGACAAATGTATAGAGTGGTGATAAACTTGAGTATCCTAATACAGTACATTCCAAACTAATGTAGAAGAAGACAATACACCACCCTAATTTCATTTCTCATCCTACGAACAAATCTTTTCATCCCATTGTACATTTAGTGTCATGCTTTGTGTTAGTAGTCACAGACTCAGTGTTGATATATGCTTAGGTGTCTAAGGATGAGAGGTCTGTGGTGTGCCTTACACACCCAAAAATGAGCTGTGTATATATTCTTCTTGCAAGCATATATTGAAATGCCGTTGGCTATGGGTTCAGTGTTCATAAATAAATGGCATATGTTCAATATAGTAACCTAAACAGAAATACACATAAAACAAAGAATGTATTGCCTGGTTGAGGCAAATGTTGTGACCAGAGCCTTGTAGGATCCTATCCCTGTATTTCTCATAGAAAAGATGGCTTGATACTCATGGAGTTAAGATTCGCAATGACTACACAGTACAAACTCTATACTGACTCACAGCAATAAGTTATCCATTTTTTTTTTTTTTTGCTAAGTATGAGGGTAGATTCCATGATGGAGGAGAAGGTGAAGCAAGAAAGAGTGGGGCATTATTATATTGTCATATTTTTCTATAAATAAATCTGTGTGTATGTGTGTGTGTGTGTGCGTGTGTGTGTGTGTGTGTGTGTGTGTGTGTGTGTGTGTGTGTGTTTGTGTGAGGTAAGATACTTTAGAAGTTTTACCAAGGGAATTCTGCTTGTATTTAGTGAAGTCATGTGACAAATAAAAATACCTCACGGAATTGACATTTGACAGAGAATTCTGGCTATGTTTAAAAAATGATAACACTATTTTTTAATCCATTAAGTACTCATTGCAGAAAACTAAAATTGCTCAAAAATCATAGGTATGCTTCTCAGTTAATATCTAGCATAATTTTGCCATGGATAATGGGAAGCAATACAGGCCAGTCTGATAGCAGAAGGCATCATGAAAGGCAGAGGGCAGCGGGAAGGACTCTGATTTCCTCTCTAGAGGTGACTGGGCAACCTTACGTTTTAAACTTCAGCTTTCAGAAACTAAAGAAAATCACATAGACTTTACCTCCATAAGCCATGTTGTCTGCCACTCATTTGCTGATCTTCCATTGTGTGCCAGGCAAGATTTCAGGCACCAGGAGTACTGCAGTATTTTAGAGAACACAGTCACACAAAGTTCAATTTCTTGTTCATAAAAGCAGCTCGAATGCAAACCAATAATAATGTAATGGGACCAGTTTTAGATGGGGATAATTGTTTTACAATAAAGCACACTAGGATGGAGAAATTGATTAGTCTAGATAAGATTGATTGACACACAATGTCCTGGGGCATTAAGAGTGAACCAGAGAGCTAAAGGACAGGAACATGACAAACATGACATCATTTTGTTGGTAGGCCTACATTGCATTGGAATGTAAAGTATAAAGACAGTAAGGTAAGAAGACTATTAGCAGACTCTGATGTGAAGGAGGACACTGGGTCTAGAAGAGGGATCGAGAAACTATTCAGTGCATGGGAGTTGCCAAGTTAAGCAAAAGTAAGAAGCAGATTAGGACTATGGGAATGAATAACAAGTGAAGTAAAGTGAGAAAACACGGTAGGCAAGAAATGGAAACAAGTAAATACGATCTCAACATGACTCCTGTAGGAGAGAAAAAGAATCTGCGCAATGGTTTACATTAAAAATCTAATGAAACTATTAATCTTGCTCTAAGAAATTGTTCTCATATAATGACATTGTTTTCCTATTTTTGAGAAACAAAATTCATTGTGAAGCATTGGTGGGATAGGAACTTACTGTGTAGACAGAGCTGGCCTTGAACTCACAAAGATCCTCCTGCTCTTGCTTACTGAGTACATACATTATAGGTGTATGTCCCCACACAAAGGTGTGTGTTACCTCATCCAGCTGAATTTTAAAATATTTTCTGTAGCTTTGTGTTCTCTTTGGCTAGAATTGTAGAGCACATAACCAGTTATTCTTTAATTATACCACCTAATTTTGCTGTACGGTGAGGATAATGTCATTTTGTTGATGAGTGTTGGGTTATTTTTCTCCCATTCTCAGTTTTCTATTTGAAAGGTTGAAGATTACATTTTATTTGCTTTGAGTTTAAACTTCATTATTATTGTTCATATCCAATCTGTTTTTATTTTAAGTCAAATTCATTGTTATAACATCATTCCATTTTGGAAAAGGAAGTTGCTATTACTCTTAGTAACACAACTGATTTATAAGCTCCTGTCTGGATTGATTTACCCATTTCATCTTTTATCTTCGTTCCACATGTTTCAGGTAATTCAATACTGTACAATTTCCTCCAAGGCCACAAAATCCCTGGTATTTATAGGAAACAAGCTCTCCAAATAGCAAGGGCACTTAAATCAATTCCCCAAGCTCTTTCTCTGGGCATACTTGTAAATAATATAAAAAAAATAAAAAATTATATATAATGGTTCCTGGAAGCAAGACCTTTCCCTTATTATTTGTTCTAGTGATTTAAAGGCTGTTCATCGTTGTAATCTCTATAAAATATTAGTTTAACTTATATAAGTTAAAATTGTATGGATCAGATAAAAAAGAGGTGAAAATAACTTGGAAAGCAGAGTGTAACTCAGATCATTGAGTTACCCAACAGGGATTATTGATGTTAAGTTCGCTGGCTTCCTATGCCCTAAGGGTAACATGCTATTGAAAATGTACAGGTTCCCCTCTTCAATGAGCCATGTGCTAAAGAAAGAAGAATTAAGATGATTACAGAGTATCTTAATGTTTGTTTCTTATGTCCCCAGAGCAAACACTTTGTATCCTCCTGTATCTTCAAGGGAAATTGTTGTTATATAATGTTTAGGCCATGACTGTCAGCTCTGTTACAGTAGTGTTGCTGATGCAGAGTCAAAGGACGTAGAATAACAGAAACACAAGAGGATAACACTCGCTGCCTCAACATATACATTTCCAAACTCACTTTCTCAGTCTTCTCCTAAAAGGTACAATAAAACAAGGCTTACGATGAGCTTTCTTGCCTGTGTTTTCTCTGTGTGTGGTAGCTGTGTGTGCTCTGTATGTGCACAGGGTCCTGAGGTCACGCTTTTCATCTACTACCCTCCACTTCAATCGTGGAGACAAGGTGTCTTGCTGAATCGGAAGCCCATCTATTTGGTTAGGCTGGATGGCCAATGACCCTCAGAGATTTCCCTATCTCTACTCTTTGTTTTGTTTTGTTTTTGTTTTTGAAATATATTTTATTAATTTATTCATATTACATCTCAATGGTTATCCCATCCATTGTACCCTCCCATTCCTCCCTCCCTCCCATTTTCCCCTTATTCCCTTCCCCTATGACTGTGACTGAGAGGGACCTCTTCCCCCTGTATATGCTCATAGGGTATCAAGTCTCTTCTTGGTAGCCTGCTATCGTTCCTCTGAGTGCCACCAGGTCTCCCCTTCCAGGGGGCGGTGTGATCAAATATGGGGCACCAGAGTTCGTGTGAAAGTCATATCCCACTCTCCACTCAACTGTGAAAAATGTCGTGTCCATTGGGTAGATCTGGATAGGGGTTTGAAGTTTACTGCATGTATTGTCCTTGGCAGGTGCCATAGTTTGAGCAGGACCCCTGGGCCCAGATCCGCCCGTCATAATGTCTTCACTTATCAGGAAAGTGGGACAGAGGGGAGGATATCTTATTGGGATGGGAGAATGGGGAAACAGAAGGATCCAGAGGGTCCTAGAAACTCATCTCCACTCTTAAAAGGCAGAAGTCATGGGTACTTGCTACCATAACTTGCTTTTTACTTGAGTTTTAGGGACTCGAAACTCAGGTCTTTGTGTTTGGGCAGCAGGCACGTTACCTCCCTTCCCCTCCCCTCCTCTGACAGTGATTTAAGAGCTCTTCTATAAAGCAGCATGATTCAGAAATGCCATCTGTTATTCTAAATATTTGTTAAAGTCTTGATTTTATAATAAACACAGAGAACTGTGAACTTAAGTGTCTTTTTTTTTTCAGTGACACAGATTTTATTACCGAATAAAAATATTAAATTATTCAGTAAGCATTTACAGGGTTTTTTTTTTATTAATTTATTCTTGTTACATCTCAATGGTTATCCCATCCCTTGTATCCTCCCATTTTTCCCTCCCTCCCATTTTCCCCTTATTCCCCTCCCCTATGGCTGTTCCTGAGGGGGATTACCATTTGTACCAGATAACTCCAGTGACAGCCTGCTCTTTAGTGACATAGGTTATCTGCTTAATCAGCTCTCAGAAATATCCACCTTATGAAAGTCACTATGATCAGAGTCCTAGACAGGAAAAGGCATCTTCAAATGTTATGTGTCGATGCAATCCTTTATATTTGAATGGAAATCATTATTTTAGAATTACATCATAAAACGCCTAATAAAATCACAGCTCCTCATTTCAGATAATTCTATATTACTCCCCTTTAATAGAACTCTATATTTTTTAAGGCTTGCCACTGAATGATTTTTCACCCTGTACTCCAAGGCCTGGATCATAGCCTTGTGCTCACAACATAAACAAAAGTTTAGTCTTTATCCTCTGCACACTAGTGTTTGTTTGTTTGTTTGTTTGTTTGTTTGTGTCCACCTCTCTATTACCTGTTCTTCTAGTGACCCTTGGCATCAGGGGCATCTTTCATGAATTTCTGCTCAATATCATTTCCACCAACTGGGCTATTAATGAGAAATGAACCATGAAGGACACATCTCCAGATATTTATGAACCACCTCTCCTCTGCAGCCTTCCATGCAACAACAATCATTTTTGAGTGTCAGCTGCCCTTTTGATAGTTTGTCTTCCAAGAGGTAAAAAATACAAACAGGAAAATACCTTAGCAGTGAGCACATTAAAATAATATTTATAGGTATGAAATTTCATATATGTTTGGGTTACAGAACAATACTTTACACCAGATCACAATAGGTATGAGAAATGAAAGCTACTTTAAAAAAATATTAATATTTTCTTATGTTATTTAAGCATGCTAATTGTTGGTTCATGAGTTATATGTGCCTGCATCATGTTTACCTGTGTTTCCCTAGGGATGTGTCACTATTGGATACAAACGGTAGGAAAGCAGGTAGCAAGCTACAACACAGCAGATTTACACACTGGGTAGGTGGAACTTTATATAAAAACAAATAATTTTACTTCTTTGTCCAAGAAATTCTCATCAACATAATGAGGAATGACTGATTCATACAAACCATATGATGAGATTCCTTTTAGTGCTAGCCAGATAAAATAAGAACAAGCATTCTCAGACAATGTACAGGGAAATAGAAAGACCAAGAACCAATTTTGAAGAGGAAAAAAACCCCTAGATGTGGAGAATACACCTAAATTAAAGTTGCATATTGGGGTACAGATCTGTAGTTGGCCTTCTGGATAACTCTAAACATTAAGCTTAATGGACATAGAGTACTCAAGCAGATTAAAAAAAGAGTTCACTGCAGATATAAAGAAGATTTTGTGCTGAAAACAGGAAAATTCATATAATGATCTAAGTGATCTCTCATTTGAGAAGAATAGCAACTAGTGGACACTCCATGGAGTTGTGAGAACATTTAAAAGGCAGAGAATCTTTGGAGACACAGCATGTCCCATCAAGAGAACTGTGTTCTTTTCCTGGGTCAAATCGGTCAGGAAATTCTCAACCACTTCTGTGATTTAAACTGCACAATGGAGTCCCAAAAGTACTTGAAAATTTAAGATATAAATAAAGGCTTGGAGTTTTTTTGACAAATATGTTCTCATAATTAAATCATACATCAGTAGTCACAGAGGCCATCAGTTGAAGAAATCTGGAGTAGATTAAATTTCTCATAGATAAATTTCTATCATACAGACAATCCACATTAGTTTCTCATTCTTATAGATCGTATTTACTAATACGTACTACATAATACTAACGCACAAAAGGACTTTCCTTGCTATACAGAACAATGGCATTTTAAGTGACTATTTATTCATTGCTGCTCACCTAGTGGACCACTGTCTACTGAAGACTCAGTGGTTGAATTTAGAATTCTGGTCTTGTGGCCGTGCTCTATTTTCTGACTCAGGTGTTGTTGCATAGGTGTGTGCAGTTTTATTTAATTCATTGAGCTGCACAATCATGGTATGAACATCTTTACAAGTATCTTGTCTTTCAATAAATATAAAATAAAGAAACAAGACAAGAGTATATTTAATATGAATCTTAACAAATACATTTAAATATTGAGTAGCCGAGTCATTGTTATTGCTAATGAGTAATGAGGGAGATTTTTCAGATAAGTAATCAAGAAACTATAAAGTGTTGTCCTTCTTAAGCCATTGATAAGTTGACACAAGTTAGAGATATCTGGGAAGAGGAACTTCAGTTGAGAAAATGCCTCCATTAGATTGCTATAGGAAAGCTTTAGGACATTATCTTGATTGACAGTTGATGTGGGAGGGCCCAGCTCACTGTGGGTGGAGACATGCCTGTGCAAGTGGTCCTGGGTGTATAGAAAGCCAACCCAAGCCAAGCAAGCCCGGGAGAACAAGCCAGTAAGCAGTATTCCTCTATGGCCTCTGCTTCAGTTCCTGCTTCCAAGACCTTGCCTTGACTTCCTGCTCTGAATTCCCTCAATGATGAACTGTGTTTGGAGAGTTGAAAAATAAAATACTGCCTCACTTCAGTTGTTTATGGTCATAGCTTTTATCACAACAATAGAAACCTAACCAGGCAAATATGTGGGACATTAAAATACTAGGATTTTTAAAAGATAAATTATAATATTACAAAAGAGAAAAGAATGATCCTGTTGGTGGAGGGCCAGCTGGATGGCACAATGGATGCTTACTGTGCAAACTTGGTGACCCCTAACCAATGCCTACGTGTTTTGGTGGAAGGAGAGCACTGATTCCTGAAAGCTGTCCTCTCGTTTCCACATGTGTGCCTGCCTAAAAATAATAGATCCGACTAAATTTAGAATTCGTTTTTGGTAAACTAGGAAATAGAGAAATGCTTCAGTAAAGTTCTGAAAGGGATCTGAAGACAATTCCCAGCCTTGCGATTCAGCTGGGTATGGTGTCACACACCTTTAATCCTAGCACTTAGAAGGGAGAGGCAGGTGGATCTCTGAGGACAGTGTAGTCTACAGAATGAGTTCCAGGAAGCCAGAGCTCCATACTGAGACCCTGTCTCATAAACCCTGCCCCCCAAAGTGACTATTATCTTCAACATTAAGTCTAATCTCATGTCTAAGCTAAGGCTTTTCTTCTGATTAACGTTCAACCATGATTAAAGGTCCTTTATGCCCCAGGATGCATGATTGCAAAGATTTTTCAATCAGGAGCCCAGCACTTCAATATAGAATTTCTCATATTTTGTTTTTCCTTTTTTAACCATATAGATAATCTTATATTCATCGACACTTTCTCTCTGAGGCAATTTCATGTTTATTTATTCTTTTTTTTCTTCTCCTTTTATTCTTCCTTTGTCTGTTCTGGAGATTCAGTTCACAACTACATGCATACCAAGTGAGTGCTCCAACACTGAAATACACCACAGTCCTCTTCTTTGGCCTAAAGATCACCATCTCTGGACCTCTCAGAGTGGAAGTTTCTTTATCTTCAGGTTAGCCTTTGTTATCCCCCAACAACTATTTTTCAATTACTTTGAATGTTGCTAATCATCTTTTTTGCTCTCAAATGTTTTAAAGATAATGCTTTCTTCAGAAATTGTGGCTCATAGTGACTCCTAGGAAAAGGGACATCTTGTGTGGTTGTGGCTATAAGTTTGAAAAATCAGACAAAACTTGAGAAAGGGTGCTCTTGTGGCAAGTCACAATATCACATCTGAATTATGGACAACATATTGTCTTAAAGTTCTTCCACAATTGTGACTCCAGGTAAAGAGGTATATTAAATATATATTAATCAAGCATTTAAGAATAAATTACAAAGGTGTTTACTTTAAAAATTGTTTTGCTACTAGTGGCACATGCCTTTAATCCCACCATTCGGGAAGGAGAGTCAGGTAGATAGCTGTAATTTTGAGGCCAGCCTGGTCTACAAAGTGAGTCCAGAACAGCCAAGGCCACACAGAGAAACTCTGTCTCGAAAAACCAAAAAAAAAAAAAAATTGTTTTTTTTTAATATACTTTTGTTACTTATGAAAGATTGAAGCAAATTTATATACTAATGAGATGGATTTGCTTGTTTATTTTTACATAAAGAATTAAATCTTGGATGAATATTTTATACCACAGGTATAGAACATCTTGAATATTTGTCAGAGTTTTGTCAGAGTTGATTTGTTTTCATAATCACATATTTTGAGAATGCAAATTCACAGAAATATAAAATGCCAGATAATTAAGAGTTGTATCAGCAATTGTCCTAACCTCACACCAAAATTCACTTAATGAAGTGTTAAGAAATTCAGTCAGCAACTCAAACAGCAGATTTAAGTAATCAAATATTCTTATAAAACACAACCAAAAGACACACTAATTTGGTAAGAACATGCTGAGG
Source organism: Acomys percivali (assembly GCA_907169655.1). Classification (NCBI taxonomy): domain Eukaryota; kingdom Metazoa; phylum Chordata; class Mammalia; order Rodentia; family Muridae; genus Acomys; species Acomys percivali. Next base: position 76,016,610 of record OU015744.1, read on the forward strand.
GAGGTTGGTAGGGGAACAGTAAGTCTTTTGTTTTCTGTAAATAGCCCACTATGATTCTGTGTGCAGCACAGAAATTCACAACCTACGACCTGATGTTGGAGCTGAGTCATGATACTGCTTGGCATGGCTGCATGCACATCGTCCACAGTGTGTTGTGTTGAGAAACTGAGGCTGCAGTGAGGTCATGCATTGTGGTATGAAGAAAATATCTCAGGTTCATAACATGTTTGATTTTGAATTCATTTTGATTGTTGGTGTCCAGAAACCTTTTACAAGGCAAAGTTTTCATAACCCTCAAGTTTACTGATGAACCTCTTTTTAGGTCAAGATTCACAGTTGAAGAAGCTAAGGCAAAGCACAGTCTCAAGGGCTGCCCGTCAGAAAAAGAGCACTGGGTTGTTTGGCTCAGACTTTCACAAGTGTGTCAAGAACTCATACTCACTGACGCTCTTCCCATGGGAACCCACAGTCTCTTCAAAGAGCAGAGAAGAAGCACAGACTTCAGGGAAGGAGTGGACTAGCTTGGTAGGATTAAGCAGTCCTTAGTCTGAGGCCGAACCTGCTTTGAGCTTATTTCCCTTTGCAAGATTGGAAGTCTTGCCTATCTTCCAGACTTAATGGGCAGCATTTAAGCCACAGGAGTGGTATGGGTGGCCTCCTAACCACCTCTGTATATGCCAGAACCAAAGGAAGAAGAGATCTGGATCAATTCAGTAAAACCCACTCTCTAAAAGAGGATTAGCCAAAGATATTGGGAGTTTACAATCCTTCCCACATGGGACACTCAAAAATCCAATTGACAAATGACCAATTTTACAAATTCATCACCAATCTATCAGGCAATGCTGTGAGCCAAATACTCCTTTTGAATATATTCTATGAATATGAATGTATTTTATGAATATATTCATGAATATATTTCTCTTAAATATGTTCAATAAATGTGAATATATTACTAGTATTTTAATAGTGTTCAATTTATCAAAAGCCAAGGGTCACAGGTTTAGCCTCTTAATGAATATATTCATGAAAACACTCAGGAAGAATGTGGTTCTCAACTAGATCATCCTAAGAATATGATGAGTGGAAAGAGGCAGCAAAACCCTCTACCTACTCACTCAACAGATCCCAGGCAAGACACTGATGTGGGGATTACATGGAAGCAAATTTATTTACTTCTTAGAGTCAAGCTTCTTAGCACCTGTACTCTCCTTTGAAGATTCTAGCAAAGAATAAATGATATTGAATTCTGATGAGTTTGTATAAAAATGTGATATGGACACTTCCTCATGTTGGTCTTCATTAGATGTATTTACTTGAATCTTGCATGTCACACATGAGTATTCCAATTCACGATATGGGGGAGTTCAGAAAAACAAACAAATAAGGGGAGCAAGAATGATACATGAGGATGTAGCTCATCGGGAGAGCACCTGCCCAACATTAGCATTTTTAATTTTTACATACACATTTATATTATTATACATATATACAATAAACTACCTACAGCAGGAAGAACCATGAAACAATCAGGAATTATATAAATCATTCATTCATAGTTTTATTCCTTCTCAAGTCTCTGATGGGGTTGAAGATCCAATAGTTTTGTCTTACAATTAAGCTTAGTTGTTTAGGGGTTAAGATGTTTTTAGATCTTGATAGATGTTTTAAGTTGATAATTATGAGATGATAGATATTGATTTACATTCAAAATTTTAGACCCACCAAGATAGGAAAGATGTTTTCTTCAAGGCTGCCAAATACAAATAACAAAACACTAACTTTAGCACTGTAAAGATCCTGGGATCCACTCCAGAACTGTAAGGTGGTGGGGTGTGAGTTCTTCTGGCCTAGGCTTATAATTCCATCATGGTACAGCTGTGATGGAGGTTCAGATTCTGGCTATTATGAATAAAGCTCCTATGAACATAGTTGAGCAAGTGTCCAGCCAAGGAGAAGTCCCAAGTGAGGTAACCCAGACTCAGAAACACACACATGTATATGCTTGCTCATAAGTGGATGAGAGCCATATAGTACAGGATAACCATACTACAATTCACAGACCAAAAGAAGCCAAGTAACAAGTAGGGCCCGAGGGAGGATGTTGGTTCTCACTCAGAAGAGGAAATAGAGTAAGCAGCTGAAGTGGATGAAGAGAGGGTACAGTGTAGAAGAGGGAGTGTGAAAGGAAATAAGTGTGGGGTTCAGGCATGGGGAGAGTGAGGGAAGGAGGACAGATCACTTGCAGAGCGAAGAGAAACTTTGGGGGTGGTCTTCTCTGTGACAACCTGAAGACCTACCTCAGGGTAGGATCCTAGGAGGACATGGGGGTGACTCTAGTTGAGACTTCTAGTAGTGGGGGTCAGGGAGAGTCAAGAGGCCACCCTCTAAATAGACAGGACCCCTAGCAGGAGAAGGGGAACACCAACCCACCCACAACAACTTTGACCCAGAATTCACCATGTGTGCACTGGATCTAGGCCCACAATACATATGTAACTGATAAGCAGCTTGCTCTTCATGTGGGTCTCCCAGTAAGGTGAACAGGGCTTGTCTCTACATGGATTCTGTTACCTGATTTTAGATCACTTCCCCCTGGTTGGGCTGCCTTGCTATTCACCGTGGAAGAGGATGTGCTCAGTCTTAATGTGAACTGATGTGCTTGGGTGGGTTGGTAGTGGGGGAGGGTTCCCCTTTTCTGAGGTAGGGAAAAAGGGAGGGAGGGACTCAGAGGAGAGAAGGAAGGGGGCTATGATTGGGATGTAAAGTGAATAAATAATTAATAATAATAATAATAATAATAATAATAATAACGACACTTATCAGAATCTCAAAGTAAAAAGAGAGTATAAAACTCAATGGAAGGACATTTGCATAATCTGTGGAAGACTCTGTATGAAATTCTCATGAGAGAGACAGAGAGAGGAAGAAGGAGGAGAAAGAGGAGGTGGAGGAGGTGAGAGGGGAGGAAAGTGGAGGACAGGAGAAGGGAGCAAAGGAGAGAGGGGAGGGGAGGGCAGAGGAGGGGCGAGACTGCATGTGTTTGTTAGAGGACACACCAGTATCCAGTAGTATCTCACAAACCTTGTAACAATATTCAGGTTAAAGGACTCAAGACACCTACTGCAAATTTGAAATCTTGGAGTAATGGTAACTGGGTTCAACATCGGTTATAATAAGAATAAAAATGCTATTAATTCATAAGGGTTCTTTAGTCAACAAGAATCATTGTCTATGCCTAGACATTCGCATTTCAGCCAGTCTCAGAGCTAGGCCTATATGGTGGGATTAGGAATATGTTACCTGCTTGTTCTGCAGTTTAAGTTCTTCACATCCTGATTGTAGCTCCCTCCCTCATCCCCTCCTGACACCCCCTCCCTGCCTCCTCCCCCTTAGTACTCAGACATATATTTCTACTCTAATATGAGTTAGTGTACCTGTATAACTCAAATATAATACATGGTTTACTTCCAATGCTTTGAAAGTGCTATCACGCTGTTTAGGAGAAATAAGTTATACAAATTAAATGTCAGTAGATTAAATCATGGTTATGTCAATTGCTACACTACTTTTATCACAAAATTATACATCTTAGATACAGCAGATAAATATGACTCTATAGAAAGACAAGGTCTTCAAAAATGCCAGAGACATGCAGAATATGGCAATTAAAAGGTTTTATTACTTTAAAGATTCATTGACAATGGGATAGGTTAACTCCTGGCAACACCCAGCCTACCTCAAGGAAGATGAGGAGCATCAAAGAACCTTCTTATGGAGATGGCTTCGAATGTAGCAAACTAGCCACTGGGCAAAAGGTCCTCATTTCTATCACAGACAGAATTCTGCCTAAAAAAAGGACAAGCTTGCATGCAGGCAGAGTCGACGGCCAAACTCTGCCAAGACAGGGTAAGCAAGTCCTCACTAGTTCCTGCCTCACAAATATGTCTGTCAGATATACTGGACCAGAAGGCTGCAAAAGATGCTCCAGCGTTATAGAGAGTTTTGGGTGACTATTCAGGTAGAAAATTGTCTCTGTCATCTTTTCATTTGGAAAGCTACTAACCTGCACTCTGGCATACTCAGGTAATCAAGTTTACTCCTTCTCAAGCTCTGAGGAAGTTGAACCAGGTAACTTAGTTTTACAATTAGTTTTAATTGTTTAGGGGTTAAGATGTTTTTAGGTCTAGATAGGTGTTCTAAGTTGATAATGACAATATGTGATGGAGATTGATTTACATTCAGAAATTTAAATGCACCAAGATAGGAAAGATGTCTTCTTCAAGGCTGTCAAATACAAATAGCCAAAACATCAAGAATGTGACATTTATAAAATTCCTGATTGTGACACGGTTCTTCTTCCCATAGGTAATCTATTGTGTATGTGTGTGTGCGTATGTGTGTGTGTGTGTATGTGTGTGTGTGTTATATATATATATAATATAAAAGTATATGTACAAAAATAAAATACTTAAAAAAATTAAATCCTTATCTTCTAAAAAAAGAATGAAAATGTTATCATATGTATATATGTGTATATATATTATAGGTACAGATACATCACATGTATAACATTGTATTTCTATTTCTCAGGAGTCTTATTTTCTTAAATCATAGTAGAAATATAATATATCAAAGTGACTCTATGTTAAAACATACAAACAAGGTTAATGTGACTGTAATAGTTATTATCACTAATTACAGTTTTTACTAAGCAGTGATTAGCTTCATTAACTAACACATTAGTCTCTTTTTCTTAGCTTCATGAGATGGAGTACAAGAAGATTGCTTGATTTAAACTTTGTGTGGCTTTAAAATACCAATTGTTTTTCCCCAAAGGGCACCACAAATAATAAAAATGTAGACCCTAGCTGAACATTGTTATTCTCTGAAAAAATCATCAAAACCACATCAAAATGTTGGCATTCCAAGAGACGAGTTTGCATTTTACTGAGCACAACTTCTACCAGAAATTTTTGTGGTCCTCATTTGTGAACCCTGGACATGAAGCAGCCATGCTGGAGGCAGTACGACCCTTCTTTTTGTCTCTGAATGTGAAAAGCTTCTGTTGTTGTTTTTCTGAATGTAGTCCCTCCCATACATACATACATACATACTTACATACATACATATATATATATATATATATATATACACATATACGTGTGTGTGTGTGTGTGTGTGTGTGTGTGTGTGTGTGTGTGTGTATTCCAACCTGCTCTCAATGGGAACTCAGGCAACTAGAAACCACACATTTTTTACTGTTGGTTTTCTTATTTGTTTAAACAAATGCTTTCCAATGATCGTCAATGTCTGAGCTCAGTCTGAACTTACAGGGTCACGAGTCACAGTTCATAATTAGCTTTATTCATATGGAAACAATTAAACAGTATTTATGCCATAAAACAAAGGAACTAGTCTGAATTCGTTGGAATTCATAGCAAGAAAATATTTTTCTCGTGGACTTGAGCTGACTGAGTCTCCTGCACAGAGGATTTTAAGAGGTAAGCACATCCTTTCATTGAGGCTTGGTCCACATAGCTGATGATAGATCCCTGACTGCTATTGAGTCAGTGTGGTGGTGACACTTTTCTTTGATATATCACTTGTATCTTTCAAAAATTGGAGTTTTCTACTTTCTTTTTTTTTACTTTTTTTTATATTAATTTATTCATGTTACATCTCAATGGTTATCCCATCCCTTGTATCCTCCCATTCTTTCCTCCGTCCCATTTTCCCTTTATTCCCCTCCCTTATGACTGTTCCTGAGGGGGATTACCTCCCCCTGTATATGCTCATAGGGTATCAAGTCTCTTACTATTACCTCAAAAATGAGTCATAATAAAGGACACTTGTATTTGCTTATTAGAATAACACTCAGCAGAGATGGAATAAGCAGCGATCTAAGCATGTTTGGAGCAGTGTCTGGCTTCAGCACATTGGAGTAGCTCACACTGACCCTGCAGAGCAACATGGAGAGACAGCTGGGGTGATCTTTCTTCCGTACTTAGGTACTTGGTGCTGTAGTTTATCTCCCACTCTACCAAGACAATGACTCTGACACTGAAGACAGTGTCAGAGCTTTCTTCCGATGGCAGTCAGATGCCTTATGAACACGTGGGGTTACAGCCTAAGTGTACAGAACACCGATAATGCCTAAATTTATTAGTTAGGGGCCAAATAGTCATCGTGAGAAACAGATTCTTATTCAATACAATTTCATTATCTCTATGTTGAGTCAAAGATTTAGTAACAGAACTGTTTCCCATAGGCTGGCACTAAAGAGAGAGTGTGATATTTTATATTAACTTCTTTAGGGAGATTATTTTTAACTGAAATAATCATACATAATAATAAAAATAGTCTATGCAGACCTTTTTAATGTAAAATTAAATTAGCATTATTCTTAATGCACTATTTAAAAGTCAATCCTTTTTTACAAAAACATTATGTAGATTACAACAATAACATTTTAAAATTTAGATAAGTATTTCTAACATGGTATAATAGCAAAAAGATAAGGTTCAGAGTGAATATATTTGTCATTAGCTATTTAATCAACTTCATTATAATTCATGTTTCAAGTGTGTATTTTTGGCTGTGTCTAGCAGCCTATATATAATGATCTATATTCAGAATAGAAGCTACATTTTATTTATTAAATTTTATAATAATAAAATTTCAGCTCCACTTTGTTGGATGAGAAGTTATAAAAATCTGCCATAAACACAGTCATTTCCAAAAGATAATTACACATGCTTTATTACTTAGGACTTCTCTCTCTATCCTTTGTTAGAAGGCAGGCAATTCAAGAGAATAAAGGGATTATTCCATCCACAATTAAAGTTGTGTGCTATCATTCACCAGACGTATTGCCCAGTAGCCCTGAATTTTCCAGAGGACAGGTGCAACTTGAAATGTGCCCCTGGGCTTCAGAGGTACTTACTGATTAATGGGGAACACATGTGGAGAAGGAAGCAGTATTGCCTCATACTATATTAAAGACATTTACAGTAAGAGCGGGCAGATAGATTGAGAAAGCCTGAAGGAGCAGAGGACTGCTGACATGACAGAGACTTTGCACACAAGAATTCACAGGAGCTGTGATGTGTGCACAAGCCCTGCAGAAGGTTAAGTGAGGCCAAATTCCTACATGGATTGGAAAGTCCTTGTGAAATGCCACCCCTAACTGAGGATCTTTTGGCAACTGCTGGCTTCCAGGCAAGGGAAAGTCAGATTTTTGAATTTAGCCCTTGATATGTTGCAAGGCATCATCTCACACGCATGCACATGCATGTATTGGCAGCACTAAGTAGACTGAGTATGTTTACAAAGGAGTACACAAGCATTCCATGGTGTCTTGTTCTTGATTCCTTAGCCAGTTGTGGCATTCTGTGTTCATCACTACGTACTGGAAAAAGAAGCATCTCCTCTCAAGTCTCAGGGGTCCATGTGGGAGCAGAAGTCGCTAGGTTGCTAAGAGCCAGAGGTGATGGGTTACTACAGGGCAACAGTGTTTTCCAGACAGAGGAAGGCATTTATACATTCATAGTCATTGTGACAGCCTGTGTAAAAGCTGAGCAAGCTCAAGCCACAAAAAGTCCTAGAGTTCCACCTATGGTGGTGGAGATACTGGCAATGCATAGCTGCTAGAAGAGGATGAGTCGCTGTCATTTAAGTGTGTGGGCCCCCATAGTATGAGAGAAGCATGGGACAATGGGGAAACAGAGGGATCCAGAGGGTCCTAGAAACTTACAAGAAGAACATTATGATGAGCAGATCTGGGCCCAGGGGTCCTGCTCAAACTATGGCACCAGCCAAGGACAATACATGCAGTAAACTTCAAACCCCTACCCAGCCAATGGACACGACATTTTTCAGAGTTGAGTGGAGAGTGGGGTCTGACTTTCACACAAACTCTAGTGCCCCATATTTGACCACATCCTTTGGATGGAGAGGCCTGGTGGCACTCAGAGGAAGGATAGCAGGCTACCAAGAAGAGACTTGATATCCTATGAGCATATACAGGGGGAAGAGGTCCCCTTAAGTCACAGTCATAGGGGAATGGAGTAAGGGGAAAATGGGAGGAAGGGAGGAATGGGAGGATACAAGGGATGGGATAACAACTGAGATGTAATATGAATAAATTAATAAAATGTATTGTTTTAAAAAGTGTGTGGTCCCCTAGTGGGTCCACCATGCTCTAATGGAAGGCCACACATCCAAGAACATAAGGACAGTACGAACTTTACTTCATGGGTTAAAAAGAAAACAACCAACCACAACAACAACAAAAAAAAGAGGACAAAAAGTTGGGTGGTTAGGGAGGTGGGGGTGGAAGGAATGGAATATGATCAAAAGATATTGTAAGAAGTGAAAATTTAAAATAGGAAAAATGAGCAAAAAGAATTGATACAGGGGGGAAAAGAATGTGTTGGGAAGGAAAAGTGGTGGACGGAGTATGGAGGAGCTGGAGAGGAGGGAGTCAGAGGTGGGTTGGATAAAAATAGATTGTATTCATCTATTAAATATCCTAATAATAAAACACATTTTAAAACCACAGTAAGCTGTGGATGGAAAGATCACATGGAAGACAAAAAGCTTTGTGGAAGTTTCTATTTGTGGAGTTGGTTAGTGATGCTCCTTGGCACGAGGGGATCCTGAGGAACTTACAGGATTCCTCCCTTTCTGTTAGTTTCATGAATACATAACTGATTGCACATTGCCCACCTATTTCCATCTTTAAGCCCCCAGAGGCGTGAATATTCATTCAATACACATTTGTTGACTGAACAAGTAGGTTGCCTCAAGAGTACTTAGCATTCAGTTCATGCACACAATGGGAGAAATGGTGAGCGCTGTCAGATAGGAGTAGACAATAAAAGACTGGAATTTCAACTGAAGAAGGCTGAATTAAAATTTTATAGAATGAAGAAGTGGTATAATTAGAGCATTCTTGAGAGGATCACTTTAGCAGCTATCAACTATAAGTAAAACATGACAGTTTCTTGTTGACATCTCTTCACATCCCTCCAAATAAAGGTCCCTAATGGGTGTGTGTACAGGGTTCACTATAAATAAATTCAATCCTATACTTAGACATGTGAATTATTGCCATTCACCCACTCAAAAGTGTGTGAGGAAATGGCTTAGCACAATTAACTTCTAAATTTCATTTTGGTAGCTCAACCCTCTGATGTTTCTGTAAAATTCAATTTCTTCACCTATAGGTCTAGTTTTGTTGTGATGTGGTCCTTTCTAGCTTAAGCAACTATTTCCTTTTACTTCTTTTATGCAACCTTCTACCCTCATCACAATGATGTAGACCTGACCTCTCTCAGGACGGCTTTTTAACTTGAGAATACAATCGAACTTTGAGACAGTCTTAACTGTGCCCATTTACACTTCAGCTTCTCAATAGTGTGCTTGTTTACAAGTTATGCGTCTACATCTGTAGTTAGCAGCCCCCCCAAAACATATTGCAAAAGGCATCATATTTAACTTTGTAGAAACAACAGAAGCAGACCTGTCATTGGTGTCTTATGAAGATAAATTATTGAGCCACAGAAGTCATGAGATAAATGGTAACACAGCAGTTGATTTCATCCCTGAAGGTACTGTGGCACTCACTGTCAGTCAAATGCTGGGGCAACAACTTTGTTTTCCTTACTAACAGCATTATTGTTGTGACTGATACTGACCAATCACAGGGGAAGCAAGCATCTTCCAAAGACCACAAGTATAAGCTGCATTGCACACTCTGTCAGCATTTGCAGCATCTATGTTTCATCTATAGTGATATTTGGGGGAAAGTGGGGATTGCGGGTTTGTTTAATTTAACTCAAAATTCATTAACTTCTTATAAGCACAAATACACATATAAAATATGTAAGTATGAAATACTTAAAAAGATCCATCATTAACAAGCCCATGCTTCACAAAACAGATATTTAACTCAAGGGATATTTTATTGGGCTTGATTGGGCTTAGAAATGTGTATTTGTGTTACAGTTCTGTTTAAAAGATAGTATTTTGGGGAATGTATCATGGACACTTCAAAATCAAAGCATTCAAACATAATTGTTAATTTTCCAATAATAATAATGCCATAAGAATTAAAACAACATGGCCCAACCTTAAGAGCACAGAGCCTACATGACAGTGATTCTGGCTGCTGGTGATGGGGAGGTAGAGTTCGGTCTCACCTTTCAGCTTTGGTTTAGCCTTTGGTCTGGGCTTCCAGCTGGCCTACAAAGCACAGTAAAGGACTGCAAAGGCAGCGCCAGTAGTCATGCAGTAGAAACCCACATCCTGCCTTTCTTTGGTTCAAATATACCAGGGTTCATAGCAGCATTTGAGGAAGATCATCAGCTAAAAGTAGGTGTGTCCTTTGAGCTGCTCTGTAAAATCTACATACCACATGCCACTTTATATCAGTCCTCCCAACTCTAGAATATTTCTATTAACAAATGTATATTGAGCTAATTTATCTAGATGGTGAATGGATTTGAATATATTTTGTTCCATATAAATAAAATTAAGAAACTGGGGTGTAAAAACCAAAAGTATAGGAAGGAGGCAGGGCTGTGATAGATGCTCCGGCTCTCTGTCAAAGGCACGATCAATCACCCTTCATTCCCACCTGCCAGGCTCACTCCAGAGGAATAGCCAGATATAACTGGGTGATGGCTGTTCTTTATTGTCAACTTGACTACACCTAGAACTAACTAAATGAAAAATGGAGGGTACACCTGTGAGGAATTTCTGCTTAATTTGAAGTAGGAAGATCTACTTCTAATTTGGATCTTGAGGTAGGAAGATATGTGCCTTTTATCTGGGCCACACCTTCTGCTGGAAACCTGTACAAGGACCTGGAAGAAGAAAGCTTTTACTATTTTTCCTTGCTTACTTGCAGGTTCATTCTTTCCCTTTCAGTAGAGTCTGTTTCTTCGGGATTCCAGCTGAAGTCCAGCTGAGGCATCCAGCTTCATGGACAGAGCATCTCCTGTATATAGTCACTCTCTAAGTTCTGCTTCTCTAGAGAGCCCTGACTAATACAAATACCCTGGGTTAGAATTCACTAGGATCAGAGAGACAAGCAAAATGACTCTAACATGGGAAGCTGAGAAAGTAGGTGTTCAAGAGTACAAGGACAAGCCAGGCGTGGTGGCGCATGCCTTTGATCCCTGCACTCAGGAGGCAGAGGCAGGCAGATCGCTGTGAGTTTGAGGCCAGCCTGGTCTACAAAGAGAGTCCAGGACAGCCAAGGTTACACAGAGAGACCTTGTCTTGAAAAACCAAAAAAAAAAAAAAAAAAAAAAAAAAAAAAAGAGTACAAGGACAAACTCATTAGATGGAGACACACCACAGGACACTAAGATGGAAACCAATCATTTCAGATGGCAGATACAGTGAAGAAGTGGAATGCACTGTAGGGATGCTGTGAAGCTTGCCATGCGCCAAGGGTACCAAAGCAGAACAGATGTTGGGTTATTAATGTGGATTTGAACTTGGAATAGACGATGAAGTATTTGTACTCTCTAGAAAGAGATTAGGACATTGTGTAGAAACTGAGAAAAAAATTTGAGGTTATTTGAATTTGTTTAATGAAATCAATAATCTTCATGAAACTGAAGTTAAAAGAAGAGAAGGAAAATATTCTTGTGTCTACTGTTTCTCAGATGAATAATATTTTAAAGGAACATTAACTTACTTAACAGCTACGATGAGGATCTATTCGACTGAACAAGGTATCAGGATCTAGACAAGTTGTTCTTTCAGGAAAGTACCTACATTTTTATTCTAAGAACTGAAGTTCTATGCACAGAAATGTTAATTCAAAATGCAAAGAGCTGGCAGAAGTGCAGGGTCTTCTGCAACCCCACTCTGAATCACGCGGCAGGAAGAGAATTGAGCTGTGAAAAGCAGCCATGACAGGTTCTATCTTGACTGGGGGTTCTTCAGAGAAAAGTAGTAGATGGAGCAAAGGAATCTACTGTCTTCCAACAGCAGGAAAACAGACAGAGCATGCCAAACAAGGAGGAAAATGCCAGAGAAGCCCCTGAAATATCAAGTTTGAGAAGACCACCCTTCCTTCCACTCCTGACACTGGAGTACTAAAACAAAAACTTGAAATTTAGGAAGAAATTATCTCCTCTAAAGAGTATGTAGAGAGACTACATTTTAGCTAAAAATTACCTGAGTTAGGTAAAAAGAAAAAAAAAAAAAGGAGAAATGGGATGAAAGTGCCTCCGGATGCATTTTTACATCTCTCTTAACACAAATAGTTTCATTTTCAAAATTTGAGGATCACTCAGAAAGAATTACCATGATTCAGGCTTTTGGGTGCTCAGAGTTCTAGAGGTTCCTTTCTAGGGGGAAACCCGGCATCTTTTTTAACATAAATATTTCTGAAAATCTGACAAGTATATAAAACCCAAGGCATGTGGACCACATGCTTTCCATAGTAGTAATTAATCTGGCTCAAGCCATATTCAGGTGTCATGTCATCTTACAAAAGTCAAAAGTTTGGATACCCTGAATGAGACTGTAGGAAAGATAAGGCACTTGATGCCAAGTGTTTCTATCCTAAAAACACTCCCTGTTTCTGTATCTAAGTTTTTCTTTCTTCTTTTGTATTTTTTAAAAGGGCTTCTTCCACCTCTGATTTCTTGAAAGGATCATGCTCACAAAGCCTGCATGTATACCTATTGAGAACATGGACATTTGACTATTGATTGTGTGTATAATAAGAAAAGTAAATTTAATCTTTTTTCCTCATGATTGGGCTGTAATTTGTGTGCACGTATGTGTGTGTGTGTGTGTGTGTGTGTGTGTGTGTGTATGTGTGTATGCTTGTGTGTTTAACAAGAGGTGCACAGCACAAAAAATGCTTTAGTAAACTGCAGACAGGAAAAGAAAGAGAGTATGTTTCAGTCCAGGGATAGAAATGTTACATGGTTAAGAAAGCTTCCCCTGGCTAAGTGGTCCTCTCTTTCAGAAGGCCAGTCTCATTCTCTAGAATGGAATAATGTAGAAATATGAAAATGGAATATTAAAAGCCACAGACTTTGGAATTTTTAATATTTAAACATATTAAATGCATTCCAAACATTACTACTGTTGTGAGTTTTGTTGCATTTGCTCATATGTTTATTCATTCAATACATTAATTCCATTCATTCAATAAGTAAAAGCTTCCAGATAGTATGACGGGTGCTGGAGATGAATGGTAGGTAAATAACTTTATTCCCTTCCTCCACAATTCCTCACATAAGCCTGGCAACAATATGTTAGAAATTGAAACAGAAAATGACATGTCTGGTAGCACAATGGAAACGTCACAGACAAGGCCAGTCGAATATCAGGAAGAAAAAAATATCTGTATAAGGAACATGAAAAAAAAAGCATGTTTCAAGGGATGCTTCTGTCTCTGCATTACCAGTGCTGGGACCATAGGCGTGCATGGCCAGCCAAGCTCTTCTACCTGGGGTCCAGGCATTAAACTCAAGCATATGTTTGCATAGCGAGCACTGCCCAGACTGTGATAAAATACTCTGATGAAAACAGCTGAAGGTAGAAATGGTTAACTTGCCTCCCAGTTCCATGCTGCTGTCTCTCACGGTGGGAAGGATCTGCTCACATTACACCCACAGTCCAGAAGCAGAGGAAGGAATGTTAGTCTTCAGCTCCCCTTCTCCCATACCACAGAGTCCAGCACATCCACCCAGAGAATGGTCCCACTCACATCGGGTCTTCCCACCTCCATTAATGCACTCAAATAACTCCCCCACAGGCTCTGTCAGCTTCTAGATTCTGTTGTGATGATAATTAATGCTATCCATCTCAAGGGCCAAGCCATCCTCCCAGGCCCCTGGTTGACTTTCTTGGTATTTATTCATCCTGTTGTTTCTACTCCTTTTAGCCTGAGCAGCCAAAGCCTGGAATTGAGCTGAGTGAAAAAGCCAGGATGCCAAATTAAATCCCCTGCTGGAAATGAAGCCTGGGTGTAGATGACTTTGATATGTCACCTTCCTTGGCCCTGTGGATTTTCATTGCTAAGTAGCTTTAATTTCAAATTATCTTCACTTTTGACCATTTAAGCATAGTGCTAGCCTATAATGCTAAATGGTGCTGCTACAGAGAATGCAATAACTCTTCGGTAACCCTTAGAGATGTAAAACAGGAATACACAACATGCAAAGAAACATAGTTAGGAGCTTAAATAAAGTACGAAGGTCAGATACTGAATTTTGCTCATGATAAACGACTTAATAAAAGAGATTAAAAAACAAGTAGTTATAACTACTCCCATATCCCCAGTTATGCCATAAAAATAATGATTAAAATCCAACAATAGGCCCAAACATCGCATTTTATCCATTGTAATAATAGATAGGGGTTTAAAAATCACTTTTATGGAAACACAAATTTCCCAGTGAACGGAATGCTGTAGCTTCTCTAGCTTCTCTTGGACCATGAACCAGAACTTGGCTCCTGAAGCAATAATTTTAGAACAAACAGACTCTCTGAGCTGCTGATCACAGAGGCAAGCACCTGCAGATCAACCCAACACTGACCTCCAAATCTATGGCTTCCAGGTTTATCTTGCAGGGGCAGAATGAACTAGGGCTGCTTGTCCAACAGTTTGCAAACTAGAAAGTTAAAAAGGG
>OU015744.1:76031291-76055435 GCA_907169655.1 Acomys percivali
CAGAAGCACATTTTCTTGGGTTCTCCCTCCTCTGACCCTATTTGTCTTACTACATACAATCCTTTTACATCCATTTACTTTGGTAAATAGCACTCAAATAAAAGAGATTAATTGCTTATGTACACAAAACAGCCTATATTGGTATCCGAGGAGTGACATGGACAGCTACGAGACAGCAAAACACTTTTCTGACTTGTAAGCCTCACAGGAGATGCTGAATCTCCATGGACTCACCAAAATACACAGATGTTCTCTCTTTGCCTTATTTCACAAATTGTTTATCATTTTAGTCGAAGGGATTCCCAGAAGAGTAAAGCTGGTTTTAATTATTTACAGGGATGGGGAAATGAGACAGAGGTCATATTTAAATATCAAAGTTTCCATATGTATGAGTCACAAGCAGAATCAATCTCTACGTAGGATTTCTAAAGTAACAGCATGTGGTCCCTGGGCCTAATTCACTCCTTCAGGGTAGGCACCTGCAGAGTGCGAGAGATAAAAAGATATTGGGGAAAAATATGATAACCTCACTCAAACATTACTTAATATTATGTATAGCTCAAAGCACTTTGGGCAAATCTTTGATCTGGCCCAAAGAGACACAGTAGATAAATTACAGTAGAATACTGGAATACTGAGAAGCTCCTGTGATTTCTCTGAGCTTTCAAGAAAGAACAATATTTAGTTATCTCAGTGATTAAGTAAGGCCTCATTTTAATTTAATATAGTGCCCCCTAGAAGGGTCTACAATGATTCTGATGTTCAGTTCATGTTCTAGTGGTTGTTATAGGTAGATACTGTCTATAGATGTTCTGGCTGCAACAGAACATGGTACCTGCCTTAATAATCACAACGCAGTGTAGATGGCTTAAACAACATGATTTATTCCCATCATTCTGGAGGTTATGAGACCAAAGAAAATTGTGGCCCTGTGGTTTCTACTGGGGCTTCTTTCAGTCTGCAGCTAGGCACCTTCTGACAGTGCCCTTTGATTACTTCTATGTCACAATCTTCTCTGCATGTAGGGACACTGGTCATGTGGAGTCAGGTCCCACCTTAAGAACGTTACTTTAGTTCATATTCTGGGTTAGAGCGTGAGCATTGGAGTTGATAGCAGACACAAAGAACATCTTGTATTCTTCTTCTCCTTCATGTTTGAAATGTGGTGTTCCATCTTGGGTCATAAGGCCCTTCACCATGCTCCATACCCACTTTCATGCCTCTTGAACTGGAAGAAAGCCCTATATATTGCTTTTATATTGTGGTCCTGAGACCAGGCTACTTTTATTGATACTATTAATTATCCTTTTGTTGTAACTTTGACATACTCCAAACATAGTGTCTGGTGAGCAGCAAGCAAATAAAATGTCTATGGATGAATTACAACAAGGAATGTTTCTAATCTACATTGTTGTAATAACTGTTATAATTTTCATTTATATTCACCTTGGGGTTTGTTATGCCTCCCGAATTGTCTCCTGCTTTGCCAACACATGTAATCATTTTTACTTGGACAGACACTTATCTAGTTATTCATCAACATTTTAGGGGAGCCATTGTGCAGCATTGCACAATTTTATGTAACTAAGATCTCCAAAGTTAAAGATTTAAGCAGGCTGCTCTTAGGAGGCCCTGAATTTAAAAGACTAGCCTCTGCTGATGTTTCCTCATGTTTTTCTGTGAATTTAAAGTCTTAGAGAGAGGAAGGAGACTTTTAAAATTTATGAAGTAAACAGGATTTACATGGCTTAGGAGGTAAGGAAACTTCACCAATCTCAGAAAGTCCCTAAAACTTATCACACTCACAAGGCTCCTGCCCAAGGTTAAATCACCAGTAAAGTATTGCTGATGATAATTACTTGGGAAACAGAGGTGGTTCCACAGGAGGAGCTGCCTGAAAACCACGCAGAGTGCTTTGAGGACACAGCTTTTGTAACTCAGCACCCATGCTGAGGTGGGCATTGATGAGGTCAGCACCCATGCTGAGGTGGGCACTGATGAGGCAGCTATTCTGAGTCAACCATGCTTCTTTAAATAACCCCTCTTCCATAGTCTGCAAAGTAACCATAATGGACACAATGCTTCACCAACCTAGGCTTACTTCCATCCATTCTTTTTGTCTTATAGATGGTACCTTTCCTGGAGTGTAGACACTTGTTCAGGTCTCCCCAGGAAACACCCCTTAATAGTTAGCCAGATTGCATCACAGAATACCTATGAATTAATTTTCTCTGGTTCACACCCCGCCCCAGACAAAGACAGGAACATCAAAATACCACTTGAAATTCACTTTGCTGAAAGTTCATTTTTCTTTCTTAACTATACATCAAAAGATAGGTGATTAGTAGGATGTTCCCCCCTAATTCTTCATCACTTGACAAGGGCCCACACAGAGTGATATTTCTTTCTAGAGCTTCCAGTTCCTACAGGGCACAGAAGTCCACATGGAGCCTTTAGAAATGCAAACCCCAGAAGCATCTTAGACATCCTGAGGCAGAATCTCGTGGGGCTGAGAGTCAGCTTCAGAAGCTGAACTGGTACTTTGTATGCAGAGTCAGAGACACAAACTTTGCTTAATGAGGAGATGATCCCTAAATGTAGCTACACTTTGGAAACAGCTAGTGAGCCTTAGCAGTCTCCCTGGGGTTTGCTCCCTAGCCTGTGAGCAGAATTTTCAGAACTTCACAGATAATTTCAATGTACAACAAGAGGTCTAGCTAGTGAGAAGTTAGACCATTACTAGTAATTGTATGTGTGTGTGCGTGTGCGTGTGCGTGTGCATGTGCATGTGCGTGCACGTGCGCGTGCACATGCACACACGTGCATAAGAGTGCCTGCCAATCAGAGGACTGCTTGTTGGTTGTTGTTGGAGCAGTATGGGCTCTAGGAGTGTAACTGCACTCATCAGGCTTGGCAGAAAACAGCCTTTACCCACTGAACCATCTCACCGGCCTCTTTACCTGATGTTTTCCAAGACAGTCTCTTATTGATCACGAGCATGCCTTTTCCACTAGGCTGCTTGACCAGCAAGGCCACCTTCCATGTGCTGGAGTTACAGGTGCATGCCACCATCCAAACCGCCCAGGTGCTGCTGGGGATCTGAAGCCAGGATCCCACTCATGCACAGCAACCAGCTTACCCAAATGAATCACATCCCCAGCTCTCTAGTTATACAATCTAATGAGTCATTTAATAAATCACTTGAATATTTAAAAAGCCTAACACCAGAATCAAGCTTTGGGGTTTTATCATAGAGATGGAACATATTTCATTTCCAGTTCCTCTCAGGGCCACTGGAATTTTTTCAGAGGTTTCCATCCCTCGATTGTGTTGATTGTTTAGAGTCAATTATAAACTGTTAAAGGTGATCAAGAATACAGCACTTTTTGATTGGTATCTCACCATGTAAAAGTATGTAAGTGCTTTTAGTTGTATTACCCAGAGCTGTAGGTTTCCACATTGTAACATTACAGGCTTATATGGCAGGCATCATGGAGACATGAAATAGAAAAATATTTCAGTTCTTTTTCCCATGAGTCTCCACATTGAACATGCTGCAAAATGGCTCCATAGGTGCATGTCATGCATCTATTTTCTTTCTTTTTCTGGGACAAGCTTTCTCTGGTAGCTTTGGCTGTTCTGGACTCACCTTGTCTGGCTTTGAGCTTAAGTAATCCACCTGCCTCTGCCTCCCTGAGTGCTTGGATGACAGGTGTGCACCACCGCATCCAGCTCCATGTGTTTTCATAAGTCTGTCTGAAGCTCTTTTCATTCTAAACAGCATACTAGAAAACCATGATTCTTGTAGAATCTATCGGTACAGGCTCAATGGATTATGTCCACATGTTCCTGTCCACATGTCTTTTATCCATCCCATCTCCAAAGTCCTCTCAAGCAGGCGGATATCCCATCAGGTTTTTGATGCAGGCCTCACTTGTGATGTCTTTCTTCCTACTGACATTTCGGTCTGCCCACTTTCCCCTTTGCAATCTATTTCCTCCCATTCTTCATCTTGGTTCTAATTCCTGCCATTTAGTCTAGGTTATGATGCTGATGTCCAGCCGGCTTTCTTGACTCCAGTGCCTTTGGATATCCTCTTTACAGCAACCACATCAATCATGCCTGAACCACTTATCATGCCATTTCTATGCTCAGTGACCTATGCTAATAGGACAGGGAGAACTGTGCTGTTTTATGTCTGTGGATAGATGCAGGGCTCCTTGTTAAGTGTACTTATAAACAGTTCTTCAAATAACCTTTCTGAATTTCACAACCTGAAGACAACAAGGCTCTCCTTTTTTTGCCAAGCTAAAACCAGAGGGGCTTACTGCCTGCCTCTAGATCACAGTCTAAGGCAGTTGGATGTGATGCTTACCTACTGACTAGTGAACATTATCTTCTCTTAGATTTACAAAATGATTTGCACAAAGGGAAAAAATCACTGTTTACTGTATTGACGGAATCATCTTAGTTTTTAGAGCTCAATACATGCTCAGTCACGGGTATAGGACAATCTAGCCATCATTTACCTGTGAACCAAGGGGCACAGGGTATTATGGAGTCTTAAAAATATCACAACTTTGTCTCTGCTTTTTTAATATATAGTGGGTTTATTGCAAGAGTATAACATTATAACAAACTTTAATTTAGAAATATTAAGTTCTTAAATCATAACTTATTTCAATAATGTAAACAGAGGAACTAAAGAAGACAACCAAATTAAAGGGTGAAGTCTACACTCTGGACACAATGTATCCTTTAAAAATGCATAAATTAACAGAGTCCCTTCAACCTGAGTGAAGGTCATTATCTCTGTATACTTCTTTCTTTGTTCTTGGTCTTTTTCCCCCCATCATAATTCCGTGTCTAAATTGTTCACACGGACTGCCAATACATGACTGCAATTATCATTTTCAAATAAAGGCAATCCTATATTTCTTCTCTTTTTTTGTGCAAGATAATTATATTTCATTGATATATAAATTGCCACCATTTTTTGGAGTTAGAAATTCGTCAAAGAACAATTAAGTCTTTGCTGAAACATGAAATAGAAGATGGTTCCGGAGCAGATTATAACGTTTCAATTCAGTGCTTCCAATACACATTTTAAAAATTGACTTAACTGTTGCCTGAAGTCAATACCTCAGATTCTAAGATACTGTGGTGCACGTTTTGAAGGAACTTAAATACATCCAGGAACATAAGCAACCTTGTAAAGTGTAAAGTTATTGAAGTGGATCAAATGTTATTTTCCATATGTTATCAAAAATAGAAAAGTCATATGGTTGCAATATTGAACATAGCACACTTAGGCAAAAATGCAAAACACTTCTTTATTATCTCATCCCATTTATAGAAGATATTAATAAAAAAGAAAGTTACTTAAAGTTATTTAAAAGGGTAAATAAAAGACCTGTTTTTTTTTCTAACTGACTGAAAAAAAACCTAATACTTTTTGAGTAGAACTTTAAGCAGATTTAATTTTTACACTGGTATTTAGCTACACATTTTCTTATTCAATCCCTGTGGTTTTCTGTGGGAGAGTATGAGCCATGTTTACATGGCTCTGATACATTTATCAAAACTGTAGTTGTGTGAGTGGCATCACAGAGAAACGCACAGACCTGTCATTAGAGGACGGTTCAGATAACACTAGCCTTCTGGTATGAGAGGACCTTCTGGGAGATGCATCATTTTTACTGAGTCCCAATAAGGACAAGATGTGCTCTGTACCATGACAGATAGCACTCCTTCCTACAAACATGCCTCTCAGTGTGGAGAGCCAGTTCAGGGCTGTATGAATGAGCACTGGTCACATGTGTAAGGCTATGCCAAGGATGCCAATGCCTTGGGCTCAGTGAATGACAAACCCTTTCCCCCAATGTGAGTTATTGATGTTGACAGTTGCCTGTTAACTAAATTCAGTATGTGCACAAAATACACACTTCTGTCCCTTCCTGGCCCAGGATAACTGCTACCCTGACACTGCTCCTCGACTGAGACCTTCCTTCCCCTCATGAGGGCTAAGCTTCCTCATTCTTCATGTTACACTGAGTTTTTGGGTTGCGCATCCCAGCTGATCCCAGACTTGAGTTACTAATGTTTGTCTTCCTAATCTCTCATCACTTCTAGTCAGGATTCCTATACTCAGGCACATGGGCCAGAGCACCATGGGATCACGGGCAGGGGGCGCATGACACAATTCTGGTCCTATGCTGACATCACATTAAATCAAAAAATACCTCTGATGTGAGAAGTTGAAAATTCAGAGATACACAAGGTCAGTGAGGGGAAATGCAACTCATTTTCTACTTATTCTGTAGCTGGAGTAATTTCCTTAGCATAATAGTACATCAAAGTAGGAGGTGAGCTCCAGGACAGTCAGAGTTACACAGAGAAACCCTGTCTCAAAATACAAGAAAGCAAGCAAGCAAGGAAAGAAACAACAAAAAGCCTAAACAAGAACAAAGAGTTCACTCGGAAAACAATACTCAACAGATGAACTTTTCTAAGACTTAGAAAAGTCCATCTGTCTATGGTTCCAGAAGTTGGAACATGAAGGTTTTTTTCACTTGGTACCTACATGTAAGCGACCACTTCTGAGGCCCACAAACTTGATGGCACATCTGCCTATAATAATACAGGCTAGTTATTATTATTTAAAGCTGATCCACATATTTTTAAACATTAGCACCTTCAGGGATCCCTAGCCTCTTGTCTCCAAGGTGTCCTTTTTATCTTCACACTACATCAGGAAACATTTTATTTTAAGGTTGCCGTTTTGATGTCCATGCTACTATCTCACTAGTGGGCACTGTCATGTGTTCAGCTGTAAATGAGACATTTACATCACACCCCCTTCTACCAAGGCACAAAGTCATTGTGGAAACAGTGGAAGTGTCATAGGAAGTAGATGACTACCAAAAATAGTGTTTTCTAGACATAACAGGTCAGTTGCACATAGGAAGACACCGTAGTTGTGACCAAACACTTTGTAATTGATTTAATTCCCAGCTCCACTAGGTGAAACACATAGTTGGCATCAATTATTGAACTAAGAACCTCTAGCCAAACATCATAGCCATAGCAGAGAACTGACCTCTATTATTGTGCTAAGTGAACATGGTATTGAACCAACTCCTAAGAATGCATCATCATACCAATCAATTTATTCGTCTCTCAGCCCTCATCACAGAAGTTTCTATTTGTACTTTATGGTGTTTAACACATTCAGACAGCGTTTCGCTCTGTGGTACCAAGACACGGGAATCATTGTGGAAACAGTAGAGTGTCAGAGGTGGTAGATGACTACAAAAAAAATTAGTGTTTTCTAGATATAACAGGCCATTTGCACATATGAAGACACAGTAGTTGTGACAACATGAACAAGATCTATTCAAGCTCAACCCAGAACAAATCACAGTATGGAGAGGGCAGGTGGCATGAAGTCCTTCATGTAGGACCTATTGTCAATTCTCAGATGCTGGGATAGGAAGAGTCCATTTTCTGAGTCTACCCTAGTAAAGTCTACTCTGGTAAAGTCTACCCTGGTAAAGTCTACCATGCCCTGGAAGGCCACATATGCAGGAGTATGTAGGCAGCCCAAACTACACCTGAGATTTTATTTTATTTTTTTAATGAAAGAGGATGTAATGTTCAGTGGGTAGGGAAAGGGAGTGAATCTGGAAGGAATTGGTAGAAGGATGGATGTTATCAAAATATATAGTATAGGATTCTAAAAAAATATCTAATAGGATAATTTAAATATATCTAAACCTATTGTGGGACATAGCTTTTATTGTAAGAATCAATATATAGTCCTTCTTGGAAGGTGAGGTTTCTTCTGTAAGCACTCTTGAGAAGTTTCCAGAGAGACGCTTACATGATATTTAAAGAAGCTTTCTGGGATGGTCTATCTGGCCGACTACCAATTTTGGAATACCCTTATGTCTTTGATCCATCTTTTTGCTCCCCATATAATTTTCACCAAAGGTTTTTTTTTCATTATATCACCTCTCAGGATCCCTCTTACCAGTACAAGAGGCTCTGGGTTCTGCTGACTTGGCACCCTCCCACCCCACAGTGTGTTTGAGGCAGCAATGTGGAACAGCCTCATAGTGGTTTCATTTGAGCAGCCATTAAGTGTGCATCTATTTCCCAACTTCATAATCTTCCCCATGCTCCCAGTGCTCCTCACTCCTGCTGTTTTCTTATAAGCCCTAAAAGCTCATAGATCTGCTGGGCTAACATTGGATGCATTACTTGGAATGAACCAGCTGAACTTTCTCAATTTAATACATTTATATTCCAGAGGGAGAGGGAGAGAGACAAAGACTTTTTAAACTGACTATAAGCATCAGCACTGTGCTGTCATTTATCATATATATATATATATATATATATATATATATGTGGAAATTATATATGTCATGTATGTTATAGAAGTATATTATATATATAGGTGGAAATTATATATTTCCTTATACAATGAGCATTTTGCCTGCATACATACTTGTGAGCCATGTGCAAGTATAGTGCCCACAGAGGCAAAGAGAGTGTGTCAGTCCCTTGCAACTGGACTAATGGATGTTTTCAACCAACCATATTGGTGCAGGAATGAAACCTGGGTCTTTTGCAAGAAAAGCAAGTGCTCTGAACCACTGAGCCATCTCTTTGGGATCTGTTGCTTATCCTTTCTGTAGACACATTTTTCTATTTGCAGCTGTGCTTGTGTATACAAGTGTATGCATGCATTAAAGTGTGTGTGTGTGTGTCTGTGTGTGTGTGTGTGTATGTGTGAGCAAGTATCCCTGTGGTTTTATGTGTGTGTGTTCTATTCATGTCATCAAGACTACAGGTAAAAGAGTTAGGAAAGGCATTAAGAACAAGCACACAACATCTTAGGCAAGAAAAGCTTAAGATGGGAGACTACAATGTCTATTCTCAGTTTCTGCTAAACAATACCAAGAATCACCAGGGAACTGCTGACAGAGAACCATTAGGACCATCCTCATAGCTACAGGCCTGTGAGTACTGACTGAAGCCTAGGAATTTGCGTTCTAATATATCTCCAGGCAACCCACATGATCCCAGTAACAGAAACAGACAAATGAACACGAGAATATGGGTGGGGTTTTTTTTTTTTTTTGGTTGTTGTTTTTTGTAATTTTGTTTTTGTTTTTGCCTTGGCTGTCCTGGACTTGCTTTGAAGACCAGGCTGGTGTTGAACTCACAGAGACCTGCCATTGAATGCTGGCTCCTCACACTCAGAATCCCTCTGCCTCCGCAGAGACCCTTCTCAATATAAGAAAGGGGTTTAAAAAACAAACAAGGCACTCAGAGTAATTGTTATGACTTTCCTCTGTGCCTCTTTAGTAGCTTTCCACCTTTGTACCAAGAATCTGAGATGAACTGACTTATTAGAGAAGGCAGCATTCATGTGTGCCTCAGTTTTAGCGGGCCCCGCCCATGGTTTCTTCTCCTTCCCCCATTGTTTCTCAGTGATGGCAAAGTAGAAGATCATGATGACTATGCAGCTGAGCAGGCTCATTTCCAAGCAAGGGAAGCACCGGGACTCTCTGAAAGGGCCTATCATGAACAAACCGTCTTCCTTCCGCTGGATCCTAATCCTAAGTCTCAGCAGTGTAATGTTTTGGAGAAGCTAGTCTTTAACATACATCCCTTTCTGGACATGGAGGAGTCAAACTATGGCCCCTCCCTACACACACTTTCTTCCTAAAGATCATTTAAGTCTAACAAGTGTCGAGTTATCTTCATTGAAACTGTAGAAGTTCTGCTCTGTTAAAGTTCTTAGTCCAAAGTGTTTAACTGTTACCACTGTACCATTCCCTCCTAGTCCGATATTATCTGTTGCCATCTTTAAGAGCATTCTTGTCTGTGCTCCAAGCCTCAGCTAGCAGTCACAACCACCACATGACTATATGTAAAAAAAAAAAAAAACCCAGGGAGAGATTGTTTGTTCCCTTGTATGTCTATGTATGTGTTTCGGCACTGTTCCCGCAGAGCTTCCCACAGCAGTTGAGGACTGCGGTTTGGCATTCAAATTTTAAAAGTCCTGGAGCTTTCTTGATAGACCTCCTAAGGAAAAGAGAGGGTTTAATAAAATAGCCAATTTCATCTTTATGAGACTGAGCTGTCTTTTAATTTGGATAATGAGCAAATGTCTAAACCACAGGAAGCAAGAGTTGTATGAGGTTTGTGTGTGTGTGGAGAATGAAGAGCAGTGAGGGTGAGCGTGCTCTGCAGAGAGAAAGCTGTGACCACAATAGCCAGAGTACTATGTTAGGGGCACCCAGTGCTTGGTGCAGCTTGTTTCCAAAGTCACCAGTGGTTCAATCAGTCATGATCTTTTAAAGGGCATGAAGGGTGAAAGTGTCAGTTTATATGAGCCTGCTCATTCTGAAGTGAGGTGAGGTTGGGCTAAAAATAGTGCATGAAATGTCCTTTATAGCATCAATGGCTGCCTTTATTTCAAGAGACAGATTGATTCCCAGTGTTGACCTACTTAGCATTCTTTAAAACCAGGAAGTAGTTGGTAGGATCCATAAAGACACATGCTAGGTCACATCTCAAGGAGGGGCCAGTAGATTTTTCAGGAAAGACAGGCTTTTCTAACTTAAGGAAGAGAGGGGCTAGGTGGGAGAATAGCATGCACTGATAAGAGGGAACTGGGCCTATTGAAGGCTGGATAGACTAAGGATTAGCATCTTGGAAGCAGCGATTTCTCTACCACAGTCTTTCTTCTACCTACTTGTTTTGATAAGTTGCCCAAAAGAGTCTCTTTTATGTTCCTTGCAATTGGGACATGTTGATGTGTGTGTAGTGCTTGTGTCTTTCTCTTAGCCTAGTGCCAGCTCTTTGTACGTGAAATTCTCTGTATTTTCAGCTAATTAAGTTGGACAGACTTTTGACTCTATCCTTGGCACAGAACTTGTGATATCATTACATCATTATGTGTGTGTGTGTGTTGTGTGTGTGTGTGTGTTATTTCTTTCAAATAACTAAGTCTTAAGTATCCTTTCCTACAGAGAACAGGTGGATTGTCAAGGCCAATTTATTTTCAAAGCAACATCACTGAGTTTGGCCATGGTTCTCAAAAGCTTACTGTCTTTATGTTAGTAAGAATCTCTCATAAACCTTCTTTACTTTCTTATTTTCTAGTTTTTTTTTTTCTGTTTCTTAAATCCTATAGAAGGTATCACAACTTCTGTGTCATCAAATCTAAGTTATAGACCCAAACATTCAAAGTTCATCTTTGCCAGTTCCAGTTTCTTCCCTTATCAGTGTCTTTTACGCAGTAAGAAGGCTGAGTGCTAGCTTGGCACATCTTATTCCTTCATGCCATCTCCCAAGCTGGGGTGGTTGCTACATCTTCATCACAGCAAACTGCTGCCAGAGCAGCCACCCATCCCAGCAGGACCATTATGACACTTGACCACAAAACCAAAAGCACAACAAAGTCCCCCAGAGCACTTCATCAACCTGTATCTCCCAAGAACTTAAATACACTTCCACTGACCTACAGCAATCCTGCCTTTATGTTCCTAAGCTAGCTTCTTTTCTCAGAGCTATTCAATGCCTGCCAAATATAGATAAATTATAAGTTCTCCTAGTTAGCAAAGAAAAACCACAACATCAAAAATGCTCTCCAATCAAGCATTTATCTGATTGTTTACTCTTTGAACTGCCTAACACACATTTTTCTCTTCTAATAGCCCTGAACATCAACATAGCACTCACAGAAGATCAATTTCTTTTACTAAATTTATGAACAAACTGTGTTTCAAACTGTAACCTTGAGTTGTTGTTGTTTTTTTCTTCTAGCAATAACCATTTAAATTTTGTAAATGGTTCAGGCTTCCTTAGGATTCCAGCCATTCTATGGCTTCCCAGCATTCAATTACCTGTTACTCCTGGCACCTGCTGCTTCTGCCCAGCATGAACTACTCCTGCACAGGAATTGTAAGGTCCAGCTGCTATGACTACACACCTCAGGAGTGAGGTTGATTCCCGTGGTTTAGGCTCCTATGGTTTCCAGGTCTCAACATACTAAATGCAATAGTCCTGGAATGATTAACACATAAATTTTGAGTAACTTTTACTATAACATCATATTATAATTGTTCTATGTTATTATTATTATTTGTTGTTTCAAATATATTTTTAAATTTGTAGTTTATGTGTACAAGTATACTGCCTGCATATATGTATCCATAGCACGTGTGTGTCTGATGCCTGTGAAGATAAAAAGAGAGCATCAGAACTGAAGGTATAGATGGCTGAGAGGCACCTAGTAGGTGTTGGGCACAGAACCAATGTTGCCTGAAAGCACAGAAATGCCCTGAACTCCAGTCCCTACTTATTATTCTTAATACCTTATGGTACCCACTATATACATTAAAGGATGCTATGTGTACAGGGGAAGACGTCAGATATGTAGGTTTCTGTTCTGTGTGAACATTCAGGAATCCAATAGATGTCTTAGAAGCTATCCTCTAAAAAGAAGAAAGCACCTGGAAAAGTGAGAAGTTAAAAGAAGGTAAGTGGGGTGTTTTCTTGTCCTCCTCTTCATCACCTTTTACCATCTCCTTCTCTACTTCCTCCTTCTTACTATTTATGGGCAGCTTTTGATGTGTCTCAGTGGCAGAATTCCTGCCTTGCTTCATGTTCACTGCTTAGTACTGCAAAATCAATCAATCAATCAAATAAATAAATAAATAAATAAATTTGTCTAAAAATGAAACATAAGCAACAAGCTGAATTGTCCTTTGACAAATATTCATATTTCCCAACCCAGGGCAAAGAGACAAAGAGCACTTCATTATTTTACTACTCTACTTGTAAACATTTCTTCTTAGAAGAAAATTTTCAATATACCTTTCATGTTGTAAGTAGACACTTCACTCTCACAAACCACATTTCGAGTTTTAGTAAATAAAAACACTAAGAGGATGTAGATACAAATAAACAATTACTTTTGCCCATTCTAGAGATCAACCAGTCTTTACCTTTAATGTCTTCACGCTATTCCACAAGGTATCATCAATGCTAAGATTTTGGTAAGTATCTTTGAGTAAATTCACAATAAACAAACATCAAGTTAACAAACTAGAGAAGTACCTACGAAGAAAGTTACACATAAGAAAGTAGAAACATGATGCCGAAGAAAGAAAAATGCTGAACATGGTAAAAGACCAGTTTTCTATCGTGTCACTAATCTATAAGAATTTTCTGTTTGAGAGACAGGGTTAGTCTTTGTAGCTAGTGTCAGGTCACCTACAAAGGGGACACCTGTGCGCTATCAGAAATAAAGTATATCAGCTATCTCATTGGAAGTGATTTTAGGAGCACCAGAGTCCATGTCAGAGTCAGTCCCTGCTCTCCATATTTGACCACCTCCCCTTGGTGGGGAGGCCTGATGGCACTCAAAGAAAGAATAAGCAGGCTACCAAGATGAGACTTGATAGCCTGTGACCATATAGTGGGGGAGGAGGTCCCCTTCGGTCTTAGACCTAGGGGAGGGGAATATATATTCATTCATTCATTCATTCAATAGCAATGTTCATATAATTTAAATTCCAAAATGAGAATTAGAAACATTTGATGGACAGCAAAGGGAAAGAAGGAGAATATAATTTACCATTCTAGACAAAATAAAATATATTTTTTGAAATTGAAAATTCATACTCTGGAGAAATCACCAAAGTATACTGATAGTTTTATTTTTACTCTCTTTCTGTGTTCTTACAATCAAGGATTTTCCTTCACTTGTATTTTTTTTTCTTAGCTTTACTTTTGAGAACAATTTTTGGGTTTTGGTGCATATTTATTATTAAAATGAACTGCGATAATAATATATAAAGTATGTAGGCAGGTTAGGGATGACTTAGTTAGTAAAATGATTGGCTTTCAAGCATAAAGACCACAACTCTACTCCCAAACATGGGGTACCATGATAGACTCCCATGGAAGATGCTGTGCTTGAGCAAAATAACACACACACACACACACACACACACACACACACACACACATAACATACACATTGGTCCAATCTTGTCATCCTAGTGCTGAGGAGGTGAAAAATGCAGATGCCCTGTGCTCAGGGTGAGAGGGAGGGCCAGGGAGGAGAGGAGGAAAGGGAAAATTCTACCAGAATATAAAGTTAATGAATGAATTAATGAATGAATGAAAAAAAGAAGGAAAAAATTATTGAGATAAGCATATTTTCCTCTCATACTTCCTGAATGTATGACAATTGAACCGGGTTTCTCTGTGTGCATTCCTTTTAGGTTTGAGAGCAAAAGTAATGAAATGTAGATGTGGCTGAAGATGAAGAATGGAGCCAAAGAATAGAAGGGGGGATGAATACTAAATAATTTATTTTATTTTAAGTATTATTAGAACATTCATGTTTGTTCTTTTATTTTTTCCTTTGGTGACTTTCACACCATGAGAAAAGACTTGAGTAGTAACAATGTTAGAGTATACAAAGCCTAAAATATTTACTCTGACATTTTATAGGAAAGTATCTACATTTATTGTTTTCTAGAACATGATGATAAAACTTTAAATAGTATCCTTTATCTCCTACACACTGAAGAGTATTTTCAAGGCTTGTATTTTTAATTTTATTAATTTATTCAGATTACAACTCAATTGCCGTCCCATCACTTGTATCCCCCCCCATTCCTCCCTCCCTCCTGCTTTCACCCTATTCTCCTCCCCTAGGTCTATGACCGAGGGGAGCTCCTTCGCCACTATATGGTCATAGGCTATCAAGTCTTATCTTGGTAGCCTGCTTATTCTTTCTTTGAGTGCCACCAGGCCTCCCCACCAAGTGGAGGTGGTCAAATATGGAGCACCAGAGTTCATGTCAAAGTCAGTCCCCACTCTCCACATAACTGTGGAGAATGTCCTATCCATTAGGTAGATCAGAGTAGGGGTTCAATGTTTACTATTGTGTTGTCCTTGGTTAGTGCAATAGTTTGAGCCAACTTGCCTGGGCCCCGATCAACTCATCATGATGATGAAACACAAATCAAAACAACTCTGAGATTCCATCTTACACCCATTAGAATGGCTAAGATCAAAAATTCAAGTGACACCACATACTGCAAGGATGTGGAGAAAGAGGAACACTCCTTCATTGCTGGTGGGAATGCAAAGTGGTACAACCACTTGGAAATCTATCTGGCATTTTTCTCAGAAAACTGGGAATATGGCTTCCTCAAGACCCAGCTAGCTATTCCACTCCTTGGAATATACCCAGAAAATGCTCCACCACACAATAAGGACATATGTTCAACCATGTTCATAGCAGCCTTATTCATAATAGCCAGAACCTGGAAACAGCCAAAATGCCCCTCTGTTGAAGAATGGATAAAGAAACTGTGGTATATTTACACTATGGAATACTACTCAGCTATTAAAAACAAGAAAATCCCAAAATTTGTGGGCAAATAGATGGAACTAGAGATGGTCATACTGAGTGAGTTAACCCAGAGGCAGAAAGACTCACATGGTATATACTCACTTATAATTGGGTACTAGCCCAAAATGCATGTCCCACAAAAGTCTTTACTTACCAGGTGATTAGGATAGATGTGAGGACATCCTATTGAGACTTTAGGTAAGAGAAATATAGGAGATGGAGAAATAGAAGGACCCAGAGGGCCCTAGAAATCTACTAAATAATTTAGATTCCCTATTCTAACCCCAAGTAGAAATGAATGAAAAACAAGAGGGGTAATAGAACTTATTATATGTAAAGAAGATACATTCTCAAAAATGAGACTATTCATGTCTTTGTCAGTAGCATTTTCCTCTTCGGCAAACACAACAAAAAGCATAAATTACTTTCTCAGTCTGTCTTTGGTGTTGACTAGACAGTATCATAGTGTGTGTGTGTGTGTGTGTGTGTGTGTGTGGTGCCATTTAGCAATAAGTATCATCTAATGTTTTGTTAGAAACTATGCTAAATAGGTGTTAAAAAGGTCAAACAAACACTATGTTCAAATGTTGCATTGAAAGTCGGTAACTAGATGTATATTTCTGAAATTCATGACATAGTCCACAGTTTTCTAGGTGCAATGAAGTTGATTCATGTGATTACAGTAGATACTCACTATATAGTCTTGTTTTACTTCTTATCATAATTATCTGGGTGTTCCTAAAGCTCTACTTTGAGCTGGAAAGTATAAAGGAGAATGTGGGAAGATGGAACTAGGGTAAAGGAGGGGTTTGTGTAAGTCCAAGCAATCTGTGCTCAGTAGGAACTGGAAGATGACTAGAAGAACTGTGATTGAAGTGCTTAAAATAAAACATGGAAAATAATTTCTAAAGGATAGTGCTCATGGATTCATCACACATAGATATGTTGGTTTTTCTATGCTCTGATATTGAAAACAGAGAAGACTATATTATATTGCAGAGGAAAACACACTATAAAATTTCATGAAAATCAATTTGAAACAAACTGTTGCTTGTGGAGGGCACAGTCTTCAGTTATCTTGGGACATTATTCCTTGGCAAAGCCAGAGAGAGAATTACAGTAATGTCTAAGCCCCATAACACTTATGAACATAAGATAATGCCACTTCCAACTCTTTCCCTTAAAGGCTTTAGGATGAATTTTTGTTAGAATTTAAAATTACTGCATGGAAAAGATCAACATTTCTTTAATACCAATACATGGCACTAAATGGGTTGGCTACCTGAGAATGTTACATTTACCACTCTTGGCATGGCTATCTTTAATTTTAAGGAAGAGAAACATGATAAGTGGACAGAGAAGTTAATGTGCCAAAAGTCACATGCCACATATTCTCGTAGATTTAGTCTCTTTCTATTGCATTGTGATTACATTAATGCGTAACTCAAGTTTGGAAATGGCTTAGAAAAGGGATATGTTAATTTAGTAGCTGACCTAATAAGTGACTGAAGAACATCAGCTTAATGATAGACAAAGGAACAGTGTCATGTTGTATTGGTAAAGAAGGTAGACCAGATGACTCTAGGGATGCTTTGATAAATACACAGAGAGAGCATTCTGTTTACCAATCCTATGTTTAGATATTTGTTGAAATAGAGATAGTATATACTAAGAGCCACAAAGAAATCATAACTGAAAAGTACGAACATTTTTTTAAGATCCAATGTGAGCTAAAGAAACCTTTGGAAGACTGCGATGCAAAATGATCAAGATTGAGGATTTTAAATTCACTAGAACTATGAAAGATAATTTGGAAAGGGGAAAATTTAAAAATCTCCAAATCAAAGAAGATTCATATTTCTATCAGGGAAACACAAACTTCAAGGGATACATTTAAGGATGTTAATATAAATAAATTTATAATGGAGGCTATAAAACATGACATGTGGAAATAAAAACAATAGTATTTTACTTAAATTTTAAGTCCTTATAATCGAATGCTCATATTTTCCTGATAGTGCTCTAAGATTTTGTGGTAATCTTGTGTTACTAAAGAGGTAAGCATTTCTGGTTAAATGTCTGATCTGTCTATTGGAGAAGAAAGAGTGACAATAATGTTATAGAATTATTCATGGGACTGCATTGTTAGTTCTTGGTACAGCAGAAATAACAGCTATAGCATCAGAACAAAAATAAATCACAGAAGCATGAGAATAAAGAATCTGCCAGACCCAGTAGGTCAGGTCTTTAATCTCAGTAACCAGAGGTGAAAGCAAGCAGATCTCTGTGAGTTCAAGGCCACCTGGTAAACATAGTGAATTGTAGGACAGACAGGTGCATGGAGGGAAAGGAGAAAACAATTCACAGAGACATAATTAAGGCTAGTGCCTGGTATAAGGTCTTGGAGTATAGATTTTGCTATTTAAATAAAAAGATCTCCAAGAACTTAATTCAGAATTCCACTGAAGGGATAGGTATGTTTGTCCTTTCCTTAAACAAACAAACAAACAAACAAACAAAGAAAAAACTGCCTCCAAGGAAGACATGAACTTTGCTTAAAATTGACTTACTCCCTCCCTCTCCTTGTACATTGAAGTGACATCTGGTCCCGATGATTCTGTCAAATTTCAATAGCTCAACACACTTGATGGTCTGTGCTTAAGGATGCTATTTTACATGACAGAGACGGGCACTGCACCTGCATTGTGATGTTTATTCAACAATGCAAGTCATTGCAAGGAAACAGATGTCATTGTTTTTTAATTTTGCAAAATGAATGATACCAACTTGTCCCCTAAAAAACAAATAAATGATCAAGATTTAAATAGATGTTGGGGTGGGCTACCAAGGAGTTTATATGCTTAGTAAGTCAACATCTTTCTCCACAAGTTTTCAATATAGAGCTTCAGTGTTTGTTTGGTTTTTCTGCAATGATGTAAGTAAACAAAGAGATAATAGGACAGTCAACATGATCTAGTTTTTTTGCTGTTGGCTGATACTTAGGTTACTGGCTCATTAAGGACACTGGACCCTTCTCAGTGAAAATGTTCAGAGCAAAAGAGCCATGACTTACTGGGCATGCTCAAATCTCACACAGGCCATGAAGAGTCAAGGCTAAGACAAAATGTAGGTAATGGGAAACCACTATAAGTAATTAGCTCAATTGTTTACTATAAATTGGTTGGAAACTCACCTGGGTCTTAGAAAAAAAATAGGGAATATATATATTTTCTATATGTAGCTCTGTAGTGAGCTAATGGCAGAGGGTTTACTCAGTGACTTGTTTGTATTTGCCCATTTCTGTGACACTATAAAATACGTAATATTTTTGTCCTCAGTTTGTACATAAAACATGTTAGGTATAGAAGCCTTTATATACTGTGTTCAAATTTTATTGGCTTGGAAATGACATATAATTAGAAAGGTGTGTGCTGTGGAGTTAATCCCATGCCCAGTTGCCCCTCTTCTCAGTACAGAAGAAAATGCTGTCAGTTGTTTGGAAGGAAGCCCTGGTGTCTGGACTCTGTGGGAGAAAGTGTAGCTGTCCTCACACAGAGAATGGACTTCAAGTAGGTTCTGTTCTATCAATTTCTAGAAAGGCAGCAAAAATCTTACACATTAAGCAACATTAATGAAACGTCCCTATGTTTATTCACCTTAAACACAATCATTCCTTGTAGGCTTTTTGAGTGTCTGTTCATGTTTACTGACTTTTAGTTGGTATGCGCAGTCATGAGAAACTGCCAAACATAAAACATGCAAAACCATTTCTGTTAAGTATCCATAAGTTCAGAATTCTATGTACCTTTTTGGGGTTGGCTTCTAAGAAGATTATATACCTATAAAATGCAGTCTATTCTTACTTGTAAAATTTTTTTTCTAGATTTTAGTTGAGTGATGAATGGTTTATTTATTTCTTTATGTATTTATTTACATTTGTGTATGTGTGTGTGAGAGAGGGGGTCAGAGAGGGAGGGGGAGAGAGAGAGAGAGAGAGAGAGAGAGAGAGAGAGAGAGAGAGAGAGACAGAGAGACAGAGACAGAGAGAGACAGAGAGACAGAGAGAGACAGAGAGAGACAGAGAGAGACAGAGAGAGGAGACTTTGATCTTGACATATCATTGCAATCACAGTTCAGTGCATAGATCCAGCAGGGAGCTGCCTAGGGTAGGGGGTAGGATGCTGAATGACTATTAGAGGTTGGTAGCAGTAGTGATGGGAAATGGTTACACACTGTGGGTTGCATGTATCATTAAGTGGATGGAAGACAGCCAGAGACAGATTCTTTCATGTGGAGAAGGTTCTGGAAGAATTCTGGGATAGGATTTAGAATTATCATTGCAAATTCACAACCTTCCCTTTGTGGCAAGTAGAGAATTAAATATTGATGCAAATGTCTGGGTTGTGGCTACCCATTTACCTGCAAACAAATTGCCCATATTCCCCCAGCTGCCTGCAGAGAGGACCGTGAGACAGCTAGCCACAGCAATGAGCACACCTGGCCCTCATTGTCTGACTCCTGCCAATCTTGCTCCACCAAGAAGAGTCAGGATTCCTTGGGGTGATCTAGTCTGTGGGAGAGATACAGAAGATTGGAGGCAAATGCTTCTGTGTCAGAAATCAGGAGACCTCTCTGGGAGAGTTTGGCACCATGATGAAAGGACACAAACCATATATACACTTATCCAAGACAGAGTCTCAACAAAAAAAGGTGAGAATCATTGCATGTTTGAAGGACACAGAGAACCATTAATCCACAGTGGGAAAAGTAAAATCAAACAGTTGGATAAATGGAAGATTTTATTAGGAAAGGGCATCTGTGTGTTTCAAAGCCCTTAACTAATTACACAAAATATTCAATTAATACAAATGGAAAAGCATTTTTATAGTGAACAAGTGTGGTGGTCAATGTTTGTTTATGGGGACAAATAGACATATATACACATTTACATTTTTTATATTTTATTTAATAGGTATGCATACAGGTTTGGTGGTCAAAGGTCAAACTGGAAATCAGTGTTTTTTTTCTTTCATCATATGACTCCTAAGTATTGAACTTAGGTCCTCAGGCTTGCCAGCAAATGTCATTATTTGTGGTCCCATCTCACTGATTCCAGATATGAATTAATACATAAGTACATTTCAACACATGTATACATATATGTGTTTATTCATACACCTAGAGATAGACACAGAGAGAGACAGAGACAGAGAGACAGAGACTTTCACAAAAAGACAGAGAGACAGAGAAACAGAGATGAGAATTTGTTGTAAGGAACAGGCTCCTATGATGGAAGTAGGCATGTCCTGACCCTGCCAAGTGAGCTGGTAATCTGGCCATAAAGGAAACATTACAGTTTATTTTCAGTTTGCAGAAAAGCAACCAACAACCATATCCAAAGGCCTTCAGGCAGGAAGCTTGCTCTCTCATTCAGTGAAGGGACAGTTATTCTGCTATAGTCGGGACTTCAACTTTCTAGGTGTGGTCCACACACATTATTGAGGGTGAGTGACCTCCTTGCAGTATCCTACCAACTCAAATGTCAGCCTCACCCAGAAACCCTTGGCACACCCAGAAAAAAGGACTGTACAAATATGTACAATTAACAGCAACAGCAGCACCCCCATCAAATAATCAAGATGAGCAACAGTAGAGACAAGGACACGGAGCATCATCCCACATGCTATGTGGAGACGTCAGGTTGGATCCTACCCTGTCCCCAAGCACAGAACTATTCTATCTAATCCGGAAACTAGAATATTAAACCTTAAATGCCAAATGCTGAGTGTCCAGGATAACTGAATAGTCTTTCTGATAAATAAAAGTTCTGCACACTAATCGGAGTCAGTTTGCTCTCAAGGACACTGTTGGGACAACTGGTGACCAAGAACCAAAAAATAAGAGGAGTATCAGGAAGCAGAAGGATGCTGCTCCTTGGTTAGGGTTGACAACATTCTTGTGAAGAGGATGGGCCATGTACTTGTTACTGGAGATTGGCAGATGGGAAGGGGTTGGGGAGCATGTGAAAGGAACTCAGGCGGAAAAACATTTATTCTTCAATGTTTATACTTTTCTTTACAGCTTGAGATTGTTTTAATAAAATGAATAAAACATTAATTAGGTTTTCTCTGGTGAGTGGGTGTTTTCCATTACAGATATCCCACAGCCTTTATCATGCTAATTTGTTGCTTGAACATCCAAGAGAAATGTACAATATGCACTGTTTCCAACAGATTTCCTTACACAAAGGGTCTCCTGGGAAACATAAGTACTTAAAGGCCTAATCTTTCCATTAAAAATAGTAAAGAGTTACAACACAAATACTAAATTTTATGTAAATATACCAAGTAATTGCTATCATATAAATTGGTAGTAAAAATAACTGAGATGGATGGCCAAAGGATTGTCTAAGAGGAAAAATTACACAGATATATCTTTTGATAAATTAATTTTTACTAATACATTAACTTTTATGTAACATAGAAATTTCCTTCTTGCCTGTCATTTTATTTTCTTTAAAAAAATTCCAATTTACCTCCACCTAAAGTTTGTTTAATTTTCATTTTAATTTATTTAGATGTGTGTAGGGGCTCTCAGGTAACAGAAAAAAAAAAGCATCAGATATGAAGCTAGACTCGCAGGCAGTTGTGAGCTGCTCAACATTCGTGCTGGAAACCAACCTTGAGTCCTTTGGAAGGGTGGCAAGTGCTCATAACTGCTGAGCCACCTCCCTACTCTCTGGACCTGTTCTTTCACACTCAACTATGTGTTTGGGTAATAATGTCTATAAACTACAACATGCAATCATCAGGTGACTTTCTGCCTTTGTATTGTTTCTTTGGTTCTGGGATGGATCCTGAGGCATGATACTTGCTAAACACACACTCTACTACTGCAGCCCACTGCCAACCATGTGTTTTCCTGCTAGGCATTTCATGGTCAGTATTGTTCTGCTGTCTCCTACATTGTGCTGGCTTAACACTCTTCATAAAGATATGTTTGGAATCTTTACAACACAGTAGAGCAGTGGTTCTCAACCTTCCTAATGCTGTGATCCTTTGATATAATTTTTCATGTTGTGATGTCCACCAACCCTAAAACTATTTTCGTTGCTACTTTATAACTGTGATTTTGCTACTACTGTGAATATGGGTTTTGCTATTGTGAATCTGGGTTTTCCAATGGTCCTAGTTGACCACTGTGAAAGGATTAGCAGGCTACCATGAAGAGACTTGATACCCTATGAGCATATACAGGTGGAAGAGGTCCTCCTCAGTCACAGTCATAGGGGAGGGGAGTAAGAGGAAAATAGGAGGGAGGGAGGAATGGGAGGATACAAGGGATGAAATAACAATTGAGATGTAATATGAATAAATTAATAAAATATATTTTTTAAAAGAAGGATTGTTCAACCCCAAATATGTGGTGACCCACAGGTTGTGACCCACTGCAGTAGAAACATGCATTTTCATGGTGGGTGTTTGGTCATTCTATATGTCAGATTATAAAGCTGTGTAATATTTCATTAAGTTACAGAGTTAAGAAAGCAAATGCAAGTGGCTTTTATTTGCTGTCAAAGCATAAGTTTGAGATCCCAGAGAACTGAGGCTAGTGCACAGGGGTGGTGGCTTTGTACAGGAGAGCATGGAGCTCCTGTTCAATGGTCCATGTATATGACAAAGGCCTTGGACATGTCCTATGGATGATGATGACAAGGTTGGATAATCTTGGGAAGAAAGGTCAGAAAAGATACTTTACATGGCTCCTTCACCTGTACCCTTTCCTGTCAAAGTTGAAACTCACTATTTATAGACACACTACACCAATTTATAATGGGCTACATAATGAGCAAAATCACTCTATGGGTATACAACCCCTGCTGAAGTGTGGGTCATGGTTTTTGGCCATCTTTAAGGCCAGTAGCCCTAGACAGAAAACCCATAGGCTTTCTGATGTGTTCATATGTATTAAAATATAAGTATTTCTTAATCCAGAATTTAATGATATGGTGATTGAATCATAACCACTGCCCCATTCCTCTCTTCTGTAATTTGATCTCATGTGCTTGCTAGAAACAAATGATCTCATCATGAAGCCTCCAAGAATCATTCTTTCTGGAAACAGTGAATAAAAAATGCATCCAAAGAAAATATAACCATTGTATTTCCCCAGTCCTTTTCTTAAGAAATCTCATTATTTTAACCTTGAAATCCCAAATATGGTGTAAAGCAAGTGTTCAATTCATCTTTCACATATGAATATTCATTTTATCTTATGTAATTTGTTGAAGAGACATTTAAAACTATTTTGTTTTTATTTTACTATATATGTATGTTCTCGTGTGTGGGTTTGTGAACACTAATTCAGTGCCTGCAGAGATCAAAAGAGAGTGTCAGATCCCCAAAGCTGGAGTTACAGTTTCTAGCGTTGGTGTGGGTAAACCCAGGTTCTCTGCAAGAGGAGTATAGCTTATAACCCCCGAACCACCTCTTCAGCCGTGAAGAGACTATTGTTTCCTCATTGTGTATTTTTCATGTGATCAGGCCAGAATAGTTAACCATTTATATCTGGGAATACTTTAGCCTTTCCATCTAGTTCCACAATCTATGATACCTCTTTTTTAATGCCTGTAGCACAGTATTTTCAGTCCAACATCTCTATGATATAGTTTGAAACAGAGAATATGATAC
>OU015744.1:76055445-76082289 GCA_907169655.1 Acomys percivali
CTTAGAAGAACTAAGCTTGCTTCCTGGCACTCACAACTGCCTGTAGCACAGCTCCCTCCCATGGATCTGACGCCCTGTTTGGGTCCCCTATACACCTACTCATATGTGTGAACACACATCCCCTGCCCACACACACATCTTTTACATAGAAAAAGAATCACTAATGGTGTTTATATTTTTAAGGGGATCTATATTTAATATTTAGGAATATGCTGCCAAGTTACCATGGCAAAGCAATCCTAATGCTAAGCATTAGATATTTTGTGGTTTTGTTTCAAAGTGAGTAGCATTTATTTTTTAACTTAGCTGCACTGCAGTGTGAGTTTGAGTTCAAATCTGTGTCTATTACATCAGCAGAGACGCATATAAAATAATCTGGCTTCACAAGTTTAATTGGGGGCCTTTGTCTACATAGACAGGGACATTCTGAAGTGGACTGTGAGTGTGAAAATATTGATTGCTGCCCGGGAGTTTCTACTAAGCCTGAGTAAAACTTGTCCACAACTGTAATTCCATTAACTCAACATGATGAAATATGAATGGCCTTTCCCACTAAGTTCACTGCGAAGCTGATGGCTGTGTTGCAGGGATACTGGAGGAGACCCCACAGAAGCACTGTAAACTACAGACCCAAGGTTTTGTTTTGACTTGTGTGAACACTTTCCTTTTGTTGGGTCAGAGTTTGTAATGTGGTTCCCATGGAGATAACACAGCATTCCCCATGGTACCATCTGCTCGTTCACTGTGTCTTCAAACACCTTTATTGATTTAAAGCCTGAGGAGTTTTGAAAACCTTCAAGTTAAAAGATTGAGTGAAATAAATGTGATTGCAGCAATGATTTCAAAACAAGTTTGATTCCGGTTAAGTTTTGTTTTTGAGCAATGCCATGGATGCCAGTTCATCTCACAAGGAGCCTGTGGGCAGACATGAGTTCCTGGAGTCCCATCAGACACGAGGACAAAAAAAAATGATGGCTTCATTTCTATTTTATTTATTTTCATTTTAGTGTGTATGTGTGCGCACACACTTGTGCATATGTCTGCCCAGATAGGTGGAGGCTAAAGGTTGACTTCTGATATCTTTCTCAACTGTTCTCCATATTTTTGGGAACAGGGATTCTTATTTAACCTAGAGCTTGCTGATTCAGCTAGATTGGCTAGAGAGAAAGTCCCAGAGATATCCCATGTCTCCATCATCCAAGTACAGGGATTACAAACACACAGTGCTGCACCCAACTGCGGATCCATGCTTTCCCAGGAGGTACTTTACCAACAGAGCCGTCTTCCCAGGCTAAGGCGCACTTTCTCACAGAGGCTATACTGGGCCAGAGAGATGCATTCCCAAGGCTTGATCCATAGTGTAATATTTAAGAGCTCCCAAAGCTCTATTACTAATCTCAGAAAACAACAGATGTCCGGATACCCATGCAAAGTTCTTCCAGGAGGCTGCTAATGCAGTAAGATTGGAGGCTGACTTAGTTCAACAGCAGCTCATACTTAAGTTTTAAAGAAGGCTTATAAGGCTTTTCTCATTGTGCCTCCAGCAGCGTTCAGTCTCACATGCTGATCACAGGATCAACAGCCTTCACTTTCATTGAGGCCTCTTGCTCTTGCACAGCACATGTCACTCACCCAGGGAACTTCCTCAGCAATTTCTCTGCTGCACTGTTCATTATTTGCTTTTCTTTGGATTCATTTCCACTACTATAAAAATGTTTCTTCCATAAAAGCACCTTAAACACCTGACTCTACCAGTTCATTTCTCTGATCTTTGCAGCTAAGTTCATTTAAAATATAAGAGTATGCAGTCTGTGCTGTTACCCTTTCTTAAAGTTACCCCAAGCACTCTGACCATGTTCCTCAGGCAGCCATGTGAAGGAGGTGGTCCATGTCCTCCCCTGTCAGGCACTTCAGCAACCTACAACCTATTTTCTTTTCTAATGTCTCATAAGCTGTTAGCATCCAGAACATCTGTGCTCAGCTCCTCCCTCCCTCCGCGCCATCATCTGCTCTATTACTTCTTCCTCATATCACTGGCTATTTAACATTAGAGTGCAAGTAAATATTAGTGTGGAACCCTCTCTTATTCTCTTAGCAGGCAAGTCCTTAACCCTATCTGTCTTGCAGCACCAAATATATCATGTGGAGGATTCTTCCTGTTTCACAGTCTTCCTGATTCACAGCATATATGGCTGAATCTCAGAGTACTATATAGGCATGTTTACAAATATGTGTCTGTCTTCTGTCTGTCTGTCTGTCTGTCTGTCTGTCTGTCTGTCTGTCCATCTGTCTGTCCATCTGACCATCCGTCCATCTATTTACCCACCCACCCTTCCGTCCATCTATCTATCTATTTATCTGTCTGTCTGTCTGTCTGTCTGTCTGTCTGTCTGTCTATATGCCTGACTTGTATGCTTAGTGATCCCTTTCAACTATCATCTTCTGGGCTAAGCCGTGCCTGACCACTACTTGAAGTTTTAGCTTTCAAAATTCAGTGGACTTGTCTCTGACTTATGTTAATTCTTTTGAACAGAACTTAATCTTTTTTGGAACAAGGAGAATGGGGTATAATGTAATTATTTTATAATCTCAAACTAAAAATTATAATAAAAATACACACTATTTAGTTAGTTTCCGCGTCTTGCCACTTATACAAACTGCAGTGGCCACTAACCTTGGTAGTTTCTGTTGCATATACAATAACTACTATCGTGGTAGGCATAAAAATAGTATTCATTTAAGTGTCTGGCTAGGCATGAATAACTTCTGAGATAATTTACTAGCACAGCAAGAGTGGAAAGAGATGAGATAGTAAAAAGGTTAAAACAGACATTGGTGTGTGATAGGTAAAGAGGATAATCATGGGGGAAATCTCTAGAGGAGGTAATTGCTAAAGCTGTAAGGTAGGACATGGTTGAGAAGGGAAAACAGTGAGAAGTTCCTTTGAAATTCCCCTGGACAAAAAAAAAAAAAAAAAAATTCCCCTTGACCTTAGCAATGCCAGCTGGGTATTCTGACTTCAAGGTGGTCATACGTGAGAGTGTTCTCTCTACTGATCTTTTAAAAATATATTTTTTTAATTTTATATTATGTGCATTTGTGTACATATCTGTGTGTGAGTATGTATATGTGGCTTGCATTATTGGAGTGATGTAATATGATTTTATGGGTCAAAAGTTATGTTCATAGGTATGACTTATTCCTTCTACATTTTTGAGCTTATAAAAATATCTTAGAAAACATATAATCATGTTAAAATGCATAGAAGTAGAAAATAAAGACAGCCTATAAAATGCTTGTTTCTAATTCAGTTATCATGTGGTGCAGTTGTGAAGTTCTCTAGGTCTGGCCATAGCCACTGATAATTGAATTTGTAATTGACAGCTGTATTTATAGAGAGCAATGGGGCTCAACAGTTACATCCATGGTCATTTCAAAACTGTTAAATCTTGGCTTCTATTTAGAAGGCCTTGGGATATGGTAAACATAGCCAAGATTATTGAGGGATCATTGTTTGAAATGTTTTACTTAACTCCAAGTAATTTAGTTTG
The DNA here is from genome assembly GCA_907169655.1 of Acomys percivali. Lineage (NCBI taxonomy): Eukaryota > Metazoa > Chordata > Mammalia > Rodentia > Muridae > Acomys > Acomys percivali. The sequence goes on from OU015744.1 coordinate 76,058,997, forward strand.
AGACAATAAATCTCTAGCTAATGCTCCATCCTTTACTTGCCTCAAGTGGGCAATGAAGGGAGATTAAAAATTGTGTGGAACAGAGTTGTCTCTGTCTCAGCAACACAAGAAAAAAGTATTAGAGATGCGGGTAACAGGGTTGAGAAAATAAGACCCAATTTACTAACAAGCAAAAACAAACAAACAAAACAAAAAAAATAATGCTATGAAACTTTGGTGGATGTGAAAAAATAAAATAAAATAATGTGCTTAAAAATAGAGAGTATAAGTGTTTCTTGTGAAAACATGGAGGTTAAGGTAGGGAAGGAAATATGGGAAAGAAAAGAAGAGATAGAAGGATATATGGAAACTAAAGAAAAGGATCAGGAGAGAGAGAGAGAGAGAGAAAGAGAGAGAGAGAGAGAGAGAGAGAGAGAGAGAGAGAGAGAGAGAGAGGTGGAGAGGGAGCTAAGAGATATACAGAAGGCAGAAGACACAGTATTTCTGGTACTTTCTATGTAGGTATTCTTGAAGGAGATAAGCATTCAAACTGGTTGGATGAGTAAAAATGGGACTCAACATCCAGCCCACTGAACCCTAGAAGAGAATAAAGACGGACAAGAGGGTAAATCATCTGCCTCCTGAGATGGGACATACACTTCCAACCTCCACGTGTAAATATCAGCTCTGATGTTCTCAGGCCCTTAGACCTAGACTGAAGGTACCACCAGAAGCTTCTCTGGTTCTTCAGTTCAGCTCCTTGATAGCATGTTGGAGAATTCTCAGTCTCTCTCTACTTGTGGTGGCCTATCATCTATCAATCTAGATATCTCCATATATCTATGTACAGATATCTAAATCCATATATTGACACTTCTTTTTACGCTGTTTCTCTGAAATAAAACAACAAACAAAACAAAAAAGCAAAACAAGAAAGCAAACATTTTGTGTTTTGAAATTTGAGGTTTCTTAGAATGGTTAGTCATTTAGCATACTAGTGTTGGAGAAACTTCATCCAAAAACATACCCGGAACCTGAGCATTCATTTTAGTATGTGTTATCTTTTCATACTGACATTACTTATATACACTTAATAACTGTTAATATGTACATAATTTGTTTTAATTCATTATAGTTTTTACTAAAGATAAGTAAAACCAAATAACTCCAGTGTTCATTTCAATTCTGTTCTCAGAAGAATTAATCATATCTCTCAAATAATTATGCATCTGACATAGGAGGAAAATATTCAGTAATGAAACCATCTTTCTTCGGATGGTATTATGTAGCTTGGTATAAAATTAAGCCATCAAATGAAGATTTTTTTTTTAAAAAATAATGGAGTTTATAGGTTAAACAGTTCATTATTTGCCCTAATTCAGCTAATTTGAAACATTCATTAGTAGGAATATGATCATTATTTTTCAAACCTCATAATATATTTTAATGATGATGTATTTATTATTTTGTTGATTGCATTCATTATGTCCTCATTTTCTCCACACATTAATTTCACATCCTAAAACCAGTTCCAAATATACGTACATATGCATATCTATCCTAACAGTAGCCAATATAAAATGAACAATTATATAATTTTAAATTCCAAATTTAGAATTTCTATGGTCTCTTAGTCTGTCTGTTTTCATAACAGAATCTTTGAGACTGGAAGATTTATAAAATACAGAGATGCATATTTTGTGTCGCCAGAGATGACAAGGACAAGATTATGCACCTGATGAGGACCTGATGGCAGAAGGAAGGGGTGTACCCATGTATGCGCTGGGGATAAACTCTTTCTTAGTAACGCTAGTCTGCTTATGGGACAGCAAAGTCTTGAGGGCATCATCAAATTTCATGGTCCCAACCCTTCAATCTTCCTGTAGTGGGGATTAAACTCCTTGTGTGTGGATTTGGGGGGCATTAAGATTGTGATAGTTTAGTGCTAGTGATACCATGCAATCTTCATTAATCTATTCTTTCCTGCATCCTCCTATTTTTCCCAACATTAGCTTCAGGAAGAGTATTGAAATATCAGAGAAGAATTTATTGGACAGAATAACTAGGAGGATAGAAAGTCTCCAGCAAAAATAAAGTAGCTAGAAGGGAAGTCATACAGGAATGACTGAAAATATGAATAATAAATTTTGAACAAAAATTTGTATAAAAGTGCATTGGAATTCCATAGAGGTCTGAAACTGAAACAAAGTGAGAGGTCTGCTTAAAATAATTTCAGTAAAGCATAAAGGACAAAAGACAGAAAAACTGAAAGAGATCACCAAGCTGGGGAAGATGAGATCCCACTAAGACCATGTACCCCATCTTTTCAGTCACCCAGGGTGAGACCCTAGGAAATTAATTTCACTCCAATTAAACAGTTTATCAGAGAATAAATAAAGGCATTGTTTGCCCACTCTGTAAAGGCAGGTATTATGCTCAAATAATTAACTGCTATTATTTTTAAAGCATTGACTGATTGTCAAAGTTTATACTTTTGGCAATAGCCTGCAGCAGCCATTTCAATAAAAGACCAGTAACAGATGGTCATCTTGAAGGGCTGATTAAAAACACTGTGTTTAGTGAAAAGCAATGCTGCTTCTCCATTGTCATAGCCATTGAGCAAACACTTTTGATTTCACTGTCATTGAAACCCTATACTTTAAAATTCTTCTTTCCCCCAAAGTTGAACACGTATGTTTAAAAGTAACTATAATTTAAATATATGGTAATGTTATTGAACCTTATATTTGAGTATTGATTCCTCACAACACATTATGCTAAAAAGGATTGATCCATTGTTTACTCTGTATGACAGCTTCATTTGTCCTATTCTCATTGTTACGAATGAATTTTAGAGTTCTGTCTTCAATACTTAATTTTATACTCAAAGCAAAGCCAGCCTGATGTGATTCTGGCCTGCATCTGTTCCAACGAGCAGCTGGCAGTTTTCTGGCTTCTCTCACACTGAAGTGTGAGCCTCCGCCTCATGGAAGACTAGATGGACATGGACACGAGCCCCTCTTAGAACTATTTTTTTCAGTTGTGAACTAAAGGCTGACAATGATTATCACTTTAAAGTGGATAATGGTGAAAATGAGCACCAGCTATCAATAAGAATGGCCAGTATAGGGCAGGGGCAAAAGACGAATTAGAGGCAGAAGCAATGAACTATGATGACAGGCTGATTAAAGTAACACTGGCAACTGTGAAAATGTCTGTACAACCAACAGTTTACCTTGGGGGATTTGAAATGACACCACCTGTGGTCTTAAGGTAGAAGTGTGACTTAGGGCCTTTGCACAATTGTGGGAAGCATCTACTAGCAGTAGAGGAAGATGCAGAGTCAGAAGATGAAGATGAGGAGGATGTAAAACTCTCAAGTATGTCTGGATCTGCCCTTGGAGGTGGTCAATGGTTCCACATAAAAATATTATACTTAGAAGGAGGAGGAGGAGGAGGAGGAGGAGGGTGAGGAGGAGGAGGAAGAAGAGGAGGAGGAAGAGGTGGAGGATTTTGATGATGAGAAAACTTGAGAACCAGTGAAGAAACCTGTATGAGATACCCCAGAAAAAAAAAAAAAAAAAAAAAAAAAAAAAAGGCACAGAATCACACCAAAGTGGAAAAGACTTAAAACCTTCAACACCAGTATCAACTGGTAAAGAGTTCCCCCAAAACTGGGGAATGTCCTAAAACACCAAAAGGACCCAGTTGTGTAGAAGACATTAAGTCAAAAATGCAAGCAAGTACAGAAAAAGATGGCTCTCTCCCCAGAGTGGGAGGGAAGTTTTTTTTTTTAGTTATGTGAAGAACTGCTTCCATGTAACTGATCGGGATCTGGTCAAGGTCTCACGTAGTGGAGGAAGTTTCTTTAAGAAATACCTGCTATCTGGATGTCTTTTTTATAATTCAAAGTGAGAACTTTCCCTACTGTATTTTATAAATGTTGTCTAGGTTCAGTTGCCAGGAATATGCTGTCTAAAATGCCTGTTTAGTTTTCAAGGATGGAACTCCACCATTCGCTTGGTCTTAAGTATGTATGGGATGTTATGATAGGACATAGTAATAATGCTGGTCACTTGTAGAAATGGTAGGGAGACATGGATCTGAAAAAAGCCCAGTATCTTAATAACGTAAAATAAAACAAACAAAACAAAACAAAAACAAAAACAACTCAGTTTAACTCTGAGATGTACCATGCATGGAGTCAGTTATACCAGGACCAGGGAGATGGCTCAGCAGTCAAAAGCCTGCATACTCTTCCAGAGGACACAGGTTCAATTCTTAGCACCTTCATGGTGTGTAACAATCATGGCCTCTGGATTTACACACTGTGTCTCGATTACTCTGTTATTAACATCGTAGATTAGCACGACACACTGTGCTTTAAAAAGCATTACTAACACATGACTTTTAGGTGGGAGAATAGATAAATGTAAGCATTCATGCTGGTTAATGTTGATTGTCAACAAGACTGGATTGAGAAACATCTGGGATCTTAGTAAAACTTGCTTCTAGATGAGCTGCCCATGTTATGTGTTCCTACAGCCACAGTGCCTTTGCCCCAGCACAGGATGGAGACGGAATCAGGCTTCTGTCAACTGGGAATCTTCATCTCTGACACCAAATCAATCTTTCCTCCTTCAAACTATACTTTCCATGTATTTGTTCAGTCATTGAGAAAATGTTTACCAGAAACACTATGGTGTACTCACACCACCACCCCCCCAAACTGAGAAATACTGATTTAAAGCTTTTACAGATTCTTTTGAAAAATCTATTTTAATTTTATTTAGTATTCATGTAGTCCTTTGGTGGCTTCCTGTCGAACATAGTTCTTAGTCTGACCTATTACTCATTTCCCAATTTGTTTTTGAATGTGACTTTGATCTGTTTGTCAAAAAGTTTTGGAAAATTGAATGGAAAATTGAAACTTGACATACACTCATAATAAAACAGTTTTCAGATATGTGAAATGTGCTATTTGTTTTTACCTCTTATTTAAATGCAACATTTACAAATAAATGTGTGGGCTCTATTACATAGGCAATTTTCTCTGTTGGTTTCAGTTTCTCTTGTTTTAGTTATCACACATTAGGTTTTACTATACATTGGCTTGAGCTATTCTATAAGTTCTCTCTTCTTGAAGAATTTTTGTCATCATGATTTTTATGGAAAGTTGAGACGTTTGCACTCAGATGCACCTTTTCTTTTCAGGATTCTTGTGTAGTACACAGGCTTGGAAGGCACCGACTGTAGCATCCAGCATAAGGCAGAGGTTTGTTTTCTCTTCACTATTTTAAGGATGATGATTCTTTAGAGGCCAGCAGTGGACAGTTCTTTGTAGGAGACTGCTGTCCTCTAAATGTGGGACTTCTCTGGGGAATTATATCTGACCCATTTGGCTGTTGTCTAGCATCTCTTAGAAGAGCCGTGTCCCACAAGGAAAATGAAAGAGCAGCAGAACAGAAAAGAATACAAGGTCTCTGTGCCAGCTAGCCTTGAAGAAAAAGGTCACAGACATTGGCACACTGGCACACTCCTGTAATCCCAGCACTCAGGGAGGCAGGGGCAGACAGATCTCTGTGAGGTCGAGGTCAGCCTACACAGAGGAACAAATACCAAAATAAATAAATAAATAAACAAACAAACAAACAAACAGCTAGGGTGATCTTGATTGGAGGAAAGGCACAGAGAACAGAGGAGAGAGAAGGGGCAAGAGTGAGGGAGAGGGGCTAGTGGCTTCAAAATCTAAGAGAATTTAATTCCACATGGTGCCTGGAGCCTCCTTATTGGCTTTCTTCCCTCCTGCAGGTGGGTGGGAGAGGGAGGAAGTGGGGGGGGACAGGTGGAAGGGCCTCATCTATGTAATTCTGACATGACTGACTCCTCATAAGCATAAACAAGATGTTTTATTTCTTTATACTAATTTTCACATTAATCTCTTACTTCTAAATAAAAATGAGGCTGTGTCTAAAAAGTTCCATATTCCCAAGCTGATGAAATAGGAAGGTTATGAAATAAATGGTAGAAAAATGGAATTTAGGACTGCTTTACTATCTTCTCCAAAGTGCTCAGGGCTTTCTAGATGTTGGCGTTTACCTTCTGTATCCCTCATGTGGGTGGTGATAACAGGAGGCTAATTGTTCTAAGGATCACAATTTCATTCACAAACTCTGAGAGATGTATGTGGCTAGTAGTCACACACACACACACACACACACACACACACACACACACACGGGTGGGGAAGAGAGAGAGAGAGAGAGAGAGAGACAGACAGACAGACAGACAGACAGACAGACAGACAGACAGACAGACATGACACACATGTGGAGACAAATGCATACATGGAGACATAGACTTTCTCACATCACACAAAACACACACACACACACACACACACACACACAGAAACACAATTCACTTAATCTTGAAAAAGGAGGTTGATTAAATCAAAATTTAGAAAAGACCCTCATTAATGAAAAAGCATATAATGTGAAAAAACAAAACCATTTAACTATCAGCAGGAGATTGTTATGTGTTTGAATAACTACTGAATGAGTTTGAAATAGAGGATACTATTAACTTTCATACTGTATTACCTGAAAATTAAAGCTTTGGGTTTCTAAATGTCTATTTTCAACTTGAATTTATTTTCATGGGACTTCTTGCTGTGAAATCTTAATACGCTTAATTACAGAGATTAGCAGTCCATGCACTATGAGGAAAATCTGTATTTGCCCTTACCTCATGAAACACTGTTAAAACACACAGATTAATCCATCAGAGAGCAATAGATCTCTCTGGCTGAGTCCAGGCTGGGTATTGGTAAATCAGAATCACCTATTTGTTTCCCTCATTTAAACAACTTGAAATTATGTTACAATGGCTCCTCTTTACTGTACTACAGAGATGATTTTTAAGGGTCTTTCTCTAATGAACAGGCATGATTATAGATTTCAAAATCAATATTTACATAATAAATTAGCACTGTAAGTGACCATGAATGTACTAAGTGCATAGGATTCCATGATGTCTGATTTAGTGTCAGGAATATGGACATAAAGACAGCTGACCATTGTACCTCTGAGCTAAGACTATGACTGGGACACAAACTCTGGGTACAATGTCCAGAGCCTTTCTGTCCCTTATCAGAATCTCCAAAGCTCCATGGGCTTTTTGCTTTGATTTTGGATCTGACTTCACGTTTCTGTTCTCATAAAGATGATATTTAACTTTAATTTTAATGCAAATTTTATGGAAATCTGTCTTTAGCTTTCTCCCTGATGCAAATTAATTTGGCCACGAATGCAAATACACTTTATTAAGGGGAGAGACCTGTCAGTTCCTGCTATGTTCTCTTGAGGTAGACATCTCTAGACTTTTTTTCTGTCCATAAAATTCCAGGGACAGAAGATATTAGTCTATGAATTCCTGAAGACCTGTCACCTCTCCATTTGAACTGAATCATTTTTTTTCAATGAGAAACTGCTTTTTTTATTTTATTAATTTATTCTTATTACATCTCAATGGTTATTCTATCCCTTGTATCTTCCCATTCCTCTCTCCCTCCCATTTTCCCCTTACTCCCCTCCCCTATGACTGAATCATTTTGTATCCTATTTCTCTCCACCTTGTTTTCTCTTTCAGTTAAAACATTGTTTCTGATGCTGTGTGTCTCAGTTGTTCTTTTTTTAGGTTACTGTAACAAAACAGGGACAATTCCCAGCAGTTTGAAGGAGGAAAGGGGTTATTGGGCTCATACTGCCCCCTGACAGTCCACGACTGAAGAAAGTCAAGACAGGAACCTGGAGGCAGGAACTAGAGCTGAGATTACAAAGGGACGTTGCTTTCTGGCTTGCTCCTCATTGCTTGCTCAGCTTGCTTTTTTAATATATTCCAAGATCACCTGCTCAGAGGTCCAAACGATTTACTGGGCTGGATCCTCCCACATCAATCACCCTTCAAGAGAATCAGGCCAATCTGGTGCAGGCAATTCCACAGTTGAGATTCCCTTCTCCTATAATACAGGCTGATAAAGGCTGACTTGCAAAACACATCTTTAAGTCTTTCAAATAAGTGTTCTCCTTGTGGATGTTGGTATTTGAATGGAGCCCTTTGGACACTGTAGATTTCAACGTGAGGAAGATGATAATATTTAGCCTCTTTGTTATGTCACCATCATTTTTTCGAGTTCTCAGATCTGTTTGGCTAACACTTTTTATATCTTTCACAGAGCACTGTAGGTCAGGGAAAATTTAATCCAGGCAACAGCAGCATGGTTTAATGCTTCATAAGCCCTCCAGTTCCCAGCCAACTGAATGCTGCAAGCTAACAGACAAGGTGATGGGTACCTCATTGCTCATGGTGATTTATGCAAGATGATTTCTCTTGTTAGGAATTGTCATGACTAGAATACCTATCTGTATCTCCAGCCCTTGAGCCAGCAACCACTGTGTTAGGAATGACACGTCCTCCATTCAGTGCTGTGAAAACTCTGTGCAGATCATGAGTGACAATGACCCAAGGTACAGCTGATGAAAACCTTCCTACACTCACAGCCAGAGAAACTGTTTTGAGGCCGCATTCTTCGTACTCAGCAGTAAGGTTTAAAACATGAAGAACATTTCTGCCTTTGCTTCATGAGCACATCAAGCCAGCAACTTCAAATAGCCCTGCGTCAGTTGATGTTGATAGTGGTATCAGACAGCTGGAGGTATAATTCTACTGTATGTATATTATTGTATTTTATTTAACTGCAACTATTATATAAGGGTGAGCATAAAAAACCAATACTTAATTATATAATAATGGTCGAGTTTTGTGTCACATACTCTGTAGGCTTTTGCATACTCTGTGTCACCATTGCTGTAGGGTCAATATGCAATTCCTGTGATTTTTCCATGTACCAGCTAGAGAGTATTTAGGATCACCATATCTGCTGTCTGGGACATGAAACATGGAAGGAAGTCAATACCTAGTATAGTTTTCTACTTTTTAAATTTTGTATTTGTATTGCTTGAGGGAAAAAGACTCACTTGTAGCATTTGTAGAAAATGACATATTTAATGTCATATTAAAATAACAGGAGACTGTGTGTTGGGTGTATTACAAGTTGTCAAGTGTGCTTTGTTATTTCCTCAAGTACAGGGAACAGGGCACAAATTAGGTCACTTGAGGGAGTAAGGAGAAGCAATTAATCATTGTGGAGTTATTTGGAGTCCTGTTCTTGTGAGGTTAGCAAAACAAAGCTGCAGGCAATGCCTATGATGCAATCTCCTAACCAAAAAACACACACACAAACAAAAAAAAAAGCTGTTTGCATCATCGCAATTCTCAAAAGGTCGCCAAAATGATTCTTTATCTTTTCTTCTCTACCTAACATAACTAACACCAAAATTCTCCTCTTTACTCTCTTGAGAGACATCCTACAGCATAGTGAAGTTGTGTGTGTTATTTACAAGACAACATTGATGCACGTGGGTTCTATGAATGTCTTTCGTCTCCACTTGCAAATGTTTTCTACCTTGAACTAATTCCTCCTCCTGTTTGCTATGTACTTTGAGATATAACATAAACAACAACAACAAAATCCCAAAGCATTCCACTCTCTGTTTTAGCCATTCTGAATTTCACTCTTGCCGAAGCCCAGTCTGGTCCATTTGCTCAGGCCTGAGAGGATAATTCACCCATCATTCTTATTGGCATTTGGGACCAATCAGATTCATAATTCTTCCTCTTTTATCAATAACTGGTTCTTCCAACTACCTACCAGGAAACATGACACAAGTACATGAAGCACCTTGTAAATTGCCCTATCATCCTCCTTTTCCTGGCTGCAGGCTTCACAGCCCACTGCTATTCCCTCGACTGTTCTGATACGGACTTCACCGCATCCATTGTAGGATCACCAGCTCACCTAACGTAGCTCTATAAACTTCTAAGTCCGTGACTCCTGGGGTCTGTTTCTGAAGTCAAATTACTTTACATTCTTGTTCTTTCCTCAGAATATTTGATTTAACCCAAATGGACTGACACTGGTCGGTCTTTTCTCATTTGCCCTTGTCAGCTTCCTTCAGCTCTGCCATAACCCCAGGACCGCGGGAGTCTCCAGCCTTGGCTTCAAATCACCCCCTTCTACAATATCCCCATATACCTTTGCATACTCTCTAGAAGACTGTTTATAAGACCAAATCTCAAGTTTCTCCTTTAGGAAAACCAAAAAATAAAACATCCACAGACATCAAACATCTGGAAAATTCACACTGCTGAAATCTCGAAGCTGGAGGTGCCCACCGTTAATTCTTCCCACCCCAACTTCCTGCGTTGTGTGCACCCTGTGCTTTCTCCAACTTCCTGTTCTTCCTGAGAATCTCTCCTCATGACTCATCTGATACAATACGGCTGAATTCCCAACAAACACACTTGGAACGCAAAATAGTTCCTCTACTCAGGCCTGCTGCTGCACAGCCGGTCTGATGAAATGCAGCCATCCTGTCTGTTTCTTTTCTACTTCTGCTCCAGAAAGGTTTTCCTGTTCCAAAGGGTGGGGTATATTTGTGAGAGGTTGCATTAGAACGGCTAGTCAATCTCAGGTGTATCTATTCTCTTTGTCAACAGCGGGTTTTTTTTGTTTTTTGTTTTTTTTTTTAATCCGGAGGGAATCCTTTAGCACAGCACACATACAATAGTCCAGCTTTATTGTCAGATTAACCTTATTGATTTCGAAAAACTGAGTTCGAGGTGATAATGAATGTTTCCCCCAAAATGCACGGTTTCATTTTTTTTCACACATTTTCAGCACAAGGAGAGTAGGAAAAGACAACACCCATGTTCTGTTAAGAATGTATTCGATGTTGAGCAACAGCTGTTTCCTTCTTCAAATCTTATTACCTAGCACACAAGCACAAGTATTGTATCCATTTGTACAGACGAGGAAAACAGTACAAGGGTATCTGCATAACTGTCCACAGTTCTGTTCTGACAGGGTCACTAGTCAGTCCCACTAGCCGACTCATTCTCAGCACCAGCCACACCAGCGCCACCTGCTGGCTTTGCCATTACCAAACCCAACACAGACATTGTGCTTTCTAGCAAGGCAGAGGTTCTTTCCCCAGAAAAACAAAGCTGTTGTCATCTTTAGATATCACAGAACAGACCGACTGACCCGCCAACATTACAACCTTGAGGTTTGAAAAAGCACGAGGTTTGTTTTATAATACAGACTCGGTTTTGACAATATCGTGAGAAAAGAATCGAAGGTACCTTGAATTTACAAAGTCAAATTTTAAACTGACTACCTTTCATTCAGGAGGGAAACCGCGCCCATTTGCCACACTAAGCTTATAGAGAAGCGCACTAAACCAGTCTGGGTCCACTAAAGGAAAGAGCCAAAAGACCACCCGTGACTGAAGCACGTAGCTTTGGTCTCTGCAGCTGCCCTCGTGAGACCACAAGGGTCTAGGATTTGTGGCAGGTGGCAAGGCCAGGAATAGTTCCATCTAGGTTTCTCTGCCATCAGCATTTCTTTGACTTGCTTCTGCCTTGCCTGTGAGAAAGTTAGCATCTAGAAGCTGTCCTGAGATCTTCCCTTTAATTCTCCACCAGGTCTGTGGAGGCCTGAGGCAGTGATAAATGGGCCTTTCTCCACATTGGAAGGCTGGCATCTCCGGGGAAGAGGCTTCTCCTCAAGAGCCAGAAAATTAGTTTTTACACAGATGGATGGAGATACTAGAGAGGCAATAGAAAATGAGGGAATGCAACTGTGTTATGTTAAAAACATAAAGCAAACAAACAAAAACCGGCGTTGTTTTCTTCAACTCTCTATGCCTTGAAAAAGGGTCTGAGAAATGATCACTTTCTATTTCCGTAAATTGTCCCTAGGAGAAAGCACCATTTATCCTCTGTTCTGTGCCCCACGCCAGTAAGTGGATTTGCTTGGTTTCTGGTTTCTTCATTACTTAATTGGACTACTCTGCACTTTGCACTTGTAGCCAACAAAACCTGCACACTTTTCTAGCATTAGTTCTAAACAGATAGATTGTAACTCCTGTCCTTATAATCAAGACACTCCCTTCAGATGCAGCATATTCTGTCTAACAGACAGCACGTCTCATTTTTCCTAATGCTGTGACCCTTTAATACAGCTCCCCATGTTGTGGTGACCTACCCAAACCATAACACTATTTTGTTTCTACTGCATAACTGTAATTTTGCTAGTGTTATGAATCACAGTGAAAATATCTGATATGCAGGATGTCTGATAGGCAAGCGCCCAAGAGAACACAACACGCAGCCGGTTGAGGTCAGCTCTCTATCAACCATTGCTGGCTCTGACCTACCCCGGCCCCTGCTGCGACTTCCCTGGGCTCCCCATGTGGAGTGGTGTGACTTCCTTCTCCCCAGTTCATCCCCCACAACGCCAGAAGCGGGAATGCATTAGAAGGTCCCCCCCCTCTTCCCTAGCCACAGAGCATCACATTAAAAAAAAAACAAACATGATCTCCAGCTGGGCATTTGGACAAAAGCACAAAGCTCATTCCCTCCTGTCTCAGCACCAATTTTGAGAAGCGGCCAGCAATCTCACAGGTTCACAAGCCTACCAGGTAGTTCCTGTGCAAACTAAAGGCAATGACCTACCAGCCAATTCCCGAAAGCTTAAGAAGATGTGCACTCCCTACCTGCATCTAAGGAACCTGTTAGTTCGCATCCCTGTTCTCTCTGCATTCCCCTGCTACTCCTGCTAAACGGCTGCCACTCCGACATCCCCTGGAATCTCATCCTCTCTGTCACACTAGGACATGTTCTCCTGGGTGCTGCATCTTTTTTTTTTTTTTTTTTTTTTACCTCCACTCATGTTTAACTTCTCAGTCTGGATGGCCAAATGTCTGTGCAGGTTTTTCACTCTGCCTAATGTGCTCTATACACAGCTCTCTGGGTACATCCCACTCAAAGTAGGCCAGTGGTTTGTAACTTGCCTTTACTCTCTAACAATAAGATTCCTGAAAAGGATCATCTACTCTTGATTAAAGCAGGTGACTTTACACTTACAGGTTAGTGTCCAGTTGCTTAGCTAAGTCATCCCTTCCTGTGATTCTTGGCCTTTCTGTGCCTCAGTTTCCTCATTCTTAAAATGAGAGCAATAGCAGCTACTTCAAAAGTCACTTACAAAGTTAACAAAAAAGTCATTTGGTGAGAGTGTAGAACTAAAAAGAGCTACACTTTAAAGTCATTCGGGCATGCTATATCCGATGAGCCCTTAGACTATAAAGAAGTGGACCTAAAGCTTGCCAGTCAATCAGTTTCAGGGATATCACTCAACATAAAAATATCAACTGCAGCTGCCTGCCTGCTCTTCCCATCTTCCTCACCTTCACCAATTACCTATGCTTGGATAATGCCCCTTTTCTTTTCAACACATACTTGTAACATATTCACACCAATCCAAATGCATTGCTTCATCTTAGTGTATGTTGCATGTACATTAGGGGCGCTGTAGTCTTTCCAGAGACACAGTGTTCTTGCTATTTCTGTGATAAAATCCAAGGTGGAGAGTGCAGACTTTATGAAAGCAGAGGGAATCCCTGAAACTATGCTTGTGCGTTCAGTCTCATTAATACAGATCCAGGATCCGCTATCTGGATACTCAGTCCCAATAATTCCTTAGTGCTTCATGAAGTACCACATTCCATCTCTTCCAATAGGTGGCATTCCATGCAGGAACTCTGAGATACAATGCGTTACTGATCATGACTGCCAGAAAATTACTTTCTTTTTGGCTTTGTGTGGACACAAACTATTTATTTTAATTGCCTCTATTTCACTGGGTAAGTACCACAGTGGAGCCACAGTGAGTGGCGTTGACAAGCTAGGCAGAGGGTTCCCTTCTTGTCTATAATTCAGGGAGCAATCTTGATGCTGGAGTTATAGGGCTGTCCTCAACTTTACTAATGGTAAGGGAGATATTTTAAATGACTCAGAACTAAGTCTGAGACTCAAGGTATGAGCGGCTCAACACCAAGTTTGACGCTAAGGAAACTGGAGGACAGAAGTCCTCATCTTGTTACTCAACGTGTCATATTACAAGATCTTACCGAATTTGCTTGGAAAACTCTTCATGTGACTAACTGGCTGAACATACTAACGAGCAGCTCTGGCATAGAAGAGTCATGGAAATCAGGTCCAGCGAAGGCCATCTGAAACATGGAGGGGTTGGGGGGAGGGGAGGGGCATGAAGGTCCCTTCCAACTCTGAGATCGGCTGTGTAATTTAACTTTCTAATTATAGCTCTTAATTAGGCTTTACTACCCTATGAGCTACAGAGGATATGGCAGATTTATGATTAATTTCTTTGTTTAGCTCTCAGCCAGTGCCAGTTCCTGTGAGGTTTCCAGAAAACTATGGACAACTTGAATTAGATTATCTATGCTAGAGTTTGACCTACATGAAAAAAAAAAAAATAGACTGTAGGGATAGCTTTAATTTAGATAAGAAGTAGCTGCTTGCATTTGCATGTTCTTCTGGACTAGTCAGTCCACATTAGGGGAGTTTTCCCTGGGCCACAGGAACTACTGTGTGTTTACCTCAGATAAGTCACTGAATGACACAGACGGAATAAATGTCCCGATATCCAAATCAAGGATGCTGCACCAGGGAGTCTCCCGAGGGAATGTGGGTGACTCAAAAGTGGCCGAATCACTGAAAAGCCCCCGCGGCTCATGAAAGTTACTGCTCTGAGGCTCCCTGTGCAACTTGCAGGCAGCTTCCCTGAGAAGTTCCCCCTCTCTCTGCAATTGTTCCCTGCTTCTATAACCTAGGGTGGACTTGGGGAGGGGACTGTGACTCTTGTAACTTTCTCAGCTTTCAGAGCTTCCTAAGTTTCATTAGGACCTTGTGACTTAGAAGCACGCCAGTGGTGGTAGAGTCTTTAATCCCAGCTCATGGGAGGCAGAGGCAGGTGGATCTCTGTGAGTTTGATGCCAGCCTGGTCTACAGAGGAAGTCCCAGGACAGCCAGGTCTGTTACACAGAGAAACCTTGTCTCAACAAACAAACAGTAAACAAAATAAAGCAAAAACAATAACAAATGCACGAATCACTCCATTGTGTTCCATTTAGATACTCAGCTGGGAATTAAGCATGGCTGTCTAACAACTGAACACAAAGATGTACAACTTCCAGGAACATTCACTCAAAAAGAAGACTAAAGCAAACTCCGTTGCAAATTTCAAGACTGTTATCACGTCTATGTTTGAATGCTCAGAAGAAAAAAAAGTCCATCACATTTAGAAACCAAGTGACAATAGACCTAACTAACTAAACCATCTTTGTTCTTATACAGGTAACATATGCAGCTTCCATACACACTACAGTTTTTGACTTATGTAATATGGAAAACATTATCTTAAGTTTTAGTAAAAGTAGATTGAGTGCAAATCAGTTAATAAATAGTGAAGTATAGAGAAAAGATTGACACAAATACAACCCAGAAAAGCAAGGCTCAAATTTTGCAGGTTATTTGATGTCATGATGTTATAAGGATTTCACCCGCACCCACTAAACAATTAGTTGCTTTATTTTCTGTGTGTTGTGGCCTCTGATTGTCCTCTCAGTACTAGGGGTTAAGCCCAGGGCCTTACTAATAGCAAGACAAATGTTCAACCACTCAATTACAGTCTCACTTCTAAAATTTCAAACTGAGAAAGTTAATAGTGTTATCTGCACATGAAAAAGAAGTTTTATGGAGATTATTATAAATTAAGAAGATTAAAGAGAAAGAACTCATGCTTAAGTGTATAGCTAATAAAGGTACAAACATCCTTTTCCATTTGAAAATAGTGTATCCTCATGAACACCCTCTAATTCCTTATATTGCAATTGTAGAATACCATATATTGACAGGGAGATTTTAAAATGTCCTTACAGAAAAAGAAGAGATAATACTAATTATTTTACTAATTAATGAGATACCATCATACTAAGCAAAGTTGGCTTATTATCCATCTTTCTTTATTCTCCTGGTTAATGTAAAAGTTACCATTGAATATACATGGCTTCATTGATGAAATACAAATTAAAATTTATTTGCCACTTTATATTATCCCTTACAGAACTGCCTCATAATATGATATTTTGAAAAGTTGGAAAATGAATGCATTCTAGAAGTTATGATGACTCAGATACTGAAGAGAGAACTTTGATAAAATTCTTAATGAAATAAGATGTCCTTTATAAATGCCGTGTATTCCATTTACTTAACAAATGATTCACATTTCAATTGAATTATTTATTCAGTGTTGAAAAGCATAAGACTGATCTGTTTTATATGCTTACGATTATTTCAATAAGCTTATAATACTTAGTACTTAAAGATATAAAGAGAGCTATATGTACCTAGGAATTTTGCCTGAAAATGAGTATGAGCTGCTCTCCTTCAATTCTGTGCCGAGACCTACTCCTCCCTAGAAAGCAGGACTCCAGGTGGGATTCTCTCTGGACATTACCAGGACTGTGAAAGTAAACAAGCCAAAACAAACCGCTGGTGTATCATTCTTGGTACCCCTTTGTGGGTTTGCAGGTGTTCACCAGAGTTAGAAAAAAAAAACTGCCTTCAGCCTTGGTTGGAGGAGCTTCTTTTTCCAGTAAGTGGTGGCAGTTAATGCAGGTACCCAAGAGTGAAGAATAAGTGAGAGTTGATGCTCAGCTTTTAAAGGAGGCATCTGTATCATCCTTTCTAAGGCTCAGGACCATCCACAAAGAGGGGATAGAAAGAATGTAAAAGGAAAGCTGTGAGATGCTGCCTTCTGGGCTGGACATGACAGTTGCACTCATGATCTCATAGAAGTTATGGTGGCCAGCATTAAGTCTGAGACCATCAACACTCAGTAATAGCTGGGGCAGGAGCTCCTGGGACCTGGCCCCTCCCTGTGTGCTGTTGACAATATATGGGTGTGTGAAGAGGTGGGGAGAGGCATATTCTTCTGCAGTAATGGTAATCCACTGTAGTTCCAGTGGATACCTCTATACGCATGCCACATGGGAGAAAGGTGGGAAGTGGGTGGGAGGAGTTTCATTTGAGTAGAACTGGAATACACGAAATGAAGCTTACTACCTGGCATATACAGTTAGAGAGTGACCCTTTCCTATGATGGTTGATATTGATCATCAAAGATCTGAATTCAACAAAGGGGCACTGTGATGGGGAGGTTTGTGTGGGTATTTCCTAGACAGAATCACTGATCAAGAAAGACTCACCCCTAGAGTTGGTGTCACCTTTGCTGGTCCAGATATAGAGGTCTGGCATAAAGACTGTTGCTTTTCACTTGCTCCCCTTAACCTTTATTCGTGAGTGTGTCTGTCCTCTTGCTGCCACCGTTCACTTACATCCCACTTTAACTTCTTCAGCGTTTCAATGTAGACTAAGGCCTGTAGCTTTCTGGGTATCCTCTAGAACTTCATCCCAAGCTTTGGCCTGTGGAGGCATTCAAACTCCATGCATGTAAAAGCTCCCAGGAGGAGGTCCTCAGCCTCTCCAGTACATAGACGACAACGTTGGATTACTCAACTTGAAATGTGTCAACCAGTTAACAAATATCCTCCTTTATCACCCGAACTCCCCACCCCTCGGTTATGTTTCACTTTAGAACTCTGACAGTGCCCAAATTAATTTCATCACTAGTCACAAGAATGAAGATGTGAAATAAACTCAGTGTCTACAAATGAATGGATAAATAAATGAATGGAAATGTGTACATACATGTGTACACATACACGCACACACACACACATATTATTGCACAACATAGAATTACAAATGAGGGCAATCTTGCCATTTGAGCATTAAATATAAACCTAGAGGACCATAAGCTAAGGGAAGGAGTCAGACAAACACATGGATACACTACAGGACCACACTTATACCTGCATGGAGAACAGCACACCCAGGGCCTGGAGAGCGCTATACTTCATGTGTCTAAGTACTTTGAAGACTTTACAAAGTGCTATTATTTTCATCATTACTTTGACATTCACAGGTCCACAGTGACATCATACGGTCCAGATTTAACAGCAGTGAAAGTGCAACCTCAAGCAGGACAAAAACTTTTCACATTTATGCAACAATCTGAGAATAGTATTGATCAATAATCCTAAAATAGCTGGGTATATTTCTAAAGATACTCTGGAAACACTCTTAGCCACTGAAGAAAACCTATAAAAGGTTACTCATGTTATACTAATATGTTTCTTTTTAAAATTAATGGATGTTTAAAAATCCCACTGGGCAATAGAAATGATTAATAATGTGTTTCTATTAGAAATTAAAATGTTAATTTACACAGCATTCCCTGAGTACCCACTATCTGGTAATTATTAAAAAAAATAAAGTGCACCATTTCTAATAGAATTAATATTAAATTAAATATTTTTATTTATAAATTTAACAATAATTGGTTGACATGCTTGTAAGTTAATGCAAGGAAAACTATGAATATAATTTTAATCTGTGTTAGAGATGTTGTTGATACCTTTCTGTAAAAAAATTCTAACAGCTACTGTAGACCACATGCTTGGTCTTAGAAGCAGGTGTGGGAGGACAGAATAGACTAAAACCTCAGAGGATTTTCGTCTTTCTACTAACAAAATTGAATATGCACTAAATTATAGCTGTAATGTACTCTAAAGTATATTCAAATAGCAAAAGTAATTTCCAAGAAAATCCAATGTTCACATTGTCACATGCTTTTTGATTAGTTGGTCTGAAAGGGCTGTGATTAGCAGATGGTGGCAATCTCTCAGGTCTTTATATGTGGAGAAACCGAATGAGAAACCTCCAAATTATAAGTTGGGGAAAAATTAATATGATTATTTCCTTGAAGTTGTGAATGTAGGCAACAGAGGCCACAGAGTTGGTTTATATGGTTGGTCCTAGTAATGCCATTTGTTGGTAGCACCTGCTGACATGCCTCTGCCTGACTTCTTCCTAGAATAATTTCTGTTTGGTTAGCATTTGCGTGATGTCCCACCAGGGAGTTTAGTACCTCACATCCTTTTTTCCAATATTTATGTCCTCCAAACTTTCCCCAACACATGTTATAAGCACAGGGGGACTGTGCACACATGTTGAAAGAGTGGCACATGCACATCTTGATTTCAAACATTCCTCTCACCTAGTCCTCTTTCCGTCTAGTCATTTTCTCAGGTAACAACTTCATCCTCTTTGGGATGCCATGAGATTGCTGTTTGTTCGAGTGAATCTAAGCCTTCTTCCACTCAACTGATTTCTCCTGTGATTAGTCTTCCTCACCCAGTTTGGAGGTAGCTTATCTAGTTATCAACTGTAGCAAGAGTTTTGAAGTTTTGGTTTCTTTAAAAACACAGAAATATTATAAGAATATGTTTTTTTGTGGGGGGGGGGAGCGCCCCACGTAGGCTGGAACCTGTTTACTCCCGTCTTGTTATTTGTGCTGCCAACAGCAATTCAATTAGCCTTTTGGGCGATAAAAGATAAAGATTTATTGTGCCCTATATACAACTGAAATCAGAATTTCACAGGCAGGTCACAGTCGTTGTTATAATAAGCACCATATGGGGGTGTCTGCACCGTCCTTCTAACACCCCCAAGCAGGCACCTCAAGCTGCAGTGTAAATTAAGATCCACTTGTGAGGTTAGGGTCAAAGCCACCGGGTGGAAAGGCCCCCTTCCCTTGGCCAAGGGCACAGTGGACAGGTTGGTCTGGACAGTGGGCTCCCTACCTACAAGGGGTGTGGGAAGTAAAGTAGACGCTAACTCCCCACACGGGAGAACGGAGTGTCCCAGAATTTACATGCCCAGCCACAGCAGCTTGCTGACCTAGGAACACAGATGTGTATGCGCACAACGCAGCATTGTGCAGCACACAATGGCAGAGCATCAAAGCAGCTGCCTCTTTCTGCCGCATCTGCGCACAAGCGCAGAGCCCAGCCGGTCGCACCGGGCGGGGTCAGGCTGGGACTTTTTCCTTTTCCGTTTTTGTTTTGTTTTGTTGTTTTTTGTTTTTTTTTCCCCCACTTTGCATGTTGGGCAGCTTTAAAGGCGTGTTTTCTAAAAGAAGCCTCCAGCCCAGTCAGCCCCCGTAGCTGTTACAGAAAGAGGCGGGGTGGGGGAGGGCGGACAGTCAGCCCACGTGGAACACACAGACGGAACTGAACTCGCTGCGTGGAGGGCTTCGGCTCCCAAACTTACCCAGGACCACAGAGGAGCACGTGGAGTCTGGAGGTCTCTGGGGAAGGGAAAAGCCCCCCCCCCCCGCCGGCATGCCCATGGCGTGCTCATGGCGTGCCCACTGCACCCCACTCCAGGGACCCGCTTCCCCACTCTATGTTTTTGTTTTAATCCTAGGTGTGGAGATACGGGGCTGCTTCAAAGCAGCTCACTATGATTTGCCTCATGCTCTAGCAGGGGTGTGAACTTGTCAGATGCAGATTGTTTCTGTGATTGTATGATTGTGTGATTGTGTGATTGTAATTCTGGGGCTTTTTAGAGGGTGTATAAATGCTAGGGCCCCAAGAGGTGAGAGGTGTAGGTTGTTGTTTGTGTATTTGTTCCTGATGGGGTGTAGTTTGTTAAGTAGTTGTGCACAAAGAAGGAAGAAGAAGAGAAGAAAGGGAGGAAGTGGAGAAAGAAGAAGAAGAGGAGGAGAAGGAGGAGGAGGAAGAGAAGGAGGAGGAGGAGAAGAAGGAAGAAGAAGAAGAAAAAGAAGAAGAAGAAGAAGAAGAAGAAGAAGAAGAAGAAGAAGAAGAAGAAGAAGAAGAAGAAGAAGAAGAAAGAAGAAATGAGATATCCTGATGGCAAGGATCAAACTTGTCCATAGGATATTAACACCCATCATCAGCAGAAAGTGGTCTAATGATATCCCCCTTTCTATTTATCCTTTTTAGGGGTGTTGAATGGTTGGAAAGGTGGTGGAGAAGGGTGGAAGAAAGTGGAGCCCATAAATAGCAAATGTCAGCTACAGTCAACTATTCCACAGGCTCTTAATAGCTTGTTTCCCTCTTCCATCTTCCACACTTAGAGACTAAATGTCAGTTTCTTGAACCCAGTAATCTATTCTCTCCTTGGTGATATTTGTTTGCTGGTGATTTTGAGTTGATGATCAGGAGTTTCCTCATTTGTCATTACTGGATAAGATCAATTTCCAAATTACTCTTTTATTTATTTTTTCCCTCCCTCATGAATCCTTGTTTCTGCTCTTTGCTGGTGGTCATACCATCTTATTTTCATTTCGTAGTTCTTAAAATGGTCACTACTTAAGGATTAGTCTAATTTGTCTTCTATTTTCTATCTAGATTATTCTCTTAATATGTCTTCATTCGTTGGACAACTCACTACCAGCTCTCCAGCCATCACAGCTGTTCTGAATTCTAGGTCGGTTTATCTGCCCCCCCCCTTTCACCAATACTTCTACCTATGTCTAAAGTAAATAGTCTCCTTGAGCTTCCTGACATCCTGCTTCCTGCCCAGCATTATCAGGATTTCCTGCAGTGTCACTGGTCCTCCGTCATCTCTCCAACATCTAACAGATCATGGTTGCTCTTGCACAGCAGGAAGCCAAGACTGAAACTGATCTCTGGCAGCATATATAACATAAAGACTTCTAAATATTTTTAATATTGCCCTTGAAAATGGACATCTCTTCACATACACAAAAGGGAACCTGATTCTATCTCTCGGCAAAACTTGTCTGGTTGTCCATTAGACTTTGTTTTTCTTTCTTTCCATCTTATGGATTATAGACATAGACAAAATTAAAAGCCAGGAAGTTGTCCTCCATGCCCCCTTTCCCTATAGCCTGTGCATTAGCCATTTCTCTTCAGGCTATTTTCAAGCTCCATTTAGAATCTGTTTATTTCTTTTCTATGTTCAATAAATCTTAGGCTAAATTAACATTTGGTTTTTCATATGACTGTGGAAATTGCTCCCTAAATCCCATTTCCCCAGTTCTACTCTCCCAAACTATTCTCCACGGAACACTCCAAGTGCTTTGAGCTTTTCTTTCTTTAGTTTCTATTTTTTAAAGGGTCTTCTTATACAGTCTAGCCTGCCCACATCCCTTGATTCAGCCTCCTGAGTGCTGGCTTGTAGGCATGCAGCACTACATCAAATTTAGATTATTTTTAACCTTATAGAAGTCTTTTTACATTATTACATCATTGAAAATGCTTTATGGCTTCCTAGTGTCATTGATATAGATAGCACGCTAACTCCTACATGAGCTACACATTATTCAGCTCATCAGCCTAATCAGATGTCACGCTCACTCAGGGTCACGCTCACGCAGGCTGGAAGCCAGTGTGCTTGGGCCAGGGGCTGGTCCCTATAAGCTGATCTGTGGACTCATTTTAGTGCCTTTCTGAAAGAATGTATAGTTTAGTGGCAGAGTCAGGACTTCTGTCTTTAACCTTCTGCCTTTCTGGAGTGTCCTTCAGGTTTGCAAGGCTGGATGTATCTAATACTGTCATCTCCTCTCAGTATAGTATCAAGTCCTCAAAGAGGATTTCTCTTATCAGTCCTATGTACTGTCTCCGCATAAAATGAAGTTCTCATAGCTAGATCTTAAAATTTTTTCTTGTCACAAAAGAAAAAATTTAAAAAACCCTGTTTTGACAATTATTCTTCAGTGACAGGTCCTTCAGGAAGAGTACCAATGATAAAAAAACATATGAAAGACAAGAGTTTGCATCAGGAGATCTTGCAGTAGCTGATGATTTATGCCAAGTGAGTTGATTAAGAAGTACAGCATACTGTATACAGTTCTCAGGGTAAAATTGGAACGGAGTCGCAGAAAGTTATACAATGGGACAAAGTCAGCAGGAAGCTATAATCTGTCCGTCTTCCATGAAGGGAGCACAGGATACCTCAAGTACACCACAGACCAGTGTTAAGTAGCTGGAATTGATAACCATAGCCCTTGGTGGGGAAGAGTTGAGTTCCCAGAATCCACGGTTTCCTTCAATTCCCCCAAGACCTTGGTCTCAGGTCATCACTGGCCTTGTCAAGCATGTATCTATTTTGTTTTTGGTTTTGTTTGTTTATATCTTTACAAGGAACTGTGTTGCTTTTCCATACATTAGGGCCTCAGGGAAAGCCTTGGGTCTACCTGGCTCCCAACAATTATCCATTATAGAACAATTGAAAAAAAAGAGAGAAATTTTTTGAGACACATCTCACTGTGTGGCCTCAATGACCCAGAACCAATTATATAGACCAGGCTGGCTCCAAACTCACAGAATCTGCTTGCCTCTTCCTCAAGAGTTCTGAGGCTAAAAGCATATATCAC
>OU015744.1:76082299-76128865 GCA_907169655.1 Acomys percivali
ACTTCGAGGGACTGGTTGATTCAGAAGTAGAGATATTTCTTTATCTCAATGAATCAGTATATGCTAGGTAAATAACCACGCACTCCTGTGGTTGCTACTGGCCAACATGAGTCAGTACATGAGAATTTACTAAACCTGAATTTAGGGATTTCAGGTGGGGATGGTAGCTGTTGCACGGAGTTTATAGATGTGAGCCTATTCCCATTTTAAGTCGCTGACCTCAGCTCCAAGACATCATGCCCATTCTACTTTTTTGTCAGAATTTTTGAACTGGGAGAGTTTGAATTTTAAGTGTAATTAAAAGTTAATTTTACATAGTTGCTTGAACGATGGGATATACTTATAATGTATATGTAAATTGAGAACATGTATAAAATAACTGATTCCATTAAGTAGTAACATAAAAATAAACACAGAGACAAACACATGCTAATACAGCTACTGAAGGAGGGAATAAATGGGCAAAACTCAATACATCTATTAACAGCCAGTTCAAGTGAGAGGAAAGTGCCCAATCACCATTCTCCGGTTCTTATTCAGTCAATCACCCCAATGCTGCCCTACAGAGACATCTTCCCTTCCTTTGACATTTTTACAGTTAAATATTGCCCATTTAGAATAAATTTGATTTTGGTAACCTTTATGGAACATGGGAACATAGGATGCTATAAATGTCAAGGAAAGAATAAACCTTTGCCTCTTTACTCAGACATCACACAAATAAGGGAGATATTGACACACATTAGATAGTCGCTGGGAAAAACCCACTTGTCTAAGAGTCATCAATGGAAAATAGCATCATTAAGGAAAGATAGTAAATGTAAAAATTAAAATGAATAGTCTTAGGATCAGACCCAGAGAGGACAGAGACATCATGTTAATCACCTCTGAATTCCCGACAGAGTCTAGCATATCTTGAAAATTCTGGGCACTTAATAAAGGCATATTGGATGGATGACATTTTGAGATATTTTATTGCAGATATTCCCAATTTCCCCTAGAAACATATTTCAATGTCAACTTCATAATAATACTTAATAGCTAATGTGTAGGAAATGGGAAAAACAGAATAAATGATGCTGGACTTGGTTTCCATATGTCCTTTTAAATTAGAAAGTGACTAGACAACACAATTATTGTTGAGTCTACATGACACTGATTTAGCTGCTGATTTGTATAAGGTAATTTTCACCATACATACCTATATCATATGTTTTAGAGATGACAGAAATTAAATTATAGAAACTATTGTGATATATTAATCCAAACAGAGACAACTATGTGATTTAAACACCAAAGAACCACTACAAAAAGAGTTATTTCAATCAGTTAGGAGAAGAGAAACTTACTTCTGTACCACTAGGTTAAGTAATGGATTCATGTACAGATAGAGGGATCTTTACTTTTTTGCAATCTCTGTACTTGAAAGTAGATTATGCACATGCTTTGTTTTGTTTGATTGACCGTGTGTGTGTGTGTGTGTGTGTGTGTGTGTATGTATGTATGTGTGTGTGTTCATGTGTGCCCATGTGCAGATGGAACTGCATATGGAGGTTCATAGTCTCTCTACATCTATGTTTATGTCAAGGTCTTTAATTCAATCTGAAACCCACTGATGGCCTAGATAGGCTAGATTCTATCCCCAGGGTCCTCAGGGTCCTCAGAGTCCTCCTATCTACACCTTCCTGACAATGTGGTTATAGACGTGCTCCACACAACTCAGCTTTTAAAAGTATCCAGGGCTTTGAACTCAGGTCCTTGTCTTTGTATGTCAAGCTCTTTACTGACTGAGACCTTTGCCCAGTCCTTTGATTACTGGCATTTGTGCTCATGTTTTCCTTTTATCTCTTTCTCTGTGAGGTAGAATAGTGATTCTCAACTTGTAGGCTAGGACTTCTTTGGGGTCAAATTATCCTTTCACAGGGGTGCCATATCAGATATCTTGCATATCAGGATATTTACATTATGAGTCATAACAGTAGCAAAATGACAGTTTTGAACCAGAGGTGAAATAATTTTATGTTTGGGGGTCACTACAACATGAGGAACTGTATTAGTGTTGTAGCATTCTCAAAGCACTGAGCTAGAACATGAGGTAGGCAAAGCTCTGGTTAAATCCATAAAGACGATGATTATCACATCATATAGTTTTCTTTTCTTCTTTCTCTGAGATAGCTTCTTACAATATAGTCTTTGTTATTCTTAAACTTTTTTATGTAGGCCAGGCTAACCTAAAATTCTGCATCAGGCTTCCCTGATCAAGAATGTGCCACGCTCTAATTTTCTTAAGCTAATGTGGTTTAATTATATTTGTACAAGTAAATAAAAACCAACCTTTAGATCTGTATATATACTTATATATGCAGAAGTGTTATGTTTTACGTTTACTCATGGTCATGATCATTAATCATCATGTAGCATAATAATGTTACGTGAAAACTTGAGGAACTCCCATTTGATCTCCAAACGTCTTGGCGTGCTGCCTTTACCCTTTCCCAAGGGCCATTATGACTATCTATGGCTGTCTATCTACTCCACAGAGGACATACATGCTTACCATATTCTTGAACTTCTACTTGCTAAATGTAAAATTTATAGAAGAACCTTAGAAATGGGAATAGACTAAACTTTCTGATTAATACTACATAATAGTCTTGAAAAAAATTGTCAAATGCACCAACATTATTATCTCATTAAGGACTAGAGAAAAGGCACTCATTTCTAAAACATATCATTATGTACAAACATACACAAGTTTCATTTTTCATAAGAGTAATGGAATCTGGACGTCCAATGCTATGGAAATGGAACTCAATTATAACACATTAATAGGTTTCACATCTTCACATGGATTTTGTTCTTTTTCAGTAGAGCACAAACCTGCAGAGACACTTGAGAAATGAATTTGAATTAAACATAACCTTTCTCATGTGGGAATATGATGAAGGTCACAATGCTTATACACCAAGGGCAGTCTAGAGAAAAAACGGGCAATTAGTAACTTTCCCCATATCAGAATTAATTAATGGGAATGTCTTATTTACCATAGCAACTAGTTCCATTCAAAAATGTTTGACAGAATTCTTATTTGATATTAAATAGAGATGTCAACTGAAACACATTTTAAAAATTAGAATTATATATATATATACAAATACATATATTTGTATGTATATGAGCTTATGGTCATTTTTTGCCTTATAATCAATAAATTAATGGTGTTCATAAATGTCAGGATAGCACCATCATCAAAGTAACTCATCTAACAAGACTGGTCAAATGTTTTACTATCATCCTCAGAATCTTGATAAAGATCTTTAAGCTTGTTGAATGTGAGAATATAATTGGTGCAAGAGAACAACAATGACCATTAATGATCAAGAAAAAGTTTTTTGAATGAAAGCAATTATGAAAAGGAAAAGGCAGGCTCCCCCTGATTTTTGATAGGATTGCTCAGGGGAAGAAAAGAAAGGAGAAGAAACAGAAATGGAAAGCGTAAAGGAGACATATACTCACACATTGGAGAGAGGTGGGTATTATTACTCATTAGTGGAGGGCAAGTCTTGACACATCAACAAACCCACTTCTAGATTTGTCTTAAAGATGAGCAAACAATATCCCCCAGGTTTGCAGTTCCCTCAGGTGGAGTGAAGATGATGATGACTGGCCTGAAGTAGGTTTGAAACATGTACTCGTATCTGAATACCAAGGAGGAGTTTGCAATAGGGTATATGACTAGGCTTCCCCTTAATCGATCTCCTTGCAACAGTACTGGAGGTTGTTCTGATGTATTCTGATGCTAATTCCTGGCTCCCAAGATCTGGAACCTTGCCCAAGATCTAGATCTTGAACCTTGCCTGCCTGGTTAGCTGCATAAAATACCTAGGCAAGACAGAAGGAGGCGGTGAAGTGAAGGAAGTTTCACAGGTTTTGAGCAGAGAGGATCTTGGGATAGAGAGAGCAGATGCGATGGAGGCGGAAGTAGGAGGAGAATAGTAATGGGATAGAAAAAGAGCCGCGTGGACTCAGAGGAGGAACTCTGAAGTTCCTCATGGAAAGAGATGGCCAAAATGAACAACCTTAGCAAGTATGTTGGGATTATGGATGGGAAGTGGCCCAAATAGAAATTATTAGAAGTAGGTGGAATGGATGGAAACTGGGAGATGATGGAGGATAGCTTAGGGGATAACATCTGCCTTGCTCCAGGTAAAGGCTTATTCTAAAACACATCAGGAGTCTGTGTCTTTATTGATTGTAAAAGCAGGTTAGATAACACTGGCATCGTAACTACAGCCTAATAATAAATATTTATTAGGAGAATCTTTTAAATTAACCACAACAGAAAAGCTAAGTCACACAACTGTCTTATAAGGTTCACTTCTTCCCTGGCATGTTTCTTAGGGAATGAGATTTAGGAGCATACAGAAATTACTTTTCCATGGAAAGAAATCAAAATGATGCCTCAAAGTGTTAGTTCTCTTTATCAAGTCTTGAGTTTAGCATGAAATTCTTAAGATAAGAGGAATCATCCGTAAACCTGGAGCAGAAGAGACCAAGGTTCAGTGTAGTACAGCATGGATGTCTCCCGCAATCAGAAACACAGTCAAAGTTAGAAGCAACATGGTGCAGTGACTAACATTTAATGGAGAATATCAACTCCTCGCTCTTCCACCCTTCAATTTTCTAACATTAAAAAAAGGAAATGTGCCAAGTAGCTCCTCTCACTTTTCAACCCCAAATATAAAAGCATGTCAGCATGGTGTTCCATTTCATAACCAGCGTTTCTCTTTGCCTTTCACCATGTCATCTAGGTAAGAATGCATCTTACAGTTGCATTAACAAGCAGCTCGAAATATAACATAAAACAGAAGTCTGTTGGCAATGGTAACCATGTACTTCATGTAGACCTGTGAAGCCAGCCATGCTGCCTAGCCTAACTATTTGGCTTATCCACCACAAACAAGCCAAGGTGTACGTGGAGACAGCCTCAGTGGAGATGCAGTGCCTCACAGCGAGGAAGCAGCCTGTTTTCTAAGCACAAGCCTATTAAATGAGGACAGCATTTACGTCTAGCTTTTAAACGATGGGGCATAGTTTTTTACACAGTCCCTCTCTGCGCCTTCACTAACTCAAATATGGAAATTAAGTAACCAACTCTCTTTCAAACTTTCTTTTGCTTTATGCTTATAAGCATGCGGGGATCACTTGAGAATAGCGTCTTCCACTTATCTGCAGAACTGTTCAGGCATAAACACCTGTCACGTACACTTCTGCTACCAGAAAGTCAATATGTATCTCTCTAGTTGTGCGGGGATTTCCAGTCTAGCAGATTTTCATGTTCCCCATGCATTTCACTCTGTCTCGAGTTTTAGAATGCACTTTACTTTTGCAAGAATCGACCTTGTACCATTGGATGCCAGACAGTGGGGGAAGAAAAGCCCTCAAATAACAGTTAGTGAATAGAAAATGGGATGAAGGAGGCGCAGAATTCTCATTGTATGCTACCATGTGAGATGTCTAATTTAGAAATCCCGGAAGCACCAGCATTTCACTGCTGTGTGGGTTTCGTGGTGGAACTTTCTTCAATGCCAAACTCCAAAGCTTTTATTTTTTTTATTCATAGACATCTACGCAACAATGTATAGAGTACATTGTCTGCCCAAGAGGAAGTTTCCTTTTCCCTGCTTGAAATAATGAGAACATGATGTGAAAAATGCCATGTCAAGATGAGCTTACATCACTGTATGTGAGAACAATAAAGATTTTATAAAATGGTAAACAGTTCCCTTCTAGCCATGGGCTTAGGAGTGTAAAGGGCATCTCAGTGGGAAAAGTCGCTTAAATAACTGGAAAAGACAGCATTAAGCTGTTTTAAGTTCTCATATATTTTAAATTTACTAAGGTAAGAAAAGAAGACACAGAACTTTATGTTACATATTTTGTCATTAAAAATGACTGTTGTGTTACTTTTATCCATTTGATAACAAGATATCAATTTCCCCCTCCGACACACAAGGAAACTGTTACTGTCATGCTGAGCCTATTTGGATGTGCGTGACTTGATGACTCTGTGTCCTTCTCTTCTGCCTTTTACCAACATCAACTGCACAGAGCCAACCTCTAGCTTCCCATGGTCCTTGTAGATATGATAATCTCATGGACACTTTTGTACCCTAAATCTAATCTTGTCTTCTTTGTCATTCCTCCTTCACTCCCTAGTTTTTGTGACACGGGTTGCATGTGTGTTTTGGCTAAGCATGCTGTGTGCTCATTGCCACTACGAGAAGATGAGGCTGCTGATACCAAGGGGAAACACTAACTAGCCGACCCTAACCACACCAAGGTGAACACAGTAAGTAGAAAAGAGAGTCCCAAGCTCAGAGCTACTTGGTTGGTGTGGCAGGGTTGTTCAGTAGTATGGACATTGACCCATGTGATGGGAGTGTCAGGCCTGTTTTCCAGAAGGTCTAACTTGCTCTTCTCTATCAGCTCAGTGGATACACATTGGCCAAAATTACAGAAGCTTGAACACAGAGACATGCTAAAGCTGAGTGGTAGTTTAGGACGTGTAGTCATCACTGCTAACTCACAATTATATAGAATCTAGAATCATCTGGAAGACAACCTTCTAACCATGCCTGGGAACAATTGTCTTACTTGAGTGAGTTGAGGTGAGAAGGCAGCCTAAAAGTGGACAGCACCATACCTGGACTTGGGCTCCTTTATTGATTAAGGAGAGAGTGAGATGAGTGAATAGTTTTAATGGTCTCTGACTTCTGATTGTAGATGCCAAGGGAGCAACTGCTTCAAGAATCTACTGTCTCGACCTCCCTACCATGATACACTCTGTACCTTGAACTTTGACTTAAATCATTTCTTTCCTAAAATGCTCTTATTTATTATAGCCACAGGAAAACAAACTAAGACAGGATGCTTGCTAACTGTTATAATGGTTCCCAAATTTGACCTGTTATTTATCTCTCATAGTATGGTATGACAAATGGGTAGAGAAAGAAAATCAAACTTACCAGTAAATACTGTGTAAAGGACTTTAAAAAACGTATGTCATTGTAATTATATTCTTAGAGGACCATTTAGACGTCTAAGCCTATACCTGCCTATGCTCCCATGTAATGCATGCAGGGATGCTGACATGCCTTTGCCTTTGATCACAGAATGACTAATTGTTAACAGATTAGAAAGAGCACTGTACCATCTCATGAAGATACTTTTCCCTTGTTATTTAGCACTATAAAATATTCCTAATAATGCTTGTAACACAGATCGCTTTTTTAAAAAACCAAGTGAGTTCTAAGAATAATCAAGAGATTATATTTTAAGCAGCAACGAATGGAATTTTATAAACATCTAAGGACATAAAAATACAGATGGGCACTCAGTGGCCCAGCTGTAACAGCTGTACCCAGAGGGGGACAGTGATAAACGTCCACTGCCGAGAGATGGAGTAGACGTGTGTTTGAAAGGCAGGCAAGAGTCTTCCATTTGACTTATGGTTACTCCTACTTTATGGAGGCAGGATATTGGCCCTCCTCTGTGTATATAGGGTCTGACCTGGGAGTAAGTAAAAACGAGTAAGGGAATCAGATGACAAATTAGGAAAAAGACTCCCCTTTCGTGTTCCAGCTAGTACTGGAGTGGAAAGATAAAAGGTGGTGATTGGTAGAATATAGTGAGTATATTAAAGTCCTCTGGATTCGAAATGGCTCCCAAATGAATCTTGCATGAATTAGACACATTCTAGTGTGGATAAACTCATAGGAAAAGAAGCTCTTCTGAGTAAAGTTGAAAGAATCTGTGCTTCAGGAGGACAGTGATTCTAGAAAGGAGGTTGGCACAGCCCCACCAATGAGAGAGACCACAGGAACAAGACAGGCTTCTTCTTTTAAACCGGTCTCAGATGTATCCTAATACTCAGAAATATCTGTGGGTATACCATTGAATAATAGCAAACATCTTGCTATTGTGTTCCTACCCTGTGGTAGTCAATATAATCAACTCAATGATACAAAGTATATACTTTATGTATGCATAAAGTATGCACCCAGTGTGTTCATATATGTTATTAGGAAAAGCCAATTGAACAATATTTCCCAGGATACAAGTCACTCACAATAACTTGCATAGTCATCCTTAGCATGCCTGTCAAAACACCAGTAAGAGAACCATTCACTTCTGTCTATTTCAAATCTAAGTTAGGTTATCCAACTGTACATTAAACAGTATATAGCTTAAGCTGAATTTGTGACCTTCTGATGCCCATTGTTATACCTGTTATTACCATTAATTTTAGCCCTGGTAGCCAATTCTTAAATCAGTGGGATTGCATCATCCCTTCTTACTTCATCTGTCATTATCACTATGTCCCTTCTCTCTTGCCTGCTCTCTGTCTGACGCACGCCCCTTTCCCATGCTTCTCCTATTTCTGCTAATGTCACCATCTACAAAAGATACATTAACTCCCATCTTCTTTTCATAACTTTCCATTGATTTTTAAAAATAAAATAGAACTTTATATATGAACTTACATATGTGAAATTGTTCACCAATGATGTACCTGCTTGGCATAGAAATTCTGGAATCTTTGCTTTGTGGTTGTTAGGGTCTGAAAATCCAAAACAACCAAGCAGGCACAAGAATCCAGCAAAGCAAGATCTTTATTTGAATTAGGCAGCAAAAACTCTCCAGCCCAGGACAGGAACATTGACTTGGGAGCTGACTGCATCCTCAAATGTTCATCTTAGTAAGTTTTAAGCAGCTGCCAAAAGTTTTTTCTACTCAGGCCATTACTGGTCCTTCAGGGCTGCAGAGCAAACCCAGGAGCTGAACTGTGAACCCGAGTCAGAATGCCACAGAGTTTTCAAGCTCCAAAACCTCAAACATCGGTGCCTGGTTATGCCACCAGTCAGGATTTAGGGATAGGGTACTTTCTTAGGAAGCTGTCTTTGTGGTGCACCTATCTTGTTCCCATTGCTTGGCAAACTACGTTTGGGGTATTTCTTAAAATCAATGGAAGGGTTGCTTAGCTTGAAAACTTCATCATGCTGTGCACTCTATTTTCTCAGTGGATTTCTTGGTTCTCCATGTCCCCGGAGGCCTTTGAGTATAAAATTATCTATACATTTGACTTTTCTCTCACCACTAATAGAATGACCCTCCTCCTGGCTACTTTTCCCTGCTTATACATTTTTCAGGGTATATAAATGAGCGTGTCTGTCCTTCTTGTGTGTGTGTGTGTGTGTGTGTGTGTGTGTGTGTATGATGCACATATGTGTACAGGTATGTCTGGATACATCTGACTGTGCATGTATTAGTAGAAGTCAGAGGTCAGAGGCTGACTTTGGGTATATTCCTCCATTACTCTGCACCTTATTTTTTGGAACAAGTTCTCTCACTGAACCAAGAGCTTGCTCCTTCGGGTAGACTGACTAAGCAGTGAGTCACAGGAATTAGCATGTTTCTACTTCCCTTCCCTTTGTTTCCATAGATGTTGCATTTATGGTGTATGCCACCAAGCCTGGTTGATGTAAGTTCTTGTTGGTCCATACTCAGATATTACTGCTTGTGCAACAAACACTTTACTGGCTGAGGCACCTCCATGGTCCCTGCTTACACTGGTTTACATTCAAAATTGCCTCCTCAATAACAATGTGAACAATTTCCATCTTTAAGATTTATTTGGGCTTTTCAAATGCATTAATATGTTTAATTTTTTTATCCTCTGTTAAATTCTGAAGATGTTTGGGGGTGTTTTAGTCATTAAATTTCTTATGATGGGGGCATTATTATGTTGAAGAACATGACTGTTGTTAAAAAATATTACACAAAGATATTAAAGGTCACTTAAAATAATTAAAAATTGAGTCTTGACTGGGATAGAGCATTTCGAAGTCTGGTTTGTGTCATGATCAGAACTTCTGCCATGTTAAACCTCAAGTGAGGTTGTGTCTTCTGAAAGGAGATGGTGTCCATTACTTAACAGTGCCATTTGGTTCCCAAGCACTTGAGAATGCACATGAGTGGGGTCAGCTGTTTGGGTGCGGTCTTAGGTAAGTATGTAATTAAGACTCTGTACAGTGGGCATTCATTTTCACAAGATTTGAAATTACCCAGGAAACCCTTTTCCTTTTGTGACAATATTTAGGAAATGGCTTTGATTGGCTTTCCCTTGCCTGTAATGTTGACAGAACAATTTGTCAGCCACAGTGTTTTGATGGATGGATAACAAAAAACAAAACTACAAAACAACACAACAACAACAACAACCCCCCAAAAAAAACCCACAAAATTCAAAATGTATCCAAGCAAATATTTTATCTCTTTAGAGTTTTTACAAATTACACTTTCTAAACTATGGATGTCAGGCAACTAAAATAGCTAGGTAACTTGTATTGCTCTGTCCTTCATGTACTGTACAGAATATACACAGATCCAGAGGAGTACAGCTAAAGGAAGAAGCCAGACACATATATTTCTGTACTGAAAAGGCAGAGTTGCTTTTCCTTTTCTTTAGTGGTTCTCTGGTCTTGTCAGACATTCAGAGTCATGAAGCATGACTGTGGTGCTGGTGAGTCCCTGACTTAGGGTTCCAGGGGCATGACAAAATACCCTGACCAAAAGCACCTTGGGGATGGAAGGGTTTCTTTTGTTTTACATTTTCAGGTAATAGTTCATTATCAGTGCCCCATATTTGACGATGTCCCCTGGATGGGGAGGCCTGGTGGCACTCAGAGGAAGGATAGCAGGCTACCAAGAAGAGACTTGATACCCTATGAGCATATACAGGGGGAAGAGGTCCCCCTCAGTCACAGTCATAGGGGAGGGGAGTAGTGGGAAAATGGGAGGGAGGGAGCAATGGGAGGATACAAGGGATGGGATAACAATTGAGATGTAATATGAATAAACTAATAAAATATATTAAAAATTAGTTCATTATCCACGAAAGTGAGGGCAGGAACTCAAGACAGAAACATGGCGGCGTGAATTAAAGCTGAGACCATGGAGGAGTACTGCACACTGACTTGTTCTCCTTGGCCTTCTCAGTCTGGTTTACTATACCACCCAGGCCACCTACTCCATGTGGCATCACCCAGTGGCCTGGGTCCTCCCACATTAATCACCAATTAAAACAAAGCAAAAAAATAAAAGCCTCATAGGACTCTAGTTTGTGTCACGTTGACACCATCCTAGGCAACACAATTCCCAAATGATGACAATCTATTAGATGCACAAATAGCCTTGGTTCATTTGTATGCTCAGGTCAGTTAAAACTGTACAAGAAAATTAACATGGGGAATTATGTACAGTCCAGTCACTGAAATAGAGTTATGACTGAAACTAAGCAAGAACACCCTGTTCTAGATATTTCAAAATTCTTATCTGAAGCATAGGGTTTTAAAACTTGAAAATGAATAGAGTTGATTATATATCTAAAAATAAAAGGAGTTTTGTTATAAAAAGGTTTCATCTAAATCAATCCTACCCAAGTATCATGGATAATTAAGTATATATAACATTCTAAATGATGTTTTTATCTTTTTTTTAAATCCTAATCTCACATGTAGACATTTTTTTTTCCAATTCCTACACCTTTCAGATATCAGACTATGTTAACAATGAGAAGCAAAATCATATTATGTGTGCCTGTATATTGTGACTGTGTGAATGTACACCTGAGTGTGTGGTCTGTGTGTGTGCAGGTGCTCACGTGTGTGTGTGTGGGGAGGCAGGTAAGTATGTGTGTGAAGAAGCAGGTGAGGTCAAGTGTATTTGTATATGTTTGCATGTGAAGGTCAGAGGTCAATCAAAAGGCTCCTCTGTCCTTTCCACCTTGTTTTTTCTCTTTTTTTTATTTTCATGTGTATGTATTGTGTGTATATGTGTCCTCTTCAGATGTGAGCACATGCACATTTGTGTGTGCATGTGTATGTATACCTGAGGTTATTATTGAAAATAACATTTGCTGGTTTTCCACCTTAGACCCTGAGGAAGAGGCTCTCAATCAAACCCTGAGATTGCCCACATGGTTAGGCTTGCTAGATCCCATTCAAGATGCCCATGGCATCTGGAAGTCTGAACTCTAGCCCTCAGGCTTGAATGACAAACATTTTCATCTCTAGCCACTCCTCAGCCCTCCTGCTCATTTATTGACAGGGTTTCTTACTGAGTTCACAGGTTTGGTTAGACTGGCTGTCAGGACACGGCCAAGGAGTCCAGCTATCTTCACGCTCCCTATGTAGTTCAGAGATAACAAATATGCATGATCACGCCTGACTTTTATGTGGGCACTGGGGATATAAACACAGGGCTTGCCTTCGCATGCCAACCACTTTACTGACTGAGCCTTTTCCCCAGCTCAAAACAAAATAAAAAAAATCACATTTCTGAGATCCATATTTTGTCACGTGATTGTATCTATTGCACATTTC
Organism: Acomys percivali; assembly: GCA_907169655.1. Taxonomy (NCBI): domain Eukaryota; kingdom Metazoa; phylum Chordata; class Mammalia; order Rodentia; family Muridae; genus Acomys; species Acomys percivali. The sequence goes on from OU015744.1 coordinate 76,094,746, forward strand.
TATGAGGGCTCTACTAAAGTAAAATCTTAAATTGTAGCATCCCAATTTAAATTAATGTGAGTACAGCCCTCGCTTTCTATATAAGCTCTGTGCTCCAGGTGCCCAAACATAGGCATTTCTGTACCACAGTTTCCTTTGTGGTATTCCCTGGCCCAGATCCCAAAATCTGACCTTTATTTTATGTATCTGATCAAATGTTACTTCCTTTGTCAGCCCTCCACTGAATTTTCTGGGAAGCAAGTTATTCTTTTTTTTTTAATACATAAAACAACTTTTATGTATCAATTTTATGGAATTTATTACAATGCATTGTAATTTTTTGTTGAGGCCCGTTTCCTCCTTTAGAGAATAAACTCTTTGTGCTTAGGGAGCCTGTTTTATGCCTCGCTATATCTTCCAACTGCATTGTGTGCTGCAGGCCTCCAATAGCTGCTCAGTGAGAACATAATTCACTCTGGCACACACAGGAAGGCAGAATGATAGAGAGGAAACCTCCATCACTCAGCTTCAGCTGTGAATTTTAGGCATGACCAACACTTTTGAATATCGGAGAGAAAATTCACTTGATACTAACGCCCTGTATTTCCCTTGGAGATGCACTAATGCCTGCATTAAACTGCGACTTTACATCCCATCTGTGCTAAGTAGCTAATATGCTAACCATGTTGATCTTGGGTCAATGGAAGGAGATGGGATTTACCTTAGTAATAGGACAGCCATTTCTTTTCACATGCACACCTAAGAGTTAACCACGTTGTGTATGGAATTGACAGTACAGAATTGAACCGCTGAAAGGCTGTTACCCTAAGCAGGAATATTGGTCATGAGCTGAACTTAATTTTTTCAGCTATCATTCAAAATAGAATTATGAATCATTAAAGTTTGGTGCTCCATTAGGCGCTGATGGGTTCTTATTAGATGCTTCCATCTGACTGTTTTCAGATGATCGCTGAAATTTTAATTTACTTGAAATGCTAAAATGCTAAGGTATTTGCTATGACATGTTTAATCACTTTTCCATTTTAAGGCTAAAGATGAGAAATCACAAGGGAGGGAGAGAGAGAGAGAGAGAGAGAGAGAGAGAGAGAGAGAGAGAGAGAGGCTCATCAGTATTAGTGCAGAGAAATGAAAGATTTGCAAATGCAATTCCATGTAATTAGATTGCCATTTACTGACTTTTTTTTTTTTAACTTCTTGAGACTAGGGCAGGCATATACATTGTTATTGTCATCACTGACTTCATGAGGAATTATTAAAGCTCTTTAAAATATTAACATAGTGCCCCACTGTGTGCTACCAATTGAATCACAGATAACGAAAGCATCTCTAAGAAATGTAGAAATCTGAATTGAATTGATAAGTATTGTGCCTTTTCTGATAATTAATCACATTTCTATCTGAGCAAAATACAATTATGTGGAACTCTTTCCTAATGCCCTTTCATCCACTTATACACGTGTGTTATGCATATTTATCTCTGGGTGGCTCAGAGCTGTGCTCTTAGAAACAAAAAGTTGCCAAAGGCATGGAATATACATCTCAAGAGACTATATGCATAACAGAGATATATATACAAACAAACAAACAAGAATTGGAAAACTCTTTAATGTTTTTTAACAACAGCAGCAACAACACAGAGATACAAAGAACACAATTCAAGTAGTTTAGGTCAGCCTTAAGGAGGAAATAACTCAAGGACGAGTGCATTTGAACAAGTGTCACAGCCAAGTGAGTGGGAAGGAGCATGTGGTTTCTTCTCTGTGGAAGACATTTACTGCACAGTGCTGGCCTCTGTCCAGCCTGTCTTTTTTGTTTATTACCAGCGTAGGTTCTCCCTTTGAAGAAGCTGCTCCCTCTTCAACACTTCTTATATGATATTCACATCAAAATTGGAGCTCAGGAAAGATGTGAAATCTCTTTCAGAAATATTTGCATTTTAACAGAGGTCAAACCCCCTTAATCATCACCATGGAATGGAATCCTCAAATGCTGAGAGCTCTGGCATCCGTTAGCCAGCACACTCTGTTGGCCTGGCAGGTATGGCGGGAAGGCATTCTGTGGGCATTCAGAGGTGATATTAGTGGGGCTATTGCTAAATTTCAATCCTAATCACAACTTCTTGAAAATGCTTTATTCTATTTAGTTTTTAGCAGGACATCTAAATTCATGCTTACAGACATGGGAGCTAGGTAGGCTTATGACAGAGTCCTGGATAGTGATGAACCAGAAACAAAACAAAACAGAGCTCCATAGAGCAAAACCAAGCTACAATTTGCTGGGCTTTATCTGTGATTTCCATACTGGGGTCAGGGTTCTGTGATGTCACTGATGACGTGTTTGACTATGCACTTCTGGAGAATGATATAGTCACTTCCACGGAAAGTCTCTTAGAGGCTGTGCCTGCGACCTGGAGGGAGACACCTTGATTGACATGTGTGAGGCTCTAGGTTCAATCCTCTGCATACACAAGCATGTTCTCCTGGTGAAAGTTCGGATTTCAGCTCTCTGGATGTGTCAACAAACTCAGACCACATAGCTCTCCCAGTAGAGTCTTTTCTAAGTACTTTTTATAATGCTTATGCAAATGTTCCAAGTCACAAATACATGTTATAGGTTGTAGTACACACACATAAGTCATAAAATACTCTAAAATACGCCTGTACCTTCTTGGTAGCACTCAGTACACATCTTAATTTCTGTTCTATTGCTGTGAAGAGATTCCATAACCAAAGCATCTGGTAGAATAAAGCATTTAATTGGGGGGGGTATTTACAGTTTTAGAGAGTTAGTCCATCACTATCATGGGGATGTGATGATAGAGCAGTAGCTAAGAGCTTACATCCTGATCCTCATGGCACAGGCAGATAGGGTAAAACTGGGCCTGGTATAAGCTTTTGAAACCTCAGAGCTCATCCCCAGTAACACACCTTCTCTGGTAAGGCCACTCATCCTAATCCTTCCTAAACAGTCCATAATCTATGAGCCAAATATCCAAATAAGTGAGCTTATGGTGGCCATTCTTAATAAACCATCATGTTATATATTATGCTTAATTATGCCTATACTGATGCCTGAATGGATATTATTTTAAAATGGTCATTCTTATATCCAGTTGGACATTAAAACTTTAATTATGACTATTATGACTTTTGTGTTCTACTAAATGAATTCTTACCAGCATCTTTGTTACCCGTGAGAAACACTGTTCTGCAAGAACTATTCTCCAAATTCTGGGCCAATTACATCAGTCTCCTTCTTTGTTTCTTTCCTTCCCTCCCTCCCTCCTTTTTTCTTTCTTTCTAAGAAAGGTAGACTGTCACAAATGGAACACCACATGATTGGATGTATCCAGAATCATGGAAACTTAATTAGTCTACATTTTACTGCAAATGTACATTAAAAGGTAGTTCAGAGGTTCTAGAAGGGGAGCACATGTACTCATGTACTCTAATAGAAGACCATCTCTCCTTTACAGGAATGTCATCTGTGACTTACACAAATCTTCAGAAAGGATGCACTTGGAGAAGTAAGGGAGGAGAATGATGCCCACTTCATGAGCCAAATCTTCAGATTTGAATCTTAGTGACCAAAGAGATGGCAGATATTACAACTTGTTCACTCACACACCCTATGTTTCATTTTTTTCTTTATCTGTTCTCTGTAGCTAAGGAGATGCAGGCTAAAATATGGGCTTTTTCATTTACTGTTCGTGTTTTGTGTGCATTTCACATCAATTTTTCAGAGACAGTAGTGAAAATTTTATTTTCCTAGCATCTAGAAGACATTCATAGTTAAAATATAACATGGAAGATGATTTTAAAGTTAATAACACTATCATACATTTGTAAATGTCTATCATAAACAAATAAACACAACTAAAGAATGTTTTGTTCTCTGTAAAAATGAACACTATATTTAAGGAGCTCAAACTCCAATTCAGGGGAATGTTAAAAGTTTCTGTAATTTTGTCCACTTTGGGAATTCCATGATAAAATAAACATAATTTGTTTCTTTTAACTGGGAAAAATTCTTCCATCCAAAATTACCACTTTCCTTCCTCATCTCTATTCTTCTTAGTAACTGAATTTGTTTTTAGACAATGGCACATCTGTAGATAGAACACATTGACCACTTTCACCATCATCCATCTCCATCCCCCTAACATGCCTGCCCAGCTCCCTCTTTGCCCCCTTCTGCCATGCTTATACCTATTCATTTTCTTTGGTGTCCCACTGACTTTAACCAGGTCCATCTGTGTGACCATGGGTTTGGAGCTATTGAATGGAGGCTGTTGGGTGCAGCCATGGGTTCACAACTGAGGATATTGATTTCCATCTCCTGGAATCTACCAACATCCAGGAACTCAATAGTACAGAGTAGAGTCACATCACCTCCTCATCTATCCACAACTGATGTTTAACACGGTATGTCTTGTGTGGGCCCGTTGCAGCACCTATCTTTTGTGAGAAATTTCCAATTTGGGTGACGGTGATTATATGCCTTATCTCTAAGCTATTTGGTCTTGTTACTGCTACTCTATTTAAAAATAAAAGTCACTTTATCCAAGGATTCTCCTCCCTGACTGCATAGAAATGTCTTCTACTTATTAAGGGTGCCCTAGACGTCAGTAGATCCAGTTTTGGAGGCTCTGTATTCAGAATGTTCCCACTGCAGTAGGCTCAGCCTTCTCTGGTGAAATTTGTCCTCTTTTGCATGCCTTTTCCCCTGGACGAGCAGCTCTTATCTCTTCTGCTTCTACAGTTGGACCACTCAGAGTGTCAAGAAACTGGCTTCAAAACAGATCGCGACCCTGACTAATTCTCTGCACTACCACTCCCCTTCAACAGCCTCACAATCGTTTCTCACTGGCATCTAATGGCTTTCTTCATTTCTATACTTGAATCTTAAAATCAACCTTTTAACACAGTGGGCAGAATGACCTTTCAAAATGTGAAAGAGATGCAGTCACTCTCGGCTGGAAGCCCTTCAGTTGCTTCCTGTACCACTCCGAGCCACACACAGTCTCTGGTTAGTGAGCCTCTGCCTCACCTGGGCTGCTTCCCCCTGTGGTTCCACCTCTCTTCTCTTGCTGCTCACTTTCTTTCCAGCACTGCTAACTTCTGTGCTTCAGACATCCAGGGGCAGTTGCCTGTCCTTGGTTCATGGTTTTGACATTTTCTTTGCCTGCCATCTTCTCTTCTGAGAATCTGCTCAGCTAAGTCCTTTTTTTATCTCAATATTTATTGCCTTAATTAAAAGGTCAACACAGCCCAGCATAGTGATGCACGTCTGTAATCTCTGCACTCTGGGAGGCAGTGGCAGGTGGATCGCTATGAGTCTGAGGCCAGCCTGATCTACAAAGGGAGTCCAGGACAGCAAGGGCTACACAGAGAAACTGTCTTGGAAAATCAAAAACAAACAAACAAATAAAAAAACAAAAACCAACCAAACACTGATATCTTTTATATTGTGATGTGCTGCCCTCACTCATATTCCAAGTCACTTTATCTTTTCCTTCATTTGTCCTAATACTTTTTATTTGTTTTGCATCCATATGCGCTGTACAATTTATACAGACTTTACATACTTTAATTATGACCTATTGCTTATCTTCTATCAAAATTAAAATTTCCTAGGTCAGAAAAGTTTTCCTTGTGTATCAAGTTCACGCAACACAGTAATCTTCATAGTCTCCAATGAACACAGTCCGTTCCCCTGGGATCCACATGTTACATCCTTGGTCTTCAGTGCGGCAATGTTGAGAAGTCGCATGGGACTTTAGGAGGTGGGAGGAATTTAGGAGGCGGCGCAGTCATTTGTGGCCATCCGCATCTCTCTTGCTTACTGCCTCACTGTATATTTTCTGTCTCCCTCATGAAATTTCCCAAGATGTCATCTATTAGCAGGCCCTTACCGGAGGCTGAACAAATAAAGCTACTCAGTCATGGACCTTCAGTCTCAGAAACTGTGAGCTAAATAAATAACTAAACCTTATAAATACCTTATAAAGTACCTACTAACTTCCAGTATTGTCTTATTGCAACAGAAAATAGATTCATGCCTTAGCACAGAGTCAAAGTTCATTAATTTATTGGAGAAAGGGCTGCAACTACTCAGACTCCCTGAAGAGCCTGTTTCCCTTGAACAGCTTCATACTATTCAATGGAGAAAAGTCCTGCATCCTCATGTTTTTCATATTCCAGCATTCTAAAACCATTTCTTCCATTACCTAGCTGAATTAGAATGCACTTTAAAGCTCTACCTAAATCACACGTTTGATAAAATCTTGCTGGAACAAAATTTGAATTGTGAAGCTTAGTTTGATTCTAAATTTTATAACCTTAAAATAATTTAAGTAAAATGATTATGTGTATATTGGTCTAATGATCAAACATTATAAGCCTGATATTTTATTCTTAAACACTAATATTTTCTAGACTCTTACAAGTTCAATATTCATTTATTTAATTATCCCCTCAGTTTTATTGTAAATTTCCTTAGCTACTAATTATGTCCCCTTTATCTTTATGTTATCAAGATCTGTTGCATAATTTAGTTATAATAGGACAGTATAATATGTTCAAGAGCCAGAAGCCCTTATAATCCTTTCACACTTAATCCTGATATTTAGCTCAAGAGCAAGATACTGGTGGCAGTACCATCATGATATTTACCATGAAAAATCTGTGATACAGAGAGGGAGGGAGGAAGGGGAGAGAAGATATAGGGTAGACTTGAACATGTGTATTAAAGATTTGGCACCCCAGGATCCATATACCACAACCTGTTATGGTACCTATTCTAATGTCTTAATATATTTTCGTTATTTAGGGGAGTGTGAGTTAGGAACAGACTCAGTGAACTCAGTGTATTTTGTCAGAAAACTTCTGAATATGACTAGATAAATAACAGCATTGAATATTGCCTATATGCACATTGTCATTAATCATTATATTCAATATATGCTTTGGGGACCAAATTTCTTCTGGTTTTTTTTTTCCTACCAGCAGAGTGCATCAGTAAAAAGGATGCCTAAAGTGCATCCAACATTCAGAATTAACAAGGAAGGGTTCCCGAAGACAGTTTTGGTCCTCAATTAGTACATGAAAGCCAAAACTGGGCCCAGCTGCTCTACCAAGCTCCAGGCTCTGACAGCAACTGTTCAGCTGAGCTGGAGACATATTGGCATAGTACATTTTTTAAAAATCCCTGAAAGGAACCATCATATTTGGATCAGGAAACAGGACAGCCTGCCAAATCCATGCTGAAATGAAAGTTATGTTTTATGTGTTCATGGCATTTTGTTTTGTTTTGTTTTTACCCTTTAGAAAAAGCTTTTCACAAAATTGTTGGCAAAGAAACAAAATAAATTATGTTTACCCAGGTGAAAGCAGAGTAAAGGATGGAAATACTAAACTTAGTCAATAAATTAGACTTTTGCCTGAAATTCACACACAAGATGTAAATATTTGAATTGTCATCTGTAGGTAAAGTGATTCTAAGGGACTGACTGCTTGGTATAGGGAGGCATAGTTTGTATTTAATTCTGTTAGGCCATTTATAATTCACCAGCTTTGGCAGTGGATAGCTATGACTCCATTATCATTTTTACCTATGTATTTTCTCCTTTTTTCCTATGCATAGACTTCCAGAAGAAGGTCTCCATTCAGGCCTCTCCACATACAAAACCCACATTCACATGTCCTTGCATTTATCTCAACACTTGGCATTTTAGTATTTTATTTACTCTCCAAGCCATCCTAACTCTTTCTTGTTTTTCATGTGAGTAGAGAGCCGCATTCGTTTCAATATCACATCAGCCACTACAGAGCCTAGGGAATCTGTGTGACCTTTCAGGATTTCAATTTTCCATTTACAAAAGGACGGCCATAAACATTTCATTTCAGTGTTGGTTGGGACAGCATGTGAGATGAATTCATCTAGCCCCCAATTCTCATAGGATGCCTTGATAACACATGAGCCCTATCCATTCTCTCCACAAATTGTCTTGGTTGAAGTTTTCTTTATCTTAGTGACTCTTTCTAGATCTTCCACATTTTCTTTGCTTCTTACATCTCTTATCAGTGGTCATTTCAAATATCTATGATACGTGTATCGCAGTACTTAACCAACTTAAGTTCCTGTTCATATTTACTGTTTTGAGAAAGTTGTCTGTGATACCTCTTATGGAATAGGGAGGAAGGGCGAGTAAATTGTGGATGAGTAAAGAAGACTAAATTATTGTTAGGTATATTTGCTCTTCCAGTTTTTGAGTACCATTAGTCTAGGTTTTCTCTAGACACTAAAAATGGTCACTGTCAAGTTCAGGACTTGTTGATCAGCCTTGATTCTCATTTTTCCTTCACACCCCAGATGTTCCACTTTAAAAACAAGTTGCCAAGCTCATAAATGTACCCCATCTCCATAGTTCCTCCTCTTTCTCTTTTATGTCAGTGACACTGGTTTTTTTCCCCCCTGAAACTAAAGACAAGAATAATAGGATCTGGAGAAGTGGCCCAGGTGGTGAAGTGTTTGTCATACAAGCATGAGAAGTAGAGTCAAGAGCCCCAAAATCTATATAAAACCCAACCATGGTGGCACATGTCTAATATTTTCAGTACTGGGAAAGAAGAGGTGGGCAGATCCCCCAAAGTTCAGTCGGTAGCCACCTTAGTTAACTATTCACTGAGACATTCTCCCTCAAAAAATAAGGAGCAGCGCAATAGAGAAATATACCCAATATTGACTTATGGCCTCAGTATGTACATGCACACACAAGAGCATGTACATTCACACACACACACACACACACACACACACACACACACACACACACACACACACACACACACACAAACCAAAACCAAAATACAGATCAGTAAATGGAAGCAAAGCTGCTTGCATGGAGGCTGGCCTCTGTTGGGTGTCTACCAACAGAGTCATAAGTAATGGTGTAAAAGAAGGATCTAGAAAGCAATGCAGGGAAGAGTGAGCCTGCTGGGGAAGATACTCTAAGTTGGTGAAGAAATGTTATATTACTGATCACCTCTACATACAATGGAGGCCACTCTGTTAAGCGACACTACTTTGCACACTCAGTAGTTTTACCGTTGTCTCCTAAGAAATGACCCTTGCAACTCACAGATGCTTCTAGCTCTTTTTGTATATAAAACTGTGTGTTCCTCTCATTGTTGCTTTTGATTTAGTTTTTAATGTATAATTTTATTATAGCTAGTTATATTTTAACACCTGGATCTAATACTTAAAATCAAACATTTTGACTAGTTATATAATAATTTGCTGCTTTCTGCCAAGCTATCACCAAAGCACTTGGTTTGTTTATGCCAATTATCAATGACAACCAAAGGATAAAGTAATCATGAAGCAACATCTTAGAGAGGTCAGAAGCTCGAGAGAGTAAAGCCCAGATCCTGGAGGTAAAACCTACTGCTCCAATTTAGAGTAATGTAAAGAAGTGCATGTTAGCTTAGGGAAGACTCTTATAAGGTCACTTCGAACACACTGCAGAAAAATCCAGAAAGTTTTTTCATTGTTTTGAACTGAAAAAATTCCACAAGGAAGAGTCAAATGTAAAAAAATAAAAATAAAAAAGTGTGTGTCTGTGTCTTTGTGTGTGTGTGTGTGTGTGTGTGTGTGTGTGTTTTGAAGATTGCATGAAAGTTTTAGCATCAAAGCAGGTACTAATATGTTGGGAAAGAAAAGGATAGGGTTATGATAAAACAAAAAAAATAATAAGGGAATTAAAAGGTGTCAACAGATTACAGTGACCTTAGAAATGAGCTTTGTTAAACTAATAACTTGTCTGTTGTTGTAGGAGAATAGAGAGATACGGTGAGGGTCACTGTACTCCCTCCCCACAGCATGCTTAGCTTAGGACTTATGATAGGACTTTCCCTCAGGAAAAGGTACTCAGCCCTGCACAACCGACATCTGGCAAAAAGGAAAAGTGCAGTGAAAAGATAGTAAGGACTCTGCCATTTTGTGTGGGATATTTGGCCTCCATCACAGCATAACTAGCACAGATGACTCCAGACAGCACCAAACATATTGAGAGGTTTACAGTCACACCTAGTTGAGAACTATTGTTTTAAGAGATTCATCTCTCATGATTTCTTCTCCCCAGTTCTTTGTGATACTTGTCATGGTCTAATTAAGAGTAAGAAAGGAATTAGAAAAAGAGGAATTTGTTATAGTTTGTGCCACAATAGCAATGTTTCAATATTTGATAAAAGAAATCCAATGCTTTCTGCATGTTCTGGATAAGCTGTAATTCTGACTTGTTTGATGTCATATTGTCTTACTGACTCAATTTTCTCTATTCTAAATCATTCAAACGTGACAAATGGAGACATTATAACATCCAATTAGAAGAAGAATTTGTGGACTTTTAAAAAAAGGGTTATTTCTTTAAAGATAAGGGGTTCGTGTTTTAGGTATGCACTCTCATCTCCCCCTTGCCCCCTAACATTTATATCGCGTCTATAAGACATGGAACGTTTCTGGGAAGTCACTAGTGCAGAAGCTCACATTCCTCAGGCACAGCAACAGTGACAACCTTGGCTGTCATACTGCAATAAATAGTGTGGTGCGTTACAAAATACATTTCTGTGGTAGAACAGTAGACACAGAACGCCCCTTCTCTTCTCTGTTTCCTAAGGGAAATATTTCTTGTAGGGACTAGGAAGCTACGTCTTATCCTCCTCAAGGAGTGTATGAACCAAACGTCTGCTGTGCACTCCCATGGCACAGTTTATCCTGCATAAAATAAGATCGAGTACCTTTTGGTGCAGAAAAGTTGAAAGCGTACCTGAGTGTGGGACTACAGATATAAAACAGATCTAAATGGTCCCTCTCTCACGTTACATTGTAAAGGCATTGGGGGGAAATGCTAGGGAATTTATAACTTCTTCCTTGCTCCCATAGCTGAGAAAAGGGCATCAGAAATACAGTCAGGCTATGCAATGTGTCTCCTGGGCATCTAGGATAAATGTGATGGGGTCTGGATGGGATAATGGAGAAGGATATAGTTACTCCCCAAGTACACATAACATGCTACCATAAGGTTACTTTGAAATTTGTTTTATTGTCGTGTTACCTAAACAATAATGTTATTGCCTGGAGTTACCAAATAAAGACAGCCATTGACAGCGTTATTTGATCATCCAGCAGTAACATCCCTCTTGACAAGGCAAGTCAGACAAGGCTCTCTCAAGGCTGGACAGTCATTCTAACTAACCGTACAACTGACTAGAAACCATAGGCTTGTTGCAAGAGAGGAAAAAAAAACCCAAAACCTAATTTCCTTATTTATTTCCAGGGTCTGTCATATCCAATACTTTCTAGTGCCTGAGGAAGATAATAAATCTAAATTAATTTTAATCATAAACGTGTGTGTGTGTGTGTGTGTGTGAGATCTATGTGGAAAAAAAAAGAAATGGAAAAGGAATAAAACTAATTTCAGATTCTTACTTCCCATTATGCTCTTGAGAATATTTGCTGGCAAATGTATACATTCCTTTATATTATTTATAAAAGTGTAGCCAATACAGCTCTAGGTTTTAATGTCTTGGGAAAAAACAACCAACAACTAAATGTTCTTCTTTCTGTGTAAGTTTCAAATCAGAATTGAGGTCCTCATCTATCCCACAATTCAGCAATCATTTCTTTCCAGAAACCAGTTCATTATTTTCACAAATACTCTGGTCCCTATAATTTGATGATAACAATGGATTATCAAGTTACACTTTGCAACAACTTGGCATTAATGTGCTGTAATAGTGAACCATCAGGACATGAAAGAAATACCATTATGCTTAGAAACTGACAGACAAAAGATGTTCAGGGTTATTGTCTTTAAGACGTTAGGAGATAGCATAGACAAATAGCACATAGGATGGAATGAATTCAGCAAGTGAAAATATGAGCAAATAAACATTTTAGAATGATTACTATGGGACAAGAATTTAGGCTTTCCTGAGCTATGTGGAGACTTGAGGAATCAAGGAAGACGGTTGAAGGGTAGCATTATAGAACAGAAACAGTCATTTTGGAATCTTAGTTATTTGTGAAGAGAAGAATGACCTTGCCTAAAGAAGAAGAGAAAGAGTAAAAGTAAAGAGCTGGGTGTGGTGGCTCACACCTTTAATCCCTGCACTTGGGAGGAAAAGGCAGGCAAATCACTGTGAGTTCGAGGCCAGCCAGGTCTACAAAACGAGTCCAAGACAGCCAAGATACCATAGAGAAACCCTATCTCGAAAAACCAAACCAAACTAAACCAAACCAAACCAAACCAAACCAAACCAAACCAAACCAAACTAAACCAAACCAAATGAGTAAAAGTAAAGACTGAAGCTATCCAATTCTAAATCTATCATAAAGCGAAGATGAAAGCACTGATTGTCTGTTTTCTTATAGACATGGTCACATCAGTACCATTGGGAGTGGAGAAGCTTATAGTTTACAGTAGCACAATGAAAAATAATTATTCAAATAATAAAGTACTGTACTAGAGCATGGCAAATTATTCCCTGGGGTGTAGAGACAACCATGATAAGAAGAAAAGTGGACTTTGAAGCATGACCAGGAGTTTCCAAGATGCCACATAGAGGGAGGATTTTCTGAAACAGAATGAAGAGGCAAGAACATATAACATGAAATGAGAGAAGCCAGGAGCCAAGTAGAGACATGGCTCAGTAGCTCAGAGTGCCTGCTGCTCTTGTCAATGATTCAAGTTTGTTTTACTGTATCCATGTCCAGTGGCTTACAACACTCTCTTTCAGCCTTCATGAGTATACTCATCAATGTATGCACACAGAGAGAAACACACACATACACTTATAAATAATAGTAATGCTAATACAGGAATAAGAAGGCCAAATACTCTGGATGGACTCAGATTGTATATACTCTTGTAAAATGGGTTGCAAAAATTAATTCCCCCTTTTGGAGGAAGGAATTGCAAAAAAATTATTTTCTGTGAATTTTGAACATATAGACTGGAATCATATAGGACAAGAATTGGAATGATAAGTGGGTAGCTTGAGAGTCTCCCATGTGAATCCTAGTGAGACATCCCTATTGTTGAATGTTTATTCAACAGAGGTGTCAGATGTTACAGACTATAATACCCAACCCTGGGTGAGTGTCATCCAGAGTGTTGGTTAGGTGTGAAGGTCAAGACCACACAGCAATGAGAAATGAAGAGTTTAGTTGCTCAGTATCTGAAACTTGAGACTCTACAATAGCTGGGGAGGACCATGTAGCTGTCTCATCTTTATGATTACTTCTTCATTGGTAAACTGTGTCGATACTGTTCTTTCTCCTGTGGCATCATTGAAAGACCTAAATAACTTAATGATATCTGTACACTGTCTTTGTTTAAACACTGTGTGCAACAGAGGAAGACCTCAGTCAGTACCAGCCAAGGTCCATGCTCATCACTACATTGCCATAAGAAATAGTCCAATGACTGAAAGACCAATCCTTCTTTTGATAAGTAAGTTGGCCTTGGTTATCCTTTGAAGCAATGGATTTCTGAATTAGGGAAGAAGATGATAGATAGGCAAAGCACCTCAAAATACTGTTGGTAATTCTTCAGCCATTACAGGTGCCATGCAAAGATGGAAGGCAAAATTAGATTTTTTTCCTCACAGCTTTGAACTTGAGTAATTAGAAGAATGATTTTTACCATCGATATCAGTGAGTTACAAAGATTTCTCAATAGTAACTGGCCTAAGGGTTATTGGAGCTTTAAGTTGGATAATTAATAAAAGGAACAGTGATAGGCAAAGTATAATCTTTCAAGAGATTTATCCATTAACATAGACTTCATCATTGTCCTCATGAAGGCAGACACATCTGCATAGACTAAGAGCCTCATTTCCCCTGATAATTCACTGCCTCAGAAGAGAGATGATTCAGCAGAAAGAGCTCGAAGGAGGAGTCAGATGGAAGCAGAAACTAGACTCTCAAGACAACCCTTTTTTAAACCTGATTGTTCACAGAGGCTTCTGGTTTCAGAGGAGCTAGGCATCTTTCAATACTTCTGTTTATACAGTAGTTAAAGCATTTAGATGTATGGTCCCTGCTCCTGGAATCTGGGATACTGTGTCATCGTGTTTATTGTAAGTCTAAGAGCTTAAACAGTTGGGTGTCTTTTTCTACTATTTTATTTCTATCCCACCTCCCCCTGATAAACAATGTGTTGGGAATGTTTGCATTTATGTTTTCCAATAAGTGGTAGGAGTCTGGTGATAGAGAAGACAGGAGAAAGCAAGGTACTGCCTGGAGCAACACAGAAAGGCTTGACAAACCACTTCAAGTGTGAGATGGTAAAAAACCATGCTAAATGAGGTCACCAAAATTCATGGTTAATAGGACTTTTCTCTCTAGGTTTATACCTGTAATGTAAGATGTAAAAATATGACGGTAAGGAATAAGAGAGGGAGGAGAAGTATTCAGGGGACTAAGAGGTTCGCAGTGCTCCAGTGTTCAGGAAAGGGAACTTCAGAAGAGCCTTTATCTAAGGGTAACAAGATCCAGCCTCTACGCAGAGGCACTTCATTAAGCATGCAGTTTCTGAATGGCTCCCAGAGAGACTCAGAGTGCTAAAAAATAGCCCTGAAGAGCTTATATTAATAGAAAAAGTAGATGTAAAATGCAAGTTATCAGCATCTTTCAGGAAATGTCAGATGCTAATAAGTGCTATAGCAATGCTATGAGCGGAATATTAATTGTAGAAATTGGATCATGATGAGTGAGTGGGAAAATAGCATCTGGAGATCAGAAGGAAGACTCAGAAGCAATGGCAGAGGTTTAGCCTCCAGAAAAAAGGGTCTATGCTTTGGTTAGAAAGGCTATCAGTGAAGATCTCAGGATGAGCGAACTCATGAAATTAAATCACAGTAAGGCAGCTCCAGATACCTGTCACTGTTCTTGCCCAAAGTAGCTACCTTCTACACCTCTAATATCCCGCCAAAAATTCATTGTTTATAAACAAAGGAAGGAGATTAGTAAATTTTATATGGCTGAGTATCATCATAGGCATCCAGAAGTTCATTCTTTCTAAGAAATTCATCAACATATGGGTTTCCCAGTCTTTTTTCCCAGATCAGTAGGAAATCATCATCCCAACCAGGGCCATTTCCACAAATGAATGCCATATAGCAATAGATTACCAAGCAGTCCACGTGCTCTACCTTGGTAGGGGGTCATGGATGCATATATCACATGTTCAGAATTTCTTTGCTAAGTTAGTTGCCCTGCAGCATTTCTTATCTTGAGGTTAATGAGGAGAATGGGACATGGGGAAGGGGATGTTTCTGCCCAAAAGACTCTGCTATGTTTCTTCAGACTACAAAAATCATACCTGCCCACTATCATTTGTTAACTACCTGTAAGTAACTCAAGGACAGAAATATCTAAACTTGACTAAGATGTCTTTCTTTTGTGAAGATCTATATTGCTTGAGTCCCTGATTTCTAATCTCATTTGGGGGAAAAAAATTAGCTTTTATACTTTAAAAGAATTTTATCAATTGAGAATTTCATAGATTGTATTTTGATATTCATTTACCTTCCTGAGTTCATTCTAGATCCACTCCTTGATTCATATTTACCAGCGGTTTTTTGTTTTTGTTTTTGTTTTTGCCTTAATTCTTTTTTAAACCAATTGAGTACCCAATTAGTGATGCCTACATACTTTTGTATATGTGGCCATTCACTGAAGCATGGTGGAGCTACCAAGTCTCACACCCTTAGAAAACTAACTCTCCCTCTTTCTACAGTCATCAATCACTAAGAGTTTCTAAGCTGGTCAACACAAAGGCCCACAACTGGCCAAGGGGCAGAGAAAGAGACTTCGGAGAGGAGCATCTAGTTCCAAGTGGGAGCATCTATAGCACACGCCTCTCTCTTCTCTGGAACTAGTGGTCATTGCAAATGAGGGGGTGGAAATACTGTAAGAGCCATAGGTGGCATGAGTACAGTGAAGCAGAGAGTTCCAGATAGAGCTGGACGGTCGAACATACCAGCCCACAGCTGTTGTAACAGCACACACACACAAGACCTGTGCAAACTCTGGAAAAAGTGTTTAAAGAGGGTAGAGAAAGAAAAGTTCTCAGCAAATTTAATTTTCCTTGATGTTTTCTCCTATTATTATTTTGCTTGTTCTTATTTGGGAAGATCTTCGGCTACACACCTCTATATACTTAACTTCCAAGTTTCAGGACTATACTTTTTACTAATGTCCAATTATTTTTATTCTCCTAGTTTTACTAATGATGTAGTGGTTGTTTCACTTTGTTGGTTATTTTCATATGAAACTGAACGTTTTAGAACATGACCTGGTTAAAATCAGCAGCCCCATCAGACCTCCATTTCATCCATTGGAGTTTATTTTTATTTTTATTCTCTTTGCAATTTAAAAATTTATCATAAATGCAATTACATTTTATTTACCACCTCTGAATAAAGGAAAATAATTATTTTATAAATGCTATAGAATTTAGAATGAATATGATGACCTGGGGTGTTATTATAAACTGAATAATCCCTTTTGATTTGTAAAAAATAAGTCAATGACTAACATCACAAAACTACCCCAGCCTTTCCCTTTTTTTTTTTTTCTCATCTTGGAATATAATTGCATCTATTGTGAAAAGCATACCAGCATGCAATGAAGTATAATTAAAAGTAGATTTCTCCTCCACTAGTGCGATGACAGCACCAGCACAGTGGGAGTCTAGACATAATAGAAAGTCAGTTGGGTGAAGCTAGCCAGGAGCTAGAGACCATTTGCTCAAACTCTTTTTACTTGGTGTCATGTGGCTCTCACAGAAAGTTTATTTGTGAATTGGGGAGAATAAAATCATAAAGCTGCATTATAGATGTTTCCAGAGACCTCTGCATTCATATCTTTAGATCTACACATACATCTATGCTGCTAATTACATTCATCAACCTTACCTGGATCTCTTTATGTAGATAACACTGGTCTCAAACTATTGGTGCTTCTGGCTGGCCTTACAGGCATGTGTCACCATGCTTGGCTTTAGCAGTCATCTTTTCAAACTATCTAGTAACCATGGTTTAAAGTCTAATTATGGAGCAAAGTATGAGTTACTAATTTCTTATTCACTTTGATATAAAGCACTCTCATGTAACTCATTTGAGATATATGAAATACTTATTAGTTCTACATTTAAAATTTATTATAATTTAAAATTTTTCAATTAAAATATAATTACATTATTTCCCACTTCCTTCCCTCCCTCCAACTCCACCAACCCCCCTTAAATTCATGACTCTTTTCTTAATTTGTCACACACATAAATATATGAGCATACTGTGCTGAATCCTTTTAGTGTTGCTTGAATCTATATGATTTTAGAACAGGCATCTTGGTATTGGATGACCCATTAGAAGGTTCATCCTCCAGAAAGACTAATTCGCCCTCTACATTATTTTTTAAATCAGATTGTATTTACTTTTGGGTGTGTACATGTGAACACATATGCACATAAATACCATGGTATGCACATAGATGTCAGAGGACAAATTGTAGGATTCACTTCTTTTCCTCCACCGTCTGGGTCCTGAGGCTTCCAGGGTCTGCACTAGGCATCTTCTGAACCATCTAACTGGCATGAGGATTTTCTTTTTACTTTTCTTTTCTTTTTTCTTTTTTCTTTCTTTCTTTCTTTCTTTCTTTCTTTTTTTTTTTTTTTTTTTTTTTTTTTTTAGCTTTCAAAGTTTTCTTAGGGAATGGTGAAACTTAAAATTATACAGCTGAAAATCTATCAACATCAAAAAATTAAACAGAACTGTTGTTTTAAGAGCAGCTGAACATGATGCTCCAATATTACAGAGAGAGAATGTGCGTCTGACCAGGCAGCAAACTCTCTGTTATCTCTTAGTTGTGGAAGCTACACTTCCTACTTAAACAATAATTTTATTCCTTCTCAAGTCTCTGATGGAGTTGAAGCCTTGATAGTTATAGATTCACATTTAGGCTTGAAAAGGTTAGGATTTAAGAAGATGTTTTAAGATCTCAAAAGATGTTTTTTAAGTTGATAAGTACAAGATATGATAGAGAATGATTTGGGTAAAAAAGTTTAGGCTCACCTAGTAGTACAGACAGTATTTCCCTCAAGGTTGCTGAATACAAATGATCTAGCCATTTTGAATTAAATTTTATATGTGGCTTTCCTGACTGTTCCATAACGGTTCTTACTGTATGTAGTTTATTATAAATAAATACATTCTATATTTGGAAAAGAAAAAGAGACACCTGAACATTGGAAACTAAATATTAAAGTCTAAAGAAAAGCTAGTGGATTGGCCATCTCTTAAAATGTTCACATAAATTAAGAGAAAGATGTTTTGTTGCTTGATTGTGCCATGATTGGTCCCCAGCAAATGCATCTGTTCAGATTGAACAGGGACCTTGTCAGCACTCCCCAGCCACTCCCCAGCACATGCCAAATGAGTAAACCATCTATTCTGTCTACAACCTACCCACATGGAACTCAAAGGTTTCCAAAGAAATTTTACTAAGAAGGACAAATAAATGAAACAGAGGCACAAAAGATGTACTCTAGAGATAGAAATACAAACGAGGGTGATGCTTTCAGAATTCAGATCTCTGCAGCAGTTTAGATTCTGAGCTATCATTCAGCAATTGAGACAAAAGTTCCATGAACAAGACAGGGAACCTTGCATAGAGTGGGGCTGAACCACACAGCTGGTTTGGGGTTTCCTTTTGTTTGTTTGTGTGTTTGTTTGATTTTGCTTTTGTTTTGTGTGGGAGTTTTGTTTGTCTTGTTGGTTTTTTGTTTGTTTGTTTGTTTGTTTGTTTCTTGGTTTTCCAAGATAAGGTTTCTCTGTGTAGCCTTGGCTGTCCTGGACTCATTTTGTAGTCCAGGGTGGCCTAGAACACATAGAGATCTGGTTGCCTTTCAGAGTGTTGGAATTACAGGCATGCACCATCATGCCTGGCTTTCTTTTAGATTTTGAATGTGTGTTTATATGTGTGTGTGCATTTTTGTATGTGAGT
This sequence comes from Acomys percivali, assembly GCA_907169655.1. Taxonomy (NCBI): domain Eukaryota; kingdom Metazoa; phylum Chordata; class Mammalia; order Rodentia; family Muridae; genus Acomys; species Acomys percivali. The sequence goes on from OU015744.1 coordinate 76,113,820, forward strand.
TGGTATGTAAATGTTCACATTCAAGTGTGTGTATGTGGAGATCATAGGTCAATGTCAAGTGTCTTTTTTGATTATTCTCCATCTTGTATTTTGAGACAAAATCTGTCACTGCACTTGAAGCTTGTCATTTTGTTCCAATGTTTGCCCATCTCCATCTCCTTGGTCTCTCTCCCCGTAACTAGCATCACATGCACAGCTACCATCAAACCTGGCTTTTATATGAGTACTTGAAGTCTAAACTCAGTTCTTCCTGCTTTCATGGCAGGCACTGTAAGCTGAGTCATTAGATGGATGCAATGTGGTTTTGATAGATATCTTTTTGTTAACTGACCCTCAGTTTAAAAAAATGTGTGTAGTCATAATATGGCTTTCATTTTTAAGTACATGTATAGAGAAATACATATTTGAAACATTTCATTGAGATAAGAGTAAGACTTTAAAATATTAAGATTTTATATTGGTTTCCTTTATGTTACAATATTTTTTTTCTAAATTGACAAATAGTCTGAAGTCCATTTCTATACCTTTAAGAAAAATCTAGTAAGGTCACTTAGCTGAATTTACATAAGCCATCAATTATTGATCTGTAGATGAATATTTATTTACACAGTTTTACTTTGGTTCCTGTGTTGAATCTTTGCCTTTTAACAATGTGTTAGAGAAGAACTTCTTGGACACGCATGCTAGACGAAATCAAATGAACACGCTTAGTAATCACTGTGTTGAAGACATCATTATTCCAATCACAGTGATTCCATTACATGGAAACACATAAGCAAGTTGGTTTCCTTAAATAATGCCGAGAGGAGGGGAGGACTACATGCTAACATTCTTATGTGTTTAGCCATTAGAAAAGAGCATTTAATTCTGACAGAAGAGTGTTTTTCAACTGTATAAATCATTTATGTATATTTGTTTTATCTTATCCCCTAGATATCTCCTGTTTACTCTAAATCTCCCCAGCTGAGCTTACCAGAGAAGAAAATGATAAAATTCTGTTGATTAATCATTTCAACTGAACATGCAGAAAAAAAAATAGAAAATAAAAATGTAAAATCAGAACACAGGCAGGAGAGCCTTGACACTTCAATCATCTATACCCAGGCCTTCAGAGTAGCTATCAGCAGGCCTTTGAACAGGTGAAGTCCATAGAGCTCATCCTTCGATGCACAGAGTCCTTTGAAGGAGGAGGCTGGTCTCCTTCATCAGAGCATCTGATTGACAGCTAGTGAGAAGAGTAAGTGCTGAACTTGAGGAACATCCCCGGAACATCTCTTCTAAATGATGTTATACAAGCTCAAGATAGGAGAGGCTTATGTATTGGCTTCAGCCCTGGAGGAGCTTGAAGCCTAGGGCAGGGATGAAGAAGTAAGATAAACAGAGCAATGCAGTGCCTAAGGTAAGGTGTCATGTGTCTGCACTACAGTTACAGAATGATCATGTCCTATTTCAGAAACGCAGAGTGAGTCACACACCTGGTGTATCCATCATGACCTCCCTGCGTTGTAATTGGCATACCTGTACTAAGTGCTCAGTAAATGCTACTTTCCTCTCTCCAAGCTATATCAGAATTAATATTCGCAAATGATACATCACTGTTTTCTCTGCTCCCTGAATGCAAGATGGCCAGCTGCTTCATGCTCCTGCTGCCGTCACAGAGTATACCCTCAAACTGTTAACAGAAACAAACTCTTCCGCCTCTGTTGCTTTTATTGATATGTTGTTTACCACATCAACAAGTGACTGGTGCTCCTGTTTCAAAATCTAAATAGAGAAACTTAGTAAAAATAATTGCTATTTTATCACTATTCCACATTACACGTAGGTTTCCTTGGTTCATACCATCTGACTTTGTAGAGTTATTTTTCCTAATACCATATTAGTTTATCAGGACTGTTAAGTTTCAACTTATAGTATATCCTAGGCTTCAGTTTATGACATCATAACAATGCTTACTTAAAACAGTGCCTGATGCAGTCAAGCCCAGGTTCCCTCGGTTGACCTACATACTTTGATATTCTGTTTTGTGCTTACCTCTTTCTTACTTTTTCTTAACAACTGGCATATGTTTTGATTGAAGCACTTAACCATTCTTTTATACTAATAATTAATATAATCTTATAACTAATAGTAAAAGCGATTTGAATGTCAAGAGATTCCAAACACTGTCATGTCACTGCAAAATTATTTGACTTTACCCATAGAAATATATATGCCAAGGAATATTAATTTCTCTAATAAATATGGCATTGCACCTAGAAAAGTACTTCTCAGCCTTTCTAATTCTGTGATCCTTGAATACAGTTCCTTATGTTGTGAAAAGTCCCCACCATAATTTTCTTTCATTGCTACTTCATAAGTGTAATTTTGCTACTCCGAAGAATCACAGTGCAAATGTCTGATATGCAGGATATCTGCTATGTGACCCCTAAAGGAGTAATGACCCCTGGGAAGGGAGCTGCTGACCTAGTAGGACAGAGATATGAGAGGTACAGATCGAAGTCAACCAACTTTCTTCCTTGCCACAACCTATGCTTTCATTACTCTTACATTTCTCTTTAGCAGAACATAGTATAATTAAGGAAGAGTTTTAAATTTTCAAATGGAAGTATAAGCATGAGCCTTTGTGCCAGTTAAAAGAAATGAAAGCCATTAACCTCCACTTTGGGACTGTCAACAGCAGATTTCAGAAGTAAATGTCAAACAGATGTCACTGACCTGAGGAGATGTCGATTTGGCTTGTCTTGGTCTGTGTGGTATTTATGTGGACCCCCACTTTGCTCTCCGCAAGGTCGATCTCCACATTTCCCAAGTTGTCTGCAAAATGACTGAAGAGCAGGAGACCACTGGGGTTCCAAGTCCTGAACTGGAAACTGACTGAGAATAGGTCCTGATTAAGCCTGCCAGGTACCTCCAGGTAGCTTGTAGCATTGAAGAAGACAGGTACTGTATAGGGCTCCACACAAGAAAAACTCAGATTTCCCTACAAGCAAACAAACATTTGTGTGAGTCTATTTACAAAGAGATGGTTCTACAAATCTCAAAACAGTGATGGGATATATATATACACAAACTTAAGGGATAGCACCTCAGCCTGATTCAATGTGTGCCTGGATGATAGAACTTCCTGGAGTGTTAGACCCAATACATGTAATAGTCAGAGTGTACCAGCCCCAGGCAAAAGACTGACAGCTTATCAGTCTGCTCTGATGGCCTTCTTTTATCTTTTGAAGGAATTATCTTCTTAAATATTTTAAGGAATTTGATGACATTATTACCTCTGTTGTATTCTATTATAGGTATAATATATATATATATGTATAAAATCTCCCCAATGCCAAGCTATTCTACTATAGCCCATTGACTGATAAATTTGAAGCACATTGTCTGCCTGAATTACTATTTAAATTGTTTGCTCTGCACCTTCTCAGAAGTGCCTATGCAGAGCCATTGAGGTGTTTTAGGTGATCACTTGCCTGTGTTGTAGGGTTGTGTTCCAGGCAACTTAAAGACCCTTCCTAAGCGTGGTGACTGGTGGTCTAGTGCGGTGGGAGGGTGTGGGTATGAGGAGATGGGTAGACAGGCAGCTGGGTGAATTTCACTGAAATAACAGCTACTAATATCTTTGGGCAAATTTATTATAAAAATATTCACTTTTTTACAAAATGGTCCATTTCATAATCTTTTCCTATCTTTTATTATATGTGTAGATTTTGCTACAAAAATTACTCAGTGGTTGCCTACAAATAATTTGTTAAAATAGAGTACACTTGTAGGTGTCCTATGCTTTATAAAATATTTTTATTATTAAAATTTCTCTCTAGTGTCAAAATGTTTTGTAGGTAAAGTTGGTTCCATGTTGGTGCTTTATAGTTTGAGCACCAAATGGATACATCTCGGGATTAATGCTGAGCTATGTTTAGTTAGAACTAACATATTACTTATTAAAATGCAAAGAATAGAAATGACATTCAGATGATTCGGATTCTACACCATTTTTCAGAAGCATCAATTTCTGATAACAGTGAAAGGACCTATGTGCCATTTTATCTAAAACTTATAAAGCTTAAAAGTTTGTATGTGTATGTGTGTGTGTGAGATATGTGTTTGTGTAAACACATAGTATATTCTGTGTGTTTTAGTAGGAATGAGTAGTAAGTGGGACATATGTTTGTGTGTGACCCTGTGATATATGTGCTTATAATATATAGACTATGTGCATAGTATGTGGTATGCGTGTGTTTGTTTTTGTTCATATACTTTTTTGCTTGTATGTATTCTAATTTCTATGTGAGGGCATGTGCTTGTATGTATATATTATGTGAATGTCTTTATGTATTATATGTATGTTGCATATGTGTGTGTATCTGTACTTGTGTATGGTACATAATGTGTGTGTGAGTGTGTGAGTGTGTGTGCGTGTGTTAGTATATGGGCTATGTGTTTATGTGTGTACATATCACCATGTGGGATATATATGTTTGTGTGAATATTATGTTGTGTATATTAGTCAATGTTTATGTATTGTATGTGGTACATGTGTATGGTGGTTTAAATAATAATCCCATAGTCACCAGGTAGTATGACTGTTTGAAAGGATTAAATAATTTGGGATGTATGGCCTTGTTGGAGGAAGTGTGTCACTTTGAGGTCTCAAAAGCCAATGTTAGGATCAGGTTAGTACCCTCCTACAAACAGGATCTACTGCTCCAGAGACGTGCTCCTGACATGTTTTCTGTCATGATGATAATGGACTAACCCTTAGAACCTGTAATCAAGCTCACAATTAAATGTTTTCTAAGAGTTGCCTCAGTTATGATTTCCGCATAGCAATAGAACAGTGACTAAGATAGTATGTTTATACGCATACATAGTATGTGAATTATGTGGTGGCATGTATAGTATGTAGTGTGTGTTAGTGTGTTTATGTGCATAATATGTGTGTGAATACTGTGTGAAATGCATATGTAAGTTTATGTTTAGTATGGATGAAATGTGTAGGAGTGAACAGGTGTGAAAATATTATGATAAATAACACAATTAAGAAAGAAGCCATGATAATCAGGCGATCTCCTATATAGCGTCTATAGTCTGTATTTGTCATGTAGAGTCACATTAGAAAGTTATTATTCCAGGTTATATCTCAATATTTATAATTTACAAAGCCTTCGAATTTTCTTATAGTATTATTGCATATCACATTGAATGTCTGTGCTCACCTTAGCACACTGTTGTTTAAAGATACTTATTTTTATTTCCTCTATACTTGATTATTTAAAGCTGATCAATTTTCAGTATTTTGTTAGTGTAAATTTCTCATTATGTTTAAGGGAAATCTCCGTCACAGAATCATTTGCTTTAAAATAGCTTTATAGTGTTGTTACTCTTAGTGAAGTCTGCTCACTCGGATGGGCCTATTCATTTATCCAGTTATTCCTTTAATTTTTGTCATTGTCAACCCTGAGCTCAAATCTGGGACAACTGGACCGTAGGAATGCTTTTAGAGGCAGTGTGAAGAGCTGAATAATTATCTCTTTTGGTGGCTTTTAAGTGCATGGGTCCTTAAAAGTGCTCTAGCCCTCCCATATGACAATGATTGATGGGAATATATCCTGGCCTGGCAGAACCACAGGGAAGACCCATGATAAACATTTGTTAGTATCTTTGGGGCTACACAGCAGTACACAGGGAGGCATGCTGCTGAAGCATCCCCATTATTTGGTCTTCTTAAAGAAATCTGAAACCAGTCTCCACATATCCAGAGGTAGCTTAGTGTGAGCTTTCGTAGATCACTCTTTCATTTCCCTAAGAACAAAGGTTTTTTAAGCCATTATTTAATTATTATTCTGGTTTTTCTTTTCTTTTTTTTTTTTTTTTGGTATTTATTTATTTATTTTTCTGTATTTTTTTATTTAATTAATTTATTCTTGTTACATCTCAATGGTTATCCAATCCCTTGTATCCTCCCATTCCTCCCTCCCTCCCATTTTCCCCTTATTCCCCTCCCCTATGACTGTTCCTGAGAGGGATTACCTCCCCCTGTATATGCTCATAGAGTATCAAGTCTCTTCTCGGTGACCTGCTGTCCTTCCTCTGAGTGCCACCAGGTTATATAACTTTAATGTTCTTCCTTGAAAATTCCACATATGTACATAATTCATTCTAGGTACCCTGCTCACACTCTCCTTCCCTGTCAGCTTGTCCTCCTTACAAGTCTTTAGCGGATAGTTTAAAACTATCTGCCTTGACTCAAGCAGCCTTGACTCAAAGCCAGAGTGAGTTCTGAATATGTCAAATATCCACACGTTGTTAGGCAACATTTGCCTTACACTGCTGAACTGAACCCAATATGGTGAAAAGATCCATATGTTTATTGTAATTCAATGCCCCTGGGTCAATATTTTGGACTCTTACCACATTTGATGGCTCTAATTTCTTCCTTCGAGCAAGATCAGTAATATTGACACCATTGTAGTTGATGCTTTCCATGCAGCCCTTAAAATTCTTCCTATTACTGGAACTTGGCTTGCCAGAGAAAGGTATGCCTCCAAATGTTATCTTTGAGAAAAAAATAAATATAATTGTTATAAATACAACAAATATCCAGCACTTTTATCTCAGTCAAAAATATGCAAACATTATAATATGCTGCCTACAAAATATTTTGCTCATTACCTTATGCTGATACTGAAATGCGCAATGGAATCATTAATTCCAATAATTAGATTATAACTCAACCAATAAAATAGCAAACATCCCTTGCATTTTTTTTAAAAACACCAAAGGCATTTTAGAATTGTCTTGAGAGTGTTTTTAAAAGATTTTTACCTAGGAACTTTATTTTATCAAGGAATATTAAAACTATATTTTCATATTTATCATTCAAAGGCATGTTACCAATAAATGCCTCTAGTAACCTCAAGACAACCAGAACTAATATAATAAGCTGATAAAAGTGCAGCCTAAAGCAAGGAATACATATTTACTCTCTGTAGGCTTTGTGAAGTCTGAGGACTGTCTGAGTCAAAGGTTCATTAAAATTATTTTGAGTATAGAAGAGAGCTGAAAATACCATTAGTGTATGGATTAGGGACTTTGTGGGACATAGGAGCTGAAAGCTGGGTAGTCATGTTTGCACATTTTATAGATCCTGTAGCCTTTAAGGACTAAGACCAATCTTCCCTAATATGCTTCTCTGGTTGGAACTGCTTACATGGGGTGTTTTTCACCCTGTCTCTCTCACCATTGTTAAGTTCTGTAACCTCAATACAAATTATACAAAATTATACTTAATCAGTATTGCTAGGAATATTCACTACAGACAGTGCACTAGTAAATACTTATACAATTGCAGTTGTAATGTCAACTTCTGTGAAGCAGATTTTCCTTTCAGTTCCACCATTTCTATTTTTTCCTCTACAGATTTTAATATAAAAGTAATTGTTGAGACATTCACAAAAGTGAAGACATTATGTTTGATGTAAAGTCTTTTCAGGAGGTTGATGGGTAAATTATGTCCCATTATTTGGTGCTATGGCATTTAAAATGCTTAATTAGTTTTAAAGAAAAAGACAAATTAATATAAGTTTAGGATGCAATGCTTTTTAAGAATGCCCCACTGAAAATAAAATCAAGTATTGTCAATCATGTGAAGATGAATATACATCCCTTGCAATGAGTTCATACATGAGAGGAGAAACCAAGAGTAAGCTAAATCACATAGAAAAAATAGAAACCCATTAAAGGAAAACTATAGAGTAACCAAAAATTTTAGAAATATTGAGAAAATACTTGAAAAGTCACAGTGACCTGGCCTTTCTAGGAACTATGAACTTGATACTGATAACAATAACTATAATGCTAAAATGAAAAAAATTTTTGTTTTTTTGGAACAGGGTTTCTCTGCGTAGCCTTAGCTATCTTGGACTCACTTCGTAGAGCAGGCTGGCCTTGAACTCAGAGTTCTACTTGTCTCTGCCTCCCTGAGTGCTAGGATTAAAGGCATGTGCCACCATGCCCAGCTATTGGTAATTTGTTTTGTTTTGTTTTGTTTTGTTTTGTTTTGTTTTGTTTTCAACGTCGTCAAAATTTTAATTTACAACCTGAAGTTTCCAGACCTAGAGTCTTAATGAAAGAATTCAAGAAAGGAAAGTTCACTCCTATATTTCTGGAAGGAAAGCACAAAGCAACCTTTTTCCTCCAGAAGTTTGTGTGCAATTTCTTTTGTTGATTCCTTCTAAAGAGCTCATACTAATCCATCTTATGTTTTCTTCTTTTAAAGTATATTATTAGTATTGTATAAGAGAATGTTTATGCAGGCATGTGTGTGTGTGTTTGTGTGTGCATATACACATGCCATGACACATATGTATATGTCAGAAGACAGCTGTAGAATAGGTTCTCTCCATCTGTCATGTGGGTGCCAGGGTCGAACTCTGTTCCTCAGGCTTGTCAGAAAGCACCTTTACTTGCCAAACCTTCTCTTTGTTTCATAAGATGTTTGGTGCTGGCAACATGGCATTTCAAATATATTCCTATACTTGTTTCACATTACAGATTTGTTCCTTTGGGCAAATGATTTCTTTACCATTGCAATGATGATTCAAATACACTATAAATTTCCCCACGAAGCACCATGCTGAAGCACTGCAATCTAATGTTATAGGATGCTTAGTGGGGAAGTGAGATCTAGTTCAGTTTCCTTAGGATATCAAGCACATATTAGTTTGCTGTTAACTTTTTTTGTTGTGTATTGTCTTTATTCAAATAAAATACAACATTTACCAACCTCTGTAGGAGTAGAGTGCTCTTACAGTATTTTATTGGTAGTATGCATGCTACTCCAAGATCATAAAACGGGGAAGAAAGAGTCTTTAAACCTATCTTCCTTCCTGCTGGCCATAAGAAATACGGGAATGTAGATTGGTGTAATTTGCCACAGGTATAAAAATAATGCCAGAGAAAAGAGACTACAGTGGAATGGCATTTGAAACTAGAGCTGACTGAGAAGAAGATTGGATGCTTTTCATGTAAAAGAGATAAACATGCATCTGTTATATAAGCATAGATACAAATATGTTTCTATTTGTACACATATGTATCTTTATATAAATCTTCTCTGATATATATAATATATGTATATACACACATGTACACCCAAAATATGTATTTTTTGTCTTATCATATGATCTCAGAAAAAATATGATCATATTCTCTTATTACATTAAGGGAATATGAATTACTCATGTTACACAAACAGTGAAAGTCAAAAAGGGATTCAAAGCCAGGATTTCAGCATTTTCGAGAGTACAGGGTTAATTTTCCCTAGGTATAGAGTCACTCCCTTTCCCTCACCCATCCCATGGAAGCAGGGCTAGGACTGTATTGCAGATGGTCATGGCATATCTTACAAAGTACTGTAAATGACATTAACTGAAGAACAGAATAAAGCCAAACATTGGATTACTGCCCCGTCCTTCAGTTTCCCTATCTTGAAGGGAAACAAAGTGTGTGCTCTCAGGCTACCATGTAGTTAGCAGTTTGACTACTGACAGTGATCTGCCCACTTCATGGTATAATAACACCTCAGAGAGGAGGGAACAGGGAAAACTTTTGGGCCACTTTCATAGACATTAGTAACATCAACATTGAGCCATGTCAAAGGTGCAACGTATTCCATCACTTCTCTTAGATGATGATGTATGTTGCTCGGAATGGAAACAGGTGTATTCAGTTTACTCCTAAAACTGTTGCATTGGATCCTGCTTGTACTAGCTGGCTCATCAGGACTGGCATTAAACAGAACCTTATTAAAACACAAATAAGATAGTGGTCAAATTAAACTATATTCAACAGAGTGTTAATATCTACTCAGAAGGAAGCTCTACACTTACTATGATATGTGCTCTTCTGTTTATGTATGCAGCAATCTGTAACTGATCTGATGTAAGTACTGTGTTGTGCACTGGTAATGCAATGGGCATCTTTTTGCAGTCCGCTGACAAGCCCCATCCCCAACTCAGTAAAATACAATTTATATCATGAAATTCCTGTGGTATTTACACTATGACAATGAAAGAATCAGACCAGTGATTTCCTCCTTTTCCGCTCTAGCAAGAGTTTCTTGGGACTTCCAGCACACTCCATCTAAGCGTTAATGCCCTTTGCCTCAGACCACTCTGCAAGAATGGAAGTCAAGTAGTTTGTAGGAAGCAGGACACCCTCTTTGTGGACATGGAGAGGACTGGCTCTGTTATCCTTCAGATAAAGGTTTAATACTTCAATATGAATTATACAAAATGTGCATTTGTAGTTAATTTTACCAGCCTATGTAGTGGGAATCTACTTCCTGTCTTGATACATCAAAGAGACGTGGGCAACTGCTCTGATATCTACTCTTAAATAGGCCCCAGATTTCTTTAAATGACACACAAAGAAAGTATCTTTACTACTTAATATCAATTACAAAAGTGGACATGATCACTTTTACTATGAACCATGATGTTTATTATTGTTGTTTCTGAGAAGAGAGGCTATCATGCACTAGCTTCCCAGTGAGAAACAATAAGTCAATCCTCATCACTTTTTCAGTTAATTTATATTTCCCCCTACTACTTAGATAAAAAAAAATATACCAAACTCATTCTAGTCATTAGCTGATACAGTCAAACATGGACTTGTGCTGTTTAGAAAAAGAGGAGTTTAACTCATTGAAATCCTAGAACCGTTGGCCTTGTGTGGAATGTGTTGCATGTGCATGAATATGCACAGATTGCATTAAAAACTCAATAGGGTCTGTGACCCCAAATCTTTAATTATGGTTTTTGAAAATTGGAATTATGTTTGCCTATGGCTAATGCTTTAGGATGTCTTCCTGTTCTGTGATACTTCAAAGTTTATTAATGGGAGATGAATAATTCATCTGCAAGTTCCCTCATACACTGGAGCACAAAGTCACAAGAGATGTGCCATCAAGCTACAGAAGATAAAAAATTTCTTGGACTTTCATATTCCTTCACTTTTCCAAGAATTATTTTAGTTTTGAAATTATAATATAATTACATCACATCTTTCTCTTTCCTTCCTCCAAATTCTCTTATGTATCTCATTTGCTCTCTTTCAAATTCATGGCTTCTTTTAATAATCATTTGGAGTTGAATTTTTTTGAGGAACAGTAATTTAGCCTTAAGCATATATTCTTATGTTAATAAGTCTCCATTGACATATAAAATGTATATCAACTCAGATTTTTTTCACCACTAATTTTATGAAGATCACATCCTGCATTATTAAATTTTTACATATAGCTGGTGAGTAACAGAGACACACACACACAAACACACATACACACAAACACACACACACAAACACACACACACAATGGGCGCATAGATTTCTGCTTTCTCAAATGTAGATGACAAGTAACATAAAGCTTCTTAGCAACCTCAGACAGTATTCCAATATATTACAAAAATTTAAAGGAATCACAATTCTTGACATATCTTTGATACAGTGTGAAACACTGACTGCTGGTAGATTTTGACAACCCAATATTATATCTTGCCCTGTTCTGTCTCATGACTTTTTGTTGTGTTGAGGTTGGTTGTAAAATATACAGTACAGCAATTGACCAGAAAAAGAATGACAGTATCAAATTAGATGCTAAATCTGACAAAATATTCAAACACCATAATTTTGTTCCTTACCACCCTGATATTTAAAAATAGAAAAGATTTATTTGTATTTTTCAATAACTATCACAGAATTAGGACATAACTTTTCAGTTATTTGAAGAGCTAGCCTTGGAATACTTTGGGAGGTTATGAAAACATTACTGGTTCTATGAACTGAGAAATTCTGGAAGCCTCTAGCTGAGTGACATGCCATGCTTTTTATTTTGCTTGGATGTTGCTCCTGAGTATGTAGTGCTTCTTTTCCCCTACAACAATTACATACAACATTCTCAAGGATTTACACCTGTATAGTATAAACAGATTGATAGATTGATAATTTACTTAAATCCTAATATATCAACTTGAATGTTATAAAATTATAACATATATATGTATGTATATGTATAACAAGGTGATCATTGATTTTTTTTTTTCGAGGCAGGGTTTCTCTGTGTTGCCTTGGCTATCCTGGACTTGCTTTGTAGACCAGGCTGGCCTCGAACTCACAGTGATCCACCTGCCCCTGCCTCCCAAGTGCTGGGATTAAAGGTGTGTGCCACCATGCCAGGCTGATCATTGATATTTTAAGAAGTTGTTATATGTCCTATATATTTATTTATTTTGGGGTGGCATTCATATACTCCATTATGTTTTTAGGGGTTAAAGGACATCATAAGTGTCTATATTCTTGTTTACTTGTAGATTTACAGAACTGAATTTAGAGTGCCAGACATGGCAGCAGATGCCTTTACCTCCTGAGCAATCTCACTGTGCCAGAGTATTCTAAAAATCAGAGGAAGGACAGCAGGTTACCAAGAAGAGACTTGATACCCTATGAGCATATACAGGGGGAGGTAATCCCCCTTAGGAACAGTCATAGGGGAGGGGAATAAGGGGAAACTGGGAGGGAGGGAAGAATGGGAGGATACAAGGGATGGGATAACCATTGAGATGTGACAAGAATGAATTAATTTTAAAAAATAGTTCATTATATAGAAATTAAAATGTATCTTAACGTATAATCTTTAAAATATTCCATATGTCCTTTATGACAACTATGTCTAGGAAAACAAGAGTTTACTAAAAGACCTATCTATAGTCGTGAATTTATAAATGATGATATAAATTAGAAGTGGGGATTCTAAAATTAAATATACTACAGAAATGAGTGAACTTACCGTATATGACATACCACATAGTTTCATTAGTAATAAACATCATAACTCATCACCAGTTGTGATGGTTGAGAATAGCAGGTCCATGAGGAACGGCATGGAGCTTAGGGTGTTAGAATTAAAATGAGGTATAGATTTTTCATAGCTGGAGTCCAGAGGGAAGCACCTAACACCATTTGAGCATACTCCTGAAGGGACTTCAGACCAGTCCAGAGGGGATGGAGGACACCAAAAAACCAGTACCTTCTAAACACACCAGGATTGATGTGCATATGAAATCGGTGAGACTGAGGCAGCATGCATAGGGTCTGCACAGGTCTGTACCAAATGGGTCCTAGACCTGAAAGGAGAAGTGGTCATATGCTCCCATCCTTAACCTAGACACTATTCCAGTTAATGATCACTTGCAAATAAAATTTAGTTTTCTCTAAAGGAGTCTTACCGGGGAAAGAAAGTATCTTTAAGGGTAGACTACATGCCCAGAAGAATATGGCCAAACAAAAATAAACTAAATAGTAGCTTTGGAGGCCCCTTGTCTCATAATGTCATGTCAGTGATTTCATTCACATTTAAAATTATATTTTTGATTTATTTTATTTATTCATGAATGTATTTTCTCTCTCTTTACCCTACAGGTCCTTTGTGTATATATTATGACTTTCACTTTAGTGTGCAGGTGAGTTTCTTGCCTTTTGGGGGTGGGGGCTCTTTTCCTTCCGTATGTTTTGTCCTATTCTGGTGTGTTGGTTTTTGTTTTATTTAACTTTACTATTTTCCCTTAGAAGCCTGTTTGTTTTCTAATGAGAAAAAGAAAGGAGGTGGAAGGAATGTGGGGAGGAACTGGGAGACATAGAGGAAGGGGAAACCATAATTAGTATATATTATGTGAGAAAAAAAGCTATTTTCAATAAAAGGTAAATCAGCAATTAAAAATATACTGTAATTGCATATATAACTTGTTAAGCAAATTAGATTTAAGGATTTTTCCTTTTTATAGTGAAGGAAGGGGAAAGGGCTTGAGCAGGTATGTAATTAACGGTAAAGCAAGAGTAGGGCAGGCGTTCCCTCCTCCTCCATCACAGCTCTGAATCCTCCTGTGTACCTCGTAGTCCAAGTCCAGGTAGTCAAACTCTCCATTGGTGCGGAAATGCTGCATGCTCCTGTCCAGGGTCAGGTTGATGCTGCGTCCCTGGCGCTCAATGAGTACAGAATGCCAGTGGTGATCATCCAGCAGGCTCCCTGAAGTCACAGATGTGTGGCCATAGATGGGGCCAAGCTGGTTGCTTCCTGAGGAGTGGAAACAAAAGAGAAATAAAACATTGACTACACTGCCCACTGTGCATGGGGCAGACCTTCCCTTTATGATGTAAAGCCAGCATGCAATCGGAGATTTGTCTATTTGGAGTTAGTGTAGGAGAATCAGGACTTTTACAAAAGACCTATATAGAAGCTATTAACAGTGAGGAAACACTTGTTCTTTTTTTTTTTTTATTTCTTTTAAGATTTATTTATTTATTAAGTATACAGTGCTTTGCCTGCATGCACGCCTGCACACCAGAAGAGGGAGCCAGATCTCATTATGGATGGCTGTGAGCCACCATGTGTTTACTGGGAATTGAACTCAAGACCTTTGGAAGTTCAGACAGTGCTCTTAAGCTCTGAGCTATCTCTCCAGCCCCCACTTGTTCTCCTAAAAAGAAAATGCCAACTTTTTTGGACCCTGTTGAAATTTCTGTTAAGTTTTGCTGGGTGGGTGGACTTATCAGATCGATGTCACGTGGGCTCAGGTGCCTGATGGCTTGGGATCCAACAGTGCCACCATTAGTCTGATGTTCAGAGGAGGACAAAGTACTCACCTACATAATCCTTGTTTCTTCATGCATGGTGATGAACTCAAATATGTCTGGTGATAATGATATGTGTGTGTGTGTTGTGTGTGTATGTGTGTGCACATTTACATGTATGTGTATATGTGCATTTGTGTAAGCATGTATGCATGTGTGTACATTCATACGTGTGTGCACATGCACATATGCAGGCATGCATGTGCACAGTCATCTTTGTAATGGGAGACCAGAAGGACAAGAAAAGAAATGAAAGAGGAACAAATCTAAGCAGCAAGTTTGTCTTGAGTTTTATGATTTGAAACACGCACACACACACACACACACACACACACACACACACACACACACACAC
>OU015744.1:76128875-76160183 GCA_907169655.1 Acomys percivali
GGAGAAGGAGATTACTAATGATGGATAGCATTAAAGAGTGGCACTAGGTGTTTGAGTAGATATATTTCTACCGCTGTCATAAACCCAAGCCTGCCAATAAAACTTTAGAAGTGAACTACTTTTCAGGGAAATAGTAATGAACTCTTTTTGGTGAGGTCATGGAACAAGCAATGTGTTTCACAAAGCTAATGCCACATCTCTATAAACCACAGTTGATGTTCAAAGGTTACTCTACATGTTTTATTAGAAAAAATGTAAGATGAAAACAGCTCTGGAAAAAGATAAATATCTCTGCTGGAAATACAGCTCAGTGGACACACTGACACACTTAGTTGGGTTCCCGGGACCAGCACTATAGAAAGAGGTAAGTCTCTTTCAGGCTCTCCTCTCCTTCCCAAACACACACTGCGGCACACTGTGTTCCCCTCCATGTGCACATGCAAAATAAAATGCATAAATATAATAAAAATAACATCTCTAGACACAACTCAACTTTGGTGTGTATGTACACACAGATGGATGTTTTATAAATGCTTTGGTTTGGGTTCTGGTTCCACCTCTGACCCTTTCCCTTTCATTCTACAGGGTCATGTGTTAAAAATAGTTTCAAGCCCCACCCCCACCCCGCCCAAGTCACAAAACAAATGCTTGTTCATGATTACAGATGAAGAATATTATGAAGAATAAACAAGTAAAATGAAATGCAAATTATTTCTTCCAGTAAAAATAGTTTGATCTATTTCTTTCCAGATGTTTTCCATATACAACCTTTTAATTATGTATATAGATTCTGTATACATATTCATATATATATGGTGAAACCTTTGATATATTAGTTATATTTTTGAGAAGGCTGAATATTCTATGTGCTTCTTACCGTGCTACAAAGTTGCTGCCTCCCTGGGTAAAAAGGCACACCCACTGAAGCTCACTGTAAAATTAAGAGAGCATCATCCCACCCCTGACACTGCACAAGGTTCCTGTACAACTAGTCTCTTCCAATGGGAAGATTATTAAGTCTTTTGACCTACACCCAGGTATGGATATAAGTGAATTGAAGTGCGATGTAGAGCCGTGTTTCTCAACCTTCCTCATGGTGCAGCCATGTAGTCTATTTCCTTATTTTGTTATGACCCTCAACCATAACAATTTTATTGCTACTTCATAACTCTAGTTTTCCTACTGTTATGAATCATAATGTACATATGTGTGGTTCCCAATGGTCTTAGGTGACCCCTGTGGAAGGGTTATTTGACATGGAAATGGTTCATGACCTACAGGTTGAGAACTGCCGATAAAGAGACTTACAGTAATATAGCTATCTTGAAATGTGGAAATCTTATTGACACTTTTTTACCATAGAAAATCTTATGGGCTCTGACTACCAGCACTTAGCTCCTATATAACATCTACTCTAAGACATTATAAGACAGACATACAATGTGTTCATCTGCTGTCACTATGAAGGTAGGAAAAAGTTTTCTTCCAACAGCACTGTTGAGAATAGTTTCTTTTCCAGTGGTTTTGCCAAAACTATTTAAAATATTCTCTGCATGATGAAGGAGATACTGTACATCGATTTACTTGCAGGTTCTGTGTTCATTCCTCATTGGATTTTATGCATTTCTCAGTTGCTGCTTCTGCTCTCCAGCACTGAAGGTCACTCAATATCATCTCACTCAGACATATATAATTATATAAGTACTCAATATTGCTGGCGGCCATGCTCATCTTCCAGGGCCATGAAAGGCAAGACTCAGTGGTTGCCTGGGCAGTAAGTAGGCTACAGGTCAGGAATTGGAGCTTCTCATCACTCAAAATGCCATGATGGCCAGTTATACATTATATACCTTAATTGTCTTTAAATAACACATAGTTTATCTCTATAAATTAAAATGTATACATATATACTTATAGGAAAAACGTGTATACACATAAAAGTAAGTCTTTGTTTAAAATAGACTAAAAAACCCCTAAAATTAAACACATTTTAATCTGAGAAACTTATTGATAAATTTTACTTTTCCTTCAAATTCTGAAGTTGAATTGATATTGAAAAAATATATCTTTGGACTTAAGACTTAAATTTTTTTCATACATTTCTCAAGTTTTTATTTTGCTTTTTTATTATTTTTGTTTTTTATTAATTAATTTATTTATTCACTTTACATCCTGGTCACGCCTCCATCCCTACTCTCCTCTCAGTCCCACGCTCCACCCCTCTCCCCTACCCCCTTTTCTATTCCTCAGATAAAGAGAGCCCCCCTTCCTATCCACCTGAGCTCATCAGGTGGCATCAGGACTGAGCATGTCTTCTTCCCCTCTGACCTGGGAAATATGCAAACTATGTCAAATGTTTGAAGCTATGTGGTCAGATAATTTTACCCAAAATATTATCAGCAGAATAGTAAAAAGAATCCTTTTGTCACTTACACATAAACTCTAAAAAGACACGTTAATTTGACAGAAGTTATTATCTTTCATTTTATTGTTTTTGTGGTTGTAATTAATGTAATAGAGTATTTGGTATCATTAGTGTTTAAATTTTTGGGGTTATTTTTTTTATATCCAAAGCACATATTTTCTACTTGCAGCTTGAAACTGTTACAGAGTAATGTGATTGTTTTTTCATGAATAGCATTAAATTTGTATATATAACATTTGCATGTTTCTCAGCTTCATTTGTACTTTATTTTAATGTAAAAAACCAACCCCAGTGATTTTGTATAAGTGTGTGATACATTTTCATCATTTTGTAGTTTGAAAATGGAAGTTATGTAGTCAAGGCTCTATGCTTATGACAATGCATTATTGCATGCTAATAACCCAAATTCGATGTGTTTCTAGACTTGACAGTGATCCTCAAAATAAGTTAGCACACAGGGCTCAAGACATCCTCAGGTCTTTCTGCTTCTGGGTTAACTCACTCATTATGATCATTTCTAGCTCAATCCATTTATCCACAAATTTCGGCATACTAGCCCAATGAGCATGTCCCACGAAAGCCTTCTCTTACCAGGAAACTGGGACAGAGGGGAGGACATCCTATTGGGACTCTAGATGAGAGAACCATGGGAGAATAGCAATGTAGAAGGATCCAGTGGGTCCTAGAAACCTACAAGTAGAACATTATGATAGGCAGATTTGGGCCAAGGGGTCCCGCTCAAACTAAGGCACTAGCCAAGGACAATACTGGCGGTAAAATTTAAACCCCTACCCTGATCTAGCCCATGGACAGGACAGTCTCCACACTTGAGTGGAGAGAGGGATTTGACTTTCTCATGTACTCTGGTGCCTCACATTTGAGTATGTCCCCTGGAGGGGGAGACCTAGTGGCACTCAAAGGAAGGACAGCAGGTCACCGAGAAGAGACTTGATACCCTATGAGCATATACAGGGGGAGGTAATCCCTCTCAGGAACAGTCATAGGGGAGGTGAATAAGGGAAAAATGGGAGGGAGGGGAGAATGGGAGGATACAAGGGATGGGATAACCATAGAGATGTAACAAGAATAAATTAATAAAAAATAAATAAAATAAAATAAAATTAAAAAAAAAAAAAGACATCCTCAGGTAAGTTCAGAAGCTCAAGATAACACAGAAGGGCCAGCAGGCTACTAGGATGGGACCTGATAGGCTGTGATCATATGGTGGGGGAGGAGGTCCCCTTCTGTCACAGACCTAGGGGAGGAGAATAGGGTGAAAGAGGGAGGGGGAATGGGAAGATACAAGTGAGGGATAACAATTAAAATGTAATCTGAATAATTTATTTTTAAAAAAGGTAACACAGGATAGAAAATTCCAGCTGGCAAGTTCTCTCTTGAGTGTTTTAATCTTCAATTTTGTGGTTTCCTCTGGTACTACTACACTTAATAAGTGTTTTTCAGTTACTCATTTATTTTTAAATTTTTGTTTTTGTAGAATTTTTATTATAGCAGAGAAAATAAATCCTTGGACTATATGTTGCCATTTGAGTGTTGCTCCTATATGGAACCCAGAACACTAAGTGAAGCAAGCAAAAAAAAAAAAAAAGTGTCATTTCGTGGTACAGTCTGGAATTCTGAATGCAACTGTCAAGGCTGTGAACATTTTCTTCAGCAATATGTGAGTCTCAGATATGTTATCAGCAAGCCAACCCGCATTGGCTCTGTCTACTTAAAACCCGTGAGGCAGCGGTGGGTGGGGGTGGGGGGGTGGCAAGATAACAGCCCCATGAGTGTTCCTATTCTCCCACCAATATTTCTTTCCCTTGCTTCTTTTTAATAGTTTCATTAAATTCAAACATTTATTTCCACACATTTTTACTCTCTTCACTTATAAAACAAGTCAAAAACTGTGTTCTCTCCATCCTTCAGAGAGTGAGTAAGCAGCAAGCTCCATATTCGCCGAGACAGTATTCACCCATCTGTCTCCATGTCAGCTGATATCTTAGATGTGTTACATAGCATTGGTCATTTCTCTTTTCTTAGATTCTGAGGTACTGCACACACTCTACTTCACTCTCCACTTAATGCTAATCCCTCACCTCATACTGCACTCTCTGCTCATACTCTGTAATTGACTCTATATAAATACCTTTTGTTTATGTTATACGAAGCACAAATGTTCTGTATTCCTATTAATCCTTGTAGTTACTTCTGCTCTTGTTTTATATTTTAGTTCTGAAAATGGCATTAACCATTCAATTAGTGACCAAGCCTAAATCCTAGGGATAATTCTTTGTTTCTATTCTTTCTTCTTGCTTCATACACAATTCATCACAGATCATGATGAATTTACCACTAACATAAAATTTTATCTCCCCTGTCAATTTTTTATTGATGCCAGCACCATCTCTTCCTGGAAATGAATGCGTCTTGTTTGACCCCCATGCTGACTTGGGCTTCTTTTCCCATGAAAGTCTCAAAGCATATACAGAGTGAGCATCATACAGGTTTTCATTCTTAATATCCGGAACATGTAGCTTCCTATAGAATCTGAACATCTTCTGGCATTCCTCTCTTGTTTCCAGAAATCCACTCTATGTATACATCTAAAAGTTGCTTTTTGTTCCCTGATCATGTGAGGTCTTTCAATAGTCCAACCCATCAAGGCCTCTCTCTTTTGATGTTTTCTTATTTTTTTTTCCATCACTTAGATCTTATCTTTGACAATGTGTTTTTCCCTAAGGGAGGGTTTTTCTTCATTATGTATTCTGATGTTGGTCCTATTGCTTCTTAATATGTCATTTAAATCTGAGCACAGTATAATACATGCTTATTAAATTGACTTCCTAACACTCATACTTTGAAGTCATTTATTTTTATCTCACTGGAGTAGTTCACAAAGTTAATGAGACCATGTCTTCCTGTTCCCTGATGTATGCTACCAGTTACTGTAACATTGAACATAGTAAAAGTGTTTCAACAAACATTTTGTTAAATAAGTAGTATTATGGATTGAGCCTAAAGTATTCCCCAAAGTTCAATGGTTAATATCTTGCTCTCAGCTGCTGAGGTTAGGAAAGGTGATTGGATGATGATTGCTTCAATTTCGTGCATGGATCAGTCAGTCCGCTGATGAAATAACGATTTGCTAGTGCTATTGAGATGTGACAGGCACTAGGGAGTAGATCTTGGTTGAAAGAAATAGGTCACAGCAATTGGGTCACTAGTGCCTATCCTGTTTCTATATTCTTCCACTCTTTCTGTTTCTTGGTCCCCATGAGCATCTTTCTTCAACCAAGCCCTTTCTCCATCAAGTTCTACCCCACACACAAACTCAGAGCTATGGGTCCATGGGCTATGGACTTTCACTTTTGCAACATAAAGCAACTTGCAAACATAAACCTTTACTATGTTAAGTAATTTTTTCAGGTATATTGCTAAAATGTTAAAAGTGATTAATAGAATAGGTATAAAATAGATAATCTGCCACCATAGATGAACAAATTGAAAGTAGAATATGAGATCTTTGCATTCCAGGTTTAAAGGGCCATGTAACATTTAAAATGCTTTGGACTAAGTTATTTTATATGTATGAGTGCTTTGACCATCAAGGTCAAAAGAAGTCATCAGATCCTTGTGAGCTATCATGTGTTGCTGGGAATGAGCCCGAGACTTCTACAAATGCAGCCAGTGCGCTCAACTGCCGAGACATCTCTCCACTGACTTATTTATAAATATTTTAGTGGTAGGAAAAAATAATAAGGAATTACAACAAACCTAGATTTAAGCTGAGGACCAGCTTGGCTTTCTTCAGTTCCAAGGTAATGTAATCCCCTTGCTGTCCTTCACCATGCAAGATTATGCCTTCACTTTCAGAGGTCTTAAATTTCAAAGATATGACATCTTTGAGTGTTTTCATCTTCTTGTTTTTGAATCGATATGGTAACACAACATGGCCATCAAAGTTGATAACGTCAGCCCCTGAGAAGAGAGAGAGAGAGAGACACTCCATTAGTCTGGTTGTATAGTTGAATATCCACTATCTGCCAGTGCCTACTTGGGAAAATGGGAGTTAAAACAATGTTTTCCTGATAAAGTATCAATCCCAGTCCTTTTCTCTTTCTTTTAATTTACCATGTGTCCTAAAGTGGATTTCCTAGAGTGAGTAAATAAGAATCATTATATCTATCAATATAGACTTTTACTTCATTTGCTATATTAACAATGAAAACTCAGTTAATATAAATATGGTTGAAATTTCAACTTGGGAATGTATAGTTAATTGTAAAGGAGTAAAGAAAAGCAATTATTTGAGAGGTTCATATGACATGCATTGATAATGTTCACCCTATGTCCCAATGCTTTCCAGGTCCATCCCCTTTCCATACACATACAATTTTGTGTCCCTATATTTTTTCTGAAGGCCACTGTGCATTGTCCAAATAGTCCTTGATGTGTCATCTTCCAATGGTCAATTTACCAGGGCCTATATGCTTATAGAAAACTATCTGTCCCTTTCCCAGCAGCGTCTGACTGCTAATAGTGCCACAGTATGGTTGGGGCTCTGTGCCAAGTTCAACTCTCTATGCTGTGCTTTGGTCTGGCTTGGGCTTGAACAAGTTTTGCCCATGATATCCTAATTGCTTGAAGTCAAGTACCTATAGCTTCCTTCCAGAAGACACTGTTTCCTAGCAACCCAACACCACCTCTGGCTCTTGTACTCTTCCTGGAAGATGGTTTAGCTCTTAAAAGATTATGTAATTTTTTTCTTCCTTAAGAAAGGTAATTCCTTGCAATTTAATAAACACATTTAAATTTAATAATTGGTTCTCTCTCCTAAATATAAGTACACAGTAACTTGAAATATAATGTTGTGTCGTATACTGCTTTTATGTAGTGTAACATTTTTAATAAGTGTGCTATAGGATTTAGGAGTTTGTAACTAAGTGAGCTTTAAGCACCTTCTTCCAGCATGTCTTCTTGAGTAGCTTCAGATATCTGTCTCAAAGTCCATATCAGTCTCTTGCATTTGGAATGGGGAAACTGCAGTTGCCATTTCTGAGCTGGGAAAAAAAAATAAGCCTCTCTAGCTTTACTGTGACTAGAGTGGCTCTAATTTGAATGTAAGGGATTACATTAAAATTTTCCGAAGTAAGCGATGTGCAGACTGTGTGCTATGTTTGCTCCGTTACTGCTCATTGTTTAGTCATTTGGCCCCTTGTTCAGTGGTAAGAGTGACAGCAGGGTATGTGCTGTCCATGCCTGGGCAAAGGGTCCCCAGGTGAAGGAATGGGCATAAGTAGAGTCATTAAAATATGGATCAAAATATTTCTATAGCTAACAGGGGAGTTACTATTTTGGGATATTATGAAGATATTTTCAAAAATCCCATGTTTCTTAACCTTTTAATTTTGAAATTACAGAAAATTTAGTCAAACTGGGTTTTTCTAGTACCTGGAGATAATAGTTCTGTACAAAGCCAGCCTTTAGGCTACGAGAGCTCTTCCTAAAACACTCCCATAGGAGGACAGCGGAGAAAAATAACAGAGAGTTGAAAGCCTGTTGGAGAAATGTTCTGGTTTTCTGGCATGTAGTCAGATCCAGCACCACAAGGAAGAACTTGATTTCCCTGGTAAGTGGAACAATTCTTTCTGCCTGTCATGTCCTCAATGTGGTGGCAAAAGGTGTGAGGACTACCATCTCCTGTCCCTTTTGAGAACCACCTGTCAATGCCAAGCACTTTTTCCTCTACAAAGTGAACTGCAACAACTGTTTCTAACATTACTTCAGGCTTAAAGCTCTGTTTTCCACAAAGCCATCAAAAGCTTTCTCATGCTGTAAAGATGCAGAGGTGATCATCTTGAACCTATGCTTTAAGCCATAGTTTGAACAATGCTATGTTTTTAAAAGTTCAGAGAAGGGCTAAGGAGATGCCTCAGTTGGAAAAGCACACAAAAAGCCAGGTGTGGTGAGGCAAGCTTTTAACTTCAGCCCAGGATAGGTAGAGACAGGAGAAGCTCCCGAGCTTATTGGTAAGCCTGTCAACTCCAGGTTCAGTGACACCTGTCTCAAAAACAGAAGGAAGAGAGTGGCTCAGGAAGAAGACACGTGACTTCACAGGCACAAGCATTCCCATGCACACACATCTAAACATGGTCATATCATGGCGGCACTCAGAGGAAGGATAGCAAGCTACCAAGAAGAGAGTTGTTACCATATGAGCATATATATAGGGGGAGGAGGTCCCCCTCAGTCACATTCATAGGGGAGAGGAGTAAAAGGAAAATGAGAGGGAGGGAAGAATGGGAGGATACAAGGGATGGGATAACAACTGAGATGTAATATGAATAAATTAATAAAATATAATAAAAAATAAAGACTGAAAAGATAAAAAAAAGAAAGAAAATAAATTCTTAAAGGCATGTTCATTAGTTGAAAGTTCCAAAAGCCAAACTTAACCTTGTAACTCTCAGTTTTCCTACAATCAGTGAGTGCTCTTGCTCATAAAAAGCCTTTCATAACCACCAGACTCCTGTTGCCCATGTCTGTGAATCACAGGGGTTTATTTTTAATACAGAGGCTGGGGGGAAACAATCATTAAGTCCTGGCTTCTGCTCACACTGCAAAGCCAATTAGACTAGAGCGTAATCATCCATACTGTCATAGCTGAATTCCAGTGGCAATATCTTCATCATCCATGATGAGAGATAAAGGCAAGAAAAACGGTATCCAGTTTTCAGATCTTAGGTTGAATTTATAATTCCACAGCTGGTAGAAATTCCTTTTTGTCTTGAAAGGTGGATAAATGAAAAGTGCAAGGAAGGAGTCAGTTATGACCTCTGGAGAGTAATTTTGCCACCAGCTTCCTATCAGTGACAATTGAATAATAGAGCCATGTTTGTTTTATATGCCTTCTATATATATTAATTGTGACTTATGATGCTTCTCATTCAAATCTCAGGAAGCAAATGTCCCTTCAGCCTAGATAGAGGCAAGAAATTTCTACCTTTATATGTTCGTATAAATAGAAATATCTACACAGTGCCAAGAACAAAATAGTTATTTGTGCATTCCTGCCTCACAGCACAATGGAGAAGTGTGACAGAGAGAGTGGGTGTGGCTTATTGCCTCTAGACAGTCCTGTAGAATTGATAAAAAATCAGGCAGGGAAGAGATTCACATTGCTCAGATTCATTTTACCCATCACAAGTCATTTGTGGTGGGTTGAAAAACTGATAAAACGATCTTTAAGCCAGACTTCTTCCATTACAAAGTCAAACCTCTTTCTCTATGAATAGCTTTGTAATATCCACAGATGTGAGTAAAGAGCTAATATGGAAATTATAAAGCTCCCTGAAATGATCTGTGTAATATAATTTATACTTAAATACCTATCATGATCCTTTGAAGGGTCTGGAATATTGTATAATGATGCAAATAACATCCACCACAGATTATTTCTATTTCTTATGAAAAAACATTAAAATTTCACTTGATGTCTAATAATATATTGGGCTTATTTTAGGACAAGCTACTTTTTTTTCTGTGATTCTGATTACTTATCACTCCCCAAAGTTAAGATTTCTATGCAGAGATTAAATATGTGTGGTCGAACTGTTTAAGCAATTTGAACAACAATAATGGCTATTCAAAAGTGAATGCCAAATCATAGTGTTTCCACAATTTTGCTTCTAACAATAACTCAGGGATCTGGGAGTGTGCCCAACTCATCAAATCCTCTTGCAATGAGGCTGTTTTTGTTTTGTTAGTTAGGCTACTGGTTTTATACTCTCTGAATTTTTACAATTTCTTTTTCTGGAGAAGTGTTTACCATATTGTATTCAAATACCTTGGATATGTTTCTACCAAAAATGTGCATTTTCACACTATTACATAACATATATTAAAATTGGAAACAAAGTCATCCTCAGGGGAGATGAATATTGTTAATGATGAGTAGTTGTTAAAATGTTAAATTTTTATACATTTAACTACCAAGTTATGCAACTATCTAATCTAAAGTATGGCATAATGTATACATTACAAATAAATTATACATATATACATGAGTATAAATTTTGTATTCAACATGAATAAAAATATAAATTAACAAGGGATGCCCATGTAATTTAGAACATATAATATTGCATAACATATTTACAATATTTATATACACATATGTAGCAATATTTGTGTGTAAAAATTATATATAATCAAATTAGCACTTATAGCATATGAATACCAAACCACTTCAAGAGTCTGAGATATATTTTTAAAACTAAAGTTTAAAAATACAAGATGGAATTTCAGTAGAATATCAACTTTTACAAGAATATATATCCCCATATTTGTTTTTCTTCAAGTCAGATGTCAATATTTAGAATTGTATATGACCATGAAATAACATGAAGACATTTTTATTCTTAATACCCTCTCATTCTCTATGTATGTCTAGGTGAGAAAGTGAACAGATTGTGTGTGTGTGTGTGTGTGTGTGTGTGTGTGTGTGTGTAGATGTGTGCTAGTGTTCATGCAGAATCCAGAGGAGCCCATTAGAAGCTCTGCTCTTTAATTCTCAGCCCCATTCCCTTGAGACAGAATCTCTCACTGAACCTGGAGCTAAGCTGGCAGCCAGGAAGCCCCAGGGATCTGATTTTTTAACCTGTTTTCTAATAGCTTTGGGGTTAGAAAAATCAATGCCAGTCAATGTTCCTAGAAGCATTTGTTGAATATCTGTCATGTTGTCACTTATATTTTAATAAGCTGGTATCATACAGACCTTTGTTAAGCTTAGCTTAAAATTTAGGCAGCAGATTGGATGACATTCCTAAAATCACCTTCACCTTCTTTGATGCCACAATTATAATTAGACATACAGCTCATCATACACTCGTCAGGTAAGTCCCAATCATCAGAAAAATTCTGGATAAATTCTGGACAATTTTTAGGATTATGACTGTGATCAGGAATTTATTTCATGGCCTTTGCACGACTGGGCACTAGGGTAGACATAAACTCAGATGGAGTCCATCCATTTCTGTTCGGATATGCTTGGATCTAATTATGTTTTCCAGGGCTCTGTCCTTTCTCGGAGTGTAGATGTTTTCTAAGTAGTCAAAGTGGATTATTTTAATAGATCCTTTCAATCTGACCTAGATCTAGACACTCGGGGAAAGGAATAATAAAGAACTCTCACAGCTTTTATGAAATCTGCAATTTCACACAGTTTGGGGATACTTTTAAGCCTTTATGTAACTTTAGTGAAATAGATTTTCAATGTTTCCCCTTTTCATTTTTTTAAATTAGCACAATTAGTGCTTGAAAAACTTGATTATGTTATGCATGTTTATAATCTATTTTCTTTTTTTTAATTATAGTTTTATTTTTTTATTAATTTATTCTTGTTACATCTCTATGGTTATCCCATCCCTTGTATCCTCCCATTCTCCCCTCCCTCCCATTTTCCCCTTATTCCCCTCCCCTATGACTGTTCCTCAGAGGGATTACCTCCCCCTGTATATGCTCATAGGGTATCAAGTCTCTTCTATTTTCATTCTTTTAAATTTATCTCCCCCTTTCTCATCATTTTAACTTTCCTATTTTGTTGACAATGTTAATATGCTAATTCACTGACTTGATCTTTAGTTACTAAAACCATTTCTTTGGTTTAATCTGATCTTCTTCAGGGCTCTCCTTCATATCTTTCATTCCACCCATTGGAGTTTCATTTCTCATATTCCTGATTCACTCTTTTTATGAGTTATTTCTCAGTAGTGAACTCTGAGTTCATTCCCTGCATTGACTCCCCACACACTCTTCTGAAAATCACTGAGATTCTTAAGGATAATTAATTTCTTTTTTCAAATAGCTAATAGATTTCCTTCAAAGTAGGACAGGATTCTAGATAAATGTACTTTTCCTTTCAGAGTTTTACATTTTCTTTTGTATTTTATTGTCCTCCAATGTCTGAACATCTGGTGTGATGTTCCCTTATCCATATTTGATGAAGTTAATTCTTGGGTCTGCGGAGCATAGATGAGTGCTTACCCTGGTCCTGGGGACGAGTGATGTCTGGGACTTCTGGTGAACAGCCAGAGTACCAAGGCTGTGGATTGACCAGGCAACATACACTAGATTCTATTGCTTGGGTTCAGTTGTTAATGTGGATTATTATCACTCTCTGCTGTGCTGCAGATCTACAGAACTTACAAGGAACCCCCATGGTTCCTGATGCACCACTATAGGGAAGACAGGGATCTTAACACAGTCTACAATTCTACAGATAGTGGTGTCAATCCTTCATTAGGTTTGCTTAGAGAGCATTGGCCAAGGAAGGCACCAAGGAAAGTTCATGCTATGGTCACAGCCCTCACTCAGCTTAAATTTTTAGTATACTAAGTGAGTTGTTTCCACCCAATGGTATCCTCCCAAGTTCACATCTTACCAGCCCGTGCCAAGCTGGAAAAGGTAGCAAATTGGAGTAGACATAAGAACTTAATCTCTAGATGTTGGAGAGATCTAGAATAGGTATCTACTTCAGAGCACAGGGCTATTGTAGAACTAACCTCCAAACTACATTTTAATTGTGTAAGGCTTTCTCCTGTACTTAGGGCTGCTGGTTTGTTTTTATGGCTGGGTTTGTTTGTGTTTTCCAAGGTTTCTTAGTAATAGAGCACAGGTTCTCTCACACAAGGATCCGTGGCTAGAGCTGAAATTAACTTTGCTCTTTCCCTGTCTTTCCTGCTAGTTCTTGGTGTTATTTAGGGATTCCATCACTCCTTTATTGTTTTGGAGATCTCTCTCTCTCTCTCTCTCTCTCTCTCTCTCTCTCTCTCTCTCTCTCATTTATCAGTATATCATTTCTCTTTTATTACACTGATTCTTTTCTCTTGCAAAATCACTTAGAAAATATTTTTTTCACCATCTTGATCCCCTCTTCTCTATAAAGTTTAAACTCCAATACTTAACTGTCTGAAAGGTGAGTCCACATGGGTACTCCACATCTGTCTCCACATGTCAAGTATGTAATTATTTTTTCTATGGGCTTCCTTGTCCTTCTGTCTTATCTAATAGCAAGTCATTGAAACTGGGGATCTAGAACTTTTTTGAGCTCTTCTATTTTTCCCAACCTATATAATAACTATTTCCAAGTCCTGGGGAAAACAACAATCCTCAATTTTCAAATTCATCGATTACCTTTATATTCCACTTCAGAGCTGCCCTCACACTTACTAATGTACATTGCATTAGCATACTTTAGGGAATAATGCATGTATTACTGTCTGATAAGCCTTGCATTGATTCTCTAGAAGCTGGGAGCACCTTCCTGGTATGAACACTTTTCCCAAGGAGGAAAGAAAAATCTAAGTTCTGTAATGTACATCATAAAACCTTTAGTGACAGCAACTCCTGCCTTCCCCTGTCACAGTCTTTAGAGCACACTCTTCACTAATTGCTAAGATAAGATGTTAAATCAACTGAGTCTCTGGCTGACGTCACGAGAGCATTAACTCAAGAATTGACATTTTGTCTTCATCTGGCTACACTTCAGTAATTTTTTAACTCTTAGAAAAGAGTCTGACATGAACTCTGGTGCCCCATATTTGACCACCTCCCCTTGGTGGGGAGGCCTGATGGCAGTCAAAGAAAGAATAAGCAGGCTACCAAGATGAGACTTGATAGTCTATGACCATATAGTGGGAGAGGAGGTCCCCTTGGTCTTAGACCTAGGGGAGGGGAATAGGGTGAAAGTGAGCAGGAGGGAGGAATGGGAGGATACAAGTGATAGAATAACAATTGAGTTGTATTCTGAATAAATTAATTAAATAATTAAAAAAATTAACCACAAAAAAAAAAAGAAAAAGAAAAAAGAAAAGAAAAGACTCATCCATTAGGAACTTTGTCTATATAAAACAGCCATGGCCTACTGTCCCACTGAAGCTTACAGAATTTGATGATGTCGTTCCTCAGGTTGTACAGAAACTATCTTGCTAAAGGCCTGATTTCCTCTGGGGCTTTTACATTCTAAGGCACAGACTTTGTATCACTCTACATTGCATTCTTATCATAATAAAACTTTCTTGAGTTGATGTAAATAGAATGTGTCTTTGAAATAAATGGCAAAGGGGAATTGCATTATGTTTCTGCATCCTTACAAACCAATACATGGTTCTGTGAAGTTGATTTTCTAAGAGATCCAAATATCATACAAGAGGTCCCATTTATTAATTGTTGATATTAAGGCCTGGGCTGTTGGTGTTCTGTTCAGGAAGTTGTCTCCTGTGCCAATATGTTCCAAGCTCTTCCCCACTTTTTCTTCTAAGTGACTTAGTGTCTCTGGTTTTATGTTGAGGTCTTTAATCCACTTGGATTTGAGTTTTGTGCAAGGTGACAAATATGGGTCCAGTTGCATTTTTTTACACATAGACATCCAGTTAGACCAGCACCATTTGTTGAAGATGCTATCCTTTTTCCATTGAATGAATTTGGCTTCTTTGTCAAAAATCAAGTGACCATATGTGTGTGGATTCATATCTGGGTCTTCAATTCGATTCCACTGATCAACCAGCCTGTTGCTGTGCCAGTACCATGCTGTTTTAATTACAATTGCTTTATAGTACAATTTGAAATCAGGTATGGAGATTCCTCCACAGCACCTTTTATTGTACAAGATCGTTTTTGCTATTCTGGGTTTTTTGTTTTTCCATATGAAGTTCAGAATTGAACTAGAGACACTGTCAAGAGAACAAAGCAACAGCCTACAGACTGGGAAAAGATCTTCACCAACTCTACATCTGACAACGGTCTAATATCCAAAATATATAAAGAACTCAAGAAATTAAACAACACCCAACCAAATAACCCAATTGAGAAATGGGGCTTGGAACTAAACAGAGAATTCTCAACAGAAGAATATCAAATGGCCGAGAAACACTTAAAGAAATGCTCAACCTCCTTAGTCATCAGGGAAATGCAAATCAAAACAACTCTGAGATTCCATCTTACACCCATCAGAATGGCTAAGATCAAAAACTCAAGCGACACCACATGCTGGAGAGGATGTGGGGAGAGAGGAACACTCCTTCATTGCTGGTGGGAATGCAAACTAGTACAGCCACTTTGCAAATCTATCTGGTGCTATCTCAGAAAACTGGGAATAGGGCTTCCTCAAGACCCAGCTATTCCACTCCTTGGAATATACCCAGAAGATGCACCAGCACACAGCAAGAAAATTTGCTCAACCATGTTCATAGCAGCCTTATTCATAATAGCCAGATCATGGAAACAGCCTAAATGTCCCTCAGTAGAAGAATGGATAAAGAAACTGTGGTACATATACACTATGGAATACTACTCAGCTATTAAAAACAAGGAATTCCCGAAATTTGTGGACAAATGGATTGAGCTAGAGATGATCATAATGAGTGAGTTAACCCAGAAGCAGAAAGACTCAAATGGTATATACTCACTTATATCTGCATACTAGCCCAATGGACATGTCCCATGAAAGCCTTCCCTTACCAGGAAACTGGGACCGAGGGGAGGACATCCTATTGGGACTCTAGATGAGAGAACAATGGGTGAATAGCAATGTAGAAGGATCCAGTGGGTTCTAGAAACCTACAAGTAGAACATTATGATAGGCAGATTTCGGTCATGGGGTCCCGCTCAAACTAAGGCCCTAGCCAAGGACAATACAGGCGGAAAAATTTAAACCCCACCCTGATCTAGCCCATGGACAAGACAGTCTCCACACTTGAGTGGAGAGAGGGATTTGACTTTCTCAAGTACTCTGGTGCCTCACATCTGACTATGTCCCCTGGTGGGGGAGACCTAGTGGCACTCAGAGGAAGGACAGCAGGTCACTGAGAAGAGACTTGATACCGTATGAGCATATACAGAGGGAGGTAATCCCTCTGAGGAACAGTCATAGGGGAGGGGAACAAGGGGAAAATGGGAGGGAGGGGAGAATGGGAGGATACAAGGGATGGGATAACCATAGAGATGTAACAAGAATAAATTAATTTAAAAAAAAACAAATATCATACAAGGATATATATTTGTTTAACTATTATATCTGTGGGCTTCTATATAAATTGCTTAAAAATGAATTGTGATAGTTATATTCATGCTGCAATTGTTTATAAGTCAAGAGCTCAGACATTTAACTTCTACATGGGTTTTATTATAACACATTTTTTCTTTAATTGGATGCATTGAAGAGAAACTTACTTGTTGCAAGATTAAAGTTGGAAAGCTTATTATGATAATCTTTCAACACAGTTATTAAGTTACTAAGACATTCCTTTAACACAGTTAGTTTGGACTAAATTGAGATTAAATATTTATTGACATTCAGCAGGAAGATAGATTTGTTCCTGTATATATTTTATTATTATTGAATTACTTTAAGAAAACTTATAATGTGCATTGACTTATGAATAGTTCATTATGTGGTTAGTTCATTGAACCAAATCTAGACACAGGGAGAATGTTGGTAAAATTTGAAATCACATTACCAAAATTACATCATTCAATATCAAAAATAAAAAAGAAACTCAAAGTGCCCTCTCCTTCCAGAAATGGTCATTCACAGGCACACACATTATTACAGATACCACTCTCTGCTTCCTCTCCCACCCCCTAGCAACTCGTAAGATACCTGGAAATCAGAACAATCTTTTGCTAAGCAGTTTATAACTCTAATGTGCCTAATAATGCGTCAATAATATGAACCTTCTGAAAATTAGCATAAAATTCATTTGAAGAAAATCCACATGGAAGCTATTTTTATTACATTTTTTGTAAATCAAAAAGAAAAATACATTAGAGTTGATTTCTCCGTGCTAACATTACTGTCCAGTGAAAAGAATTCTGTAGTGTTGACTTTGCCAAAATCTGTTTCTGTGAGAAAATGATTGTCTAGATTGTGAGGTTCCAACCTCAAGCAGATCCTCAGAGAGCCTTATGATTCAGAGGATTCCTGTCATTCAACCT
This sequence comes from Acomys percivali, assembly GCA_907169655.1. Classification (NCBI taxonomy): domain Eukaryota; kingdom Metazoa; phylum Chordata; class Mammalia; order Rodentia; family Muridae; genus Acomys; species Acomys percivali. Next base: position 76,146,298 of record OU015744.1, read on the forward strand.
GGGCTTTTCAAAAAGCCACCAGTTTCATTCATCCTCACTTTCAGTGTCATTGTTTAACCTTCAGTGCTTTAGGACAGAAAGATGGGATTCTGGGGAGGTACAGCTAGGCAGATTGTTTTGAGACACTATTTCCATAGAATGTCAGTAACATTGAAGAAAAAATCAATACTTTCTATTAGCAAAGGAGGAAAGATGGAAATGAGGAGATCTGGAGATCAGAGGTAGCCATCATCTATATCTTTTGACATGTCTGTGGTTTGCTTCTTACCCTGTCTTAGTGTTGTCTTGTCTTCATTCCGGATCTTTGACATCCAAGATTTTGCTGATCATGGATGACCAGCCTTTCTAGAGTTAGACCGTTATTACAGTAGCCAACAATGCCTCAGGCACACACACCAAATGCCAAAGTACCTTAGCTTTGTAATCTACTTGTCAAGTGCTATTGAATGCTCTGTTCTGACCCACTATACACCCTCCATAATTACCCCAAGGCTAGGTGCCTGATCACTGGGTACAACTTCTAGGTACCAGAGCCCATCGGAAATATTCTCTCTAGCCAAACTCATGCCTTCCTACCAGGCCTTACCTACTTGTCCAGAAAGTATAAGGAGCATTTTACTTTTAAGAAGAAGGCACACGCTCAAGTTTGCATCCTACAAAGGTAAACACAAAAGTCTTGGGACTGATGCATGACAGGACACGGCAGAGAGAGTATTGACCCAGAAATAAAAAACCTGGACTCTACTAATGTGAACAGAGAACACACTAACCCATAACTCAAGGAATACCAGTATTGTTGAGTGCACACCTTTCTGGTGATCAATTTCTGCTTCTTGGAACTTCAGCATCATGAAATTCTTTATTCTTTGGAACTGAAGAATTTCAAGTGAATATTTCCAGTAATAACATTGTCTGGGTGTTGAATAAACTCAGTGCTACAATGGCTTGATGGAATAAAAAATAACTTTGATGAAGGACAAAAATTACTCTTTAAAACACAAAGTGCAGGCCATTGAGATGGCCCTGTGGGTAAAATGGCTTGCTGAGTGAGGCCAGCATCATGGACTCTAGTCCTAGAGCCCACATAAAAGTTGAAAGAGAACATATGTACGGTTGTCCTAGGGCCTTCCCTGCAAACTAGGATATGATAATGATAGTAATAAAAAGTTAAATTTTAAACATTAAATATTATAATTCACTTCACCATCTTAACTTTTTTTAACTATCCCATATTCCTATGCTATATACCAGAATGGTGTCAAATTTGTAAGAAAACAAACAATACTTAAACAAAGCTACCCTTTAAAATGCAAGCGTGATATTGTCCCAGTTGGCATGTATTTTTACCAAAACCTCCCACACATTTTCATAGAACTAGAGCAATATAGGAGTTAACTAGTGAACAATTTCATCTTAAAATTCTTTCTTCTGTTTCCTTGAAAGCTAAATGAATTGGTATAAGCAACTTAATTGTACCTGCAATGGAAGGAACACGTGCTCAGTGTGCTGCGGGCTCGTTTCTAAGGTGTTGTACATCCTGACTACCTTTATGTGGGGTTTGATTTCATATACCTTTGGGTGGAACGTACCTCAAGCATAAAATAGGATGAAGAAATCTCCTAATATACACAGTTTGTGGAAAAACTGTGCTCTCTGCTCTCTGCTAGAGCAGGCTCTGTCCTGTCTGCTAATGCTCTGAATGGTTCTCTGTGGCCTGGTCATCCTCACATTTCAGTGGTTTGGGCACTAGAGGGACACTGATTCACTGTGAACTCGGGTACTATCTGTTACAGTGTGACACCTTCATGCTCACACAGGCCCTGGTGAGCAGGCTGAATTAATTTATTTCTACAAACAAGCAATGTTCCTGCCACTTGACCAGAGAGCCTTCCCTGACAAGGATAAAATAAATTGGCGTTCCTGGAATAGAACTTACAAGTTTAGCACTCAGAGGAGACATGCAGCTTGTGCAAATGAGTGTTGCTGGCTTCTTAAAATCACATAGCTTCCTTGATGTGTCCTTCCTCCTTCTCAATTGTGATCCAGATCTTCGTAAGAGACATATTTCCTCCTGATTATTCATCACCGTGGAAAATAAACTGGTTTAATGGCAACAAACTTTGGCCATATTGAAGAACAGAGAGCTTGTGGGATGCGCTAAGCCTTCACAGGGGGCAATCCCTGTCCATTTGTAACTACTGAAGGTGTGCAGTAGTGCTGCTGTTATTCAAACATCACAGAAGACCTTTTTTTTTTTTTTCAGTATGATGTGGACTTTGCATCTTCCTTGTAAGATGTAACTCTGACTTAGTTACCAGTTGGAGAGTCAGGATTTAAAAATTAAAGCTGATGCTAGAGTTTAATTAAGCCCTTTGAAATAGTTGGGGTGGGATGATGGTATTTTGCATCTGAGAAGTGGCATTTGGGATGCTCAAGAGAGGAGAATGCTCAGAATTTTGGGGTCCTCTCAAAATGTTATTGTACAAAACTAACAACTAATGTGGTTACTTCAGGAGGTGAGAGATCTAGAAAGTGATTAGGTCATTAGCATATAACCCTCACAATTGCCATTAGTGTCATACAAAGGCCTCAAAGCTCTTTGGCCCTTTCACGACACACAATGAGATGACATCTATGAATTGATAATATCTCAGCTGGCCAGCCTACCCAGCTCCTGGCTGGGACTCAGGCTCACCCCATTAGGAACATCCTATATGTTCTTCTTGTTTCCTGGTGTTTATTACTCACATACCACACCCTGAACTAAAAGAGTAAGTACTGGATCATTCTAACTATTTATTTTACACCAGTATGTCTTTTCAGATTTATTCACTTGCTATAGAATATATGCATAACTCCTAAAGCAGCATTAATATCATTCATGCCAACATCTGTGTACAGAACACTGGGTCATGCCAAGTGTAGTCCTCAGGTGACCAAGAAGACCAGGCTCTGTCTTCAGGTCTCAGCTCTTATACAATCAAGCTTGTCTTTTCCATGATCTACTTAATGTCATACTTTGTACAAGCCTGTGCTTTTTTTTTTTAATGGAGTAGGGCAATTGTTCAAAACACCTCCATCTTGTGTTGTAATGTTCTTGTGGGAACTTCTCATCAGGAGAAAGTTGTGATGATCTCACAGTGTGTGCCAGATAAGCTTTATATGAGCACTATTCTCAGTGGCTTCTTTGGAAGTGGGGCATCCTGGAGACAATAAAACATGCCTTTTAAACAATGTGACATACTGACTGGTAGATAAATATGTAGTGACCTGAGGCTCCTAGAAATGCAATCACATGTTTCCCCTGGAATCCTAGGTTTGTACTGGCAAATTCATGTGTGTGTCTCTTTACAGCACAGAGCAACTCTGATGAATGAGCATCTCAGTCCCTTGTTTTTAAATGGGAACTGTAGAATCATCTCAAGAACCATGGACCCAATAGATGAAAACACAGTAAAATAGTTAAGTGAGCCTTGAGGCTCATAATAAAACCTCTACAATTATCTAATTTATTGAACAGTACAACAAAGTAGTTTGTTTGCTAGAGTGTTTGCCTAGAATGCAGGAGGCCTTGGGGTTGGCTCTTAGTGGAGTGTAAGCTAGTTATGGTGTTCTAAGCAAGTGGACCAGAAGTTTTAATCCATCCTTGGCTAACTAGCAACACTGAGGGCAGCCTGGGCTACATAAGAGCAATCCTACATAAAGGAGTGAAATGCCACTGTCATTTCATGTATATGTTTTCATTGCATAAACACACACTTTAGTCCATCTGTCCTACAGCTAACCTTACAGCCACAAATCCCCCATACTTCATGTGTGTACTGCCACCTAACTGTGGGGTTTGCATTTCTAATTATTAAATTCACTAAGTATATTACATTCAGAAAAATTATTTTTAGTTATACATGCATAGATAAAGTCTCAGAGCATCATAGAACACAAGCCACGTCCTATAAGCTGTATTTCTTGTGAAGGAATATGTAAAATGTTCTATTTTACTTAGTTATTTTCTCATTGCCTACATTTCTGATATTATAAAATATGTTCTAAGATTTCAACATGAAAATACAGATATTTTTGAGTCTGATAGAGATTAAATGTTAATCTGCAGCTTTTCTAAGGCCTAAATTATCTTAAGGTCACATATAATTTGAAGTTCAGATATAGAAATTTAAGAAATTCAGATACTGTTTTGTACAATTTATAATGTGAATTTCTTTTTCAGCCACAAAATAAAGTAAGAGAAATAAAAGTCTAATCCATTAGAGACCCTGAAGACTCACTGATGATGTCGCAGAATTCTGTAGCTTTAAGAATAGGAAGTTTCTCAATTCAGATCATAAATGGGCAAAAAAAATCACATGTCTATTTTATTTTTAGTTAATGTTTTGGAGGGTTATTAGGAAAGAGACTGAATTTGCAAATAGGACACATTTTGATACAGTTCCTGCACATCTTATTTTCAACTTTCTAAATTTGACAGGGTTTTTTTTTTTTTCAGTTTAGGTCAATCCCAGCAATGTATGCAGTTCTCAAGGCATGGCAGATTTAACATTGTTACACGTACCATTTATAGTAGACTGGTAAAGTCCTTAAAATGTCAATGGTCTAGTTTCTCTTAATGTAGACCCAGAAGCAGCATGGCATGTGTCTTCTTTCTTTGGATAAGTGCTATGCTGAGGCATAACATTTATCTGAAATTAAAATGATGGTCTTGTGACTCTACACTCAGCAGCATCCTATGGCCCCATCGGGCTACAGAAGAGCCCTGCACTGAGTTGGTGACTTAGCTGTCACCAAGTCCAGTTCACTGCTAGAAAACCAATTCCCTCCTGGATCCTGTGAAATGAGGGAAGGGGAGAAGTAATCTCTTGGTTCCTTCTGAGTTCCCAAGGCAAATAGTCCCTCATGTCTGAGCACATTAGCCAAGCGAACAAAGAACTAAGCATTTATTTTGACATTGGGGTTTTAAGTTGTGTTCTAAAGTCATATAACTCAAAAAATTTAGAGAATTTCTCCTTTATTTCATCACATCCCCTCATTATTTTGATACCTTATCAATTGGACTCCCAGAAAGTCAACCTGAAAAACAGAAAACCGGGAGGCACTGAAATAGTTTTTCAAACTTTGGATAAGTTATAACTCATACAGTGATGTTCATTGTTTCCTTGACAAAGTGAATCCCCTAGGTGATGGACCTTGGGGTAAATCCATGAGGGATTATCTTAATGGTTTAATTAACATAGGTGGGGCTGCTCTCTGGGGAGGGGATCCTGGCCTGTATCAAATACAACAATGGAGGAAGCAAGCTGAGCAAGGAGAGCTAGCATTCCTTGGTTCCTGACCGTGAATTCCATGTGACCATCTGTTTCTACCTTGGGCTTCTGCTACTGTGAGTTCCCTCTTGGCTATGGGTTGGGATAATCGTGCAGAATAAACCCTCTGTTACTTAATGTGCTTCACCCAGTGCCTTTTGTGTTGGCCATAGAAAAGGAAACCAAGACAGCCACAAATTCACAAATTTGAGTGCCAAGCGTCATATTTGAAACAGCACAAGTTTTCAAAGAGAAAACAAACATTAAACTTTTATTATGTTACAGTTCTTATGAATGGAATCTAATAAATGACTTATAAGAATGAACATATTAAATATAACCATAAAGCCTTATCATTAAAATAGACACAAATTTAGGAAGATGAATTATTTTAATCTCAAACACGGAAAAATTAATCTGAGGGAATTAAAGGAGATGGTCTGTGCTGCTGTTACCTGGGGCTAGTGAGAATGAAGATGTGACTTCAAACAATTATAAAATGAGTGGTTAACTCCTTTTGGGTTTCCTTGGGTTTCTTTCTTTCTTTTTTTCTTTTTTTTCATAAGCAACTGAGCAGACAGCATGGCTGTATCATAATTAATCAGAGACTCACTTGCAGTGTCTGTCACTTTGAAATCAGGATCTTATTGAAGAACAAGCTGCTTTGCCTTCTTTGCTGTGGACCTTGGTCCCCAATAGTTCAGAGGTGACCTCAAGGTTCAGTTCAGTCTCCTCCTGAGGTTTTGTTTTGTGACTTGGCAACTATGACCTTCAGAGAGTTACAAAGCTCTGCTAAATATAGAGTGCTCAAGAGAACTCTGTCAACAATCGACACAAAGCTCTGAGCACATACCTGCGTGCTATAAGCAGTCTGCGAGTAGTTGTTAGTCGTCTCATGGGTTACTTTTTAGCTTAATTGAGGTGAAATGGTGAGTTTTCTAATGCACCCTGACTCAGACCGGAGAGAACAGAATCAGGTTTTTACCGTAACATTAGGAATTTGGGATGACTGGAGGCATCTTGCTTAGCACCTAGGCAACTTCATTGTTATACTTTTGCTGACTCTCCAGACGCAGCTTATTTTCTTGCAAATTAGGAGGCAGGAAAAATACGAAGAAATAAACTGTAGAGAAACATTTTTTGGAGGTCGGCCATAACCTTCCATTGTGCCTAGTGCTTCAGAGCGAAGCTGGCGCTAGGTCTGAACACTATCAAGAATATATTCAAACCAATCTTCTGGGATTTTATCCACACTAACATCACATCCCCCTTCATTTCTTTACAGCATATCAATTTGCTACCCAGGAAATGACGAATCATGAGGTACAAGAATTCACAATCAGAACCTCTGGTTTTGAACCATAAAGTTGAGTGTGACCCTTTTTTGACACTTTAAATTACCAAATTAGTTAAGTCTACACTAAAACCTAGGTTCATAGCTGTCAGATTCTGATTTTTATATTTCACAACTGAATTTTATGAGATTCTGGAGACATTAAGATGAAGAAACACATCTCAATCCTCAAGTTGAAATCCTCTGGTTAGCATAGTATTAGTCAAATCGCATTAATGGAATCATTGTGGTCTCAGACTTCTGAGAAAAATACACAAAAAATATTTTGTTTTTCTTTTTCCTGGCGATTCTATAAAATTAATTAGTGATAGAAACCATCTATAGGGGATTACACACAGCACAGGAAGTTTATAAGAAGAATATTCACATATGTAAACAGAGTGAGGGGAAATACTGGGATGTGCAGATGCTGAAGAGGGATGGGTAGGTCACTCTGAACTTATAGTGGTAAGCAAAGCAGAACGGTTGTAAGATGTTAAGGAGGTAAGAAACCCAGAAGAAGCAGACGTTGAAATGGAAGCCATGTGTGAAGGACGCGTCTCTTATAGCAACAGGGGATCATGGGTGGCTCATATGTGAGAAGCTACAGAGAAAATTACTCCTGGCTCAATACTAAGAACTCTTGCTTGGGCTTCAACCATGCACAAAGACAAGTTGTTTTCAATTAGAGCACGGGAAGATACTGTGGGCCTGACGCAGGACCTACGTAATACTACATACTATGTTTTAAATAAGAAATGTTTCCACCAGGCTCGTGCATTATAACCTATATTCTCAGCAAGTGAACCTATTTATGGAAATGGTTCTCTAGTCTCTTTCAAAGCTCAGGGGACAATGCGGAAGAAGGGGCAGAAAGAATGATGTACATGTTGGGGCGCAGTATGGTGAAACACTGTCTCCGGGACATGAGATGATTTTTTTCACTCATGAACCCGCAACAGCTGTGGTTACTGATGTTAGAGCTGCAAGATATTAGGTCTGCGAATATCTTAGGTTGGATAGGGAAGGGAAGCGATCATGAGCAACCCCACCATAGACTATTGCAGTTTTTGTTTTGTTTTGTTTTGTGTCCAGGCTCCTCCGACACCCAGCTTTTACTCTGGCCTGTTGGAGCTGATTTAGTACTCTGCCGGAGATCTGCAGCCATCCCTTGTGTCTGGGGCCCTCAAGACCTCCCACTCTCCACTGCTGCATTTTGACTTGTAACTGCCTTCTTGTCTGGGACAGTTACAGTCAGTGCCTCTTTCACTCCACCGCAGCTGCCTGCTTTTGCATTCCTGTCTCAGCTTTCTAACTGCCAGTCTGTCAGCGGCCACTGTCAGTTCACTTTTCTGTTTCAGTGGGCCTTCTTTTCAGTATATACTTTTTTTGGTCCCTCCCACAGAAGGTCCTGGGTGGTACCTTTAGGGAGCTTCCTCTCACCCAAGGCACTTATAACCTTGCAAGTGGCATATACGTGGTTACTAAGGTTACTAAAAATAAGTGTTTTTAAATTCACTAGTAGTCTGTTAAGCAAATATGAACCCATGAGAATAAAAAATTGTTTTTATAAAACTGTTGAAAAAAAAGGTAAGAAAACAGCTGTTACTCTGGAGTCCCTCCCTGGAGTCCTGGTCCACCTTTGCTTTATTCCATATACCATCAGCTAATAACACACTGTAAACCATCCACCAGAGGAGTCTACTGCAGGCATAAAGATCGAATGATGCTGAGCAGTTCCCACTAAGCAGTTCCACTAAGAGGACTGGTACTGGCCGAGAGGAAGGGAGTGGTAGTAGTGCACTCAGGAAACAGGAGAGAGAGAGAAAGGGGGGAAGGGAGGCAGGGAGGGAGGGAGAATGTGAGAGGGAGGGAGAGAGACAGAGAGACAGAGAGGGAAGGAGGAAGGGAGGGAGGGAGGGAGAGAGACAGAGAGAGAGGGAAGGAGAAAGGGAAGGAGGGAGGGAGGGAGAGAGACAGAGAGACAGAGAGAGAGGGAAGGAGGGAGGGAGGGAGGGAGAGAGAGAGAGAGGGAAGGAGAAAGGGAAGGAGGGAGGGAGGGAGGGAGAGAGAGAGAGCGACAGAGACAGAGAGAGAGAGAGAGAGAGAGAGACAGAGACAGAGACAGAGACAGAGACAGAGACAGAGACAGAGACAGAGACAGAGAGACAGAGAGAGAGAGCGCTGGAGAAGACATTCTTCCATCCTTAGGAGATAATTGAACATACTGCCCTGGGTGAGAACACAAAACCGTGCCAGTTGTGCTGGCTTATGTCTGTTTCCCTTCAAATCATGGCTGTTCTCTTATTTACAGGACAAACAAGAATTGCAGTTTCTCAGTGTAAGAGGACACCAGAAGTAAAACATGAATTCAGCTTTTTGACAACACTGCACTTTTCAAAGGTTTTCCCCTACGTTGCTTTGACAACATTTTATCCTACTAAAGAGGAAAACAGTTGTTTCCCACAGAACCAAATCTGATGGAATTGGAAAAAGTGCGATGTATTTTACGAGGAAAAGTCCATGGGGATATTAACAGGGGCCGTGGCAAAGGGAGTGTATGTGCACAGCACTGCTCACCTGTCTTTCCCGATTCATCTCACGGCTTTCTCTTGCTGAATGCATCTGTTGCTTCCTTGGTCCTTACTCTTGCTTATTTCTTTTAAACTCATTTTCAATTTTCAAAATTCTCTTCTTTCAAAACTTACTGAGTCTCACAAAAGGCCTTTCTTTCCTGTCAAATGTAACTTGGTATTTTCATTGCATTCTCATTAAAATAGCCCTCTAATAATATCCCTATTGCCTTTTTTTCCCACTGAGTTTACTGCATTGATTAGTATTAGAGTTGAAAAGGCTTTAATGAATTTTTCTCAGAATGTCCAGTAAGAAACCTCTCTTGGTGCCATGCCTCCATGGGTTTTCTTCCATTTGTAATTGTGTTGTAATGAGACTCTGAGGTCTAACATCATTTGCTTTTTAAACATTATTTCTTTTATTTTTTAAAAATTGCAGCACAAGTACATTTTCCCTTACCTTTCCTCCCTCCAAATGCTCACACATATCACTCCTTGTTTCCTTTCAAATGTATAGCCTCCTTTTCATTAATTATTGTTGCATACATTTATTTCTAAACACATAAGTACAACCTGATTACTTTATATAATGTTTCTTCTATGTACGCACTCAAGGCTGATCAGTAGTATTGAATTACTAACTTGTGGGAACATTGAAAAACAGAATGTGTGTGTGTGTGTGTGTGTGCATGCATGTGTGTGTGTGCATGCATGTGTGTGTCTGTGTGTATGCGTGTATGTATATGCATGTGTGTATGCATGCATGTGTGAATGTGTGTGTGTGCATGTGTGCATGTGTGTATATGTATGTGTGCAGAAAGCAGACTATGTGGGCTGTAGCTGCAAATGAATTGCTCATTGCTGTCAATCATCTCCATCCCAGGCGGCTGGGTCACAGAATAGCTTATACAAGAGTTTCTGAGTGGCACAATGGGAAGTAACACGCTGATGAAGTGATTAAACATGAAAGAGATTTAACATCACTTTTTGATCAGCTGTAAAAAGCTGGCCAGATGACACAGGGTAAAACTGTCTTGAATAAAGAGACTGTGAGCTGGGCCCTAGAGTGAATGTCTATAATCCCAGCACTCTGGGCACATCAGGCAGGAAGATCTTGAATTCAAGAACAGCATGGGCTATAAGGTCAGACATAACATCCTTTTCTTCTGAAGGAAAGAGTGCTTATTTATTCTAGTTTAAAAAGTTTACATCATTTTAGGAACTCTCACCTATAGTATTGTTTTATATCCCAAGCAAAGATGAGCAGAGGAAACATTACTAGAAAGGAAGGAAATAGTCAGTGTAATTGCTGTTACATTCAGAAAGCTTCCTCAGTAAAATGTTTTTGCAAGTCCAAAGACATCAACTTAGTTTGTAGGATGTTTATTAAAAGCAAAGCAAATGGTTGGTATAACTTTGTGTTAGACAGAAAGTTCCAGTGAGTTGAAACATTCCGTCCTCGTAGACACAGAAGCTTCTGAGACACAAGAAGCAAGAAAACCCTACAAGTGCAGGCAACTGATACTAAGAACATCCCTAAAACCAGTCCCGAAGGCTGCAGAAGCGGTTACCACTGCTGCAGAGAGCAGGCTTTCTGACCTGTTAAGCGGTCTGCAGGTTGTACAGTGAGCTTCCGGAAGGGAGTTTTCTTGAGTCACCCTCCAGCAAGCTTCTCAGTGAACAGCTGTCTTTGAGTCTCTCATGAATCTGTAAGTAACTCCTTTCCCACACTCCACTAAGTAACACCAATAAACGCTTTACTGGTATGGAATCTGGTCAGCAGTCCCTTTGGTCTGCCATCAGTGCTGTTTCTAGGGTGAGCTGACATTTGTTCAAGTGTTTCCAGGAAAAGCCACACAACACATTGAGAAGTAAAATTGCAGATTTACAGGAATCCTTCCTTACGGCTGATGCACAACAAAGGATCTTACTGTAAATAATAAGCTGAAATGACACAAAGATACTCTTTTTCTATTGATCTGTAAAGCTACAATTAATGTAGGATTTTAGATGAAAAATAAATGTGGCTTTGCATACCACAGGGTTTTAAATTCCATTTGTTGATTACAGGAAACCCACTTTTAACACAATGGTGATTTTTTTCTAGTCTTCCATACGTGCATAATTAACTTATTGATTATTTAATCTATTCACTTCATCTACATTTATTAAATTCCTCCTTTATGTTTGCCTGAGTACAGCAGGTGCTCATGAGTAAAGCATGTAATGCCAATCTACCATACAAAGACGTCATCTATTTTATTTCAGAGCAACTGATGTATTTACCTCAAAGAATCAGCCTTTGTTTCCACAGGGGTAAGGTGACCTTGAATACTTCTCTGCTTAAATCACATTATTTCCAGATACAAGGGCAAGCCCAAGCTTTAGAAAATCCACACCTGGAGGTCACAGAAGACCTCCAAAAGAGGAAGAGGGAAATAGGTATATGACCACTCCCTGGCTGAAGGACATTGGCATCTGCCTGAAGCTCATACTTACCTAGAATATTCTACATATTAATTTAGAGAAAAGACAGCATATAGATATACTAAATAACAAACTGAGTTTGGACTTCTCATTCTCAAACTGGCTTTGCAGTTCTTATTTTAAAACAATTGCTCTGATTACTCAGTCTTCACATTGAGTGGGGGGACTAAGCTGATACAGTGCTGGTGACCTTTGCGTCCTTACTGGTCCCAGACACTGTAAATGACGGACATAAAGTGATGCTCCAAAGTTACCACCTGTATATCTTCTGAGTTTGGTGTAGTGGTTTTACTATCATTATCACAAACGCTATTCTCTATTTTCTGTTATTTCAACAAATACTAATGAGTTACCAAAGGTGAGAGTGTATGTGTTCCTAAGAACTAAGGTTGTGTCTCTTTTCAACATAATTTGGTCCCTAGAGCTACCTCCTAGGGACATGTTCTACCGCCTGACAGTGGAAACTCAGACTGGCTTTGCTAGGACCACAGTGACCTTGGCCCGGATATCAGAGCATCCTTACTCAGCCTGAGTTTTGAAGCTTTCGAGATATTTGACCTCGGAGAAGCCATTAAAATCCACATTGCTTCAATCTTATCAACTAGAGAATGGGGGGAGAACTTTACAGTACCTATCTCACTATAATAAGAATAAAATAAAGTAAAATCTATCAAGCCTGAGAATATACCATGTATCCAAGTTGCTTATTATGGTTTTTCACAAAGTATATCACAGAGTAAATTGAAGTTTAAGATCAAGCCACATGAGGCAGGGAGGCAATTACAGAGGCTAGCATATTATAAATAGATTAGGTAGCATAGCTCCTGAAATGAAGGAAATCCCTCTCTCTCTCTCTCTCTCTCTCTCTCTCTCTCTCTCTCTCTCTCTCTGTGTGTGTGTGTGTGTGTGTGTGTGTGTGTGTGTTGTAGGTTGATGGAGAAGTTATAGATTAAGGTTGTGAAATGAGCCACGATGGTCATGGGACTTGCAGTGTGCTGGATCACAGCCAGAAGAGAACCTGCAGACATCAAGCAAAATCTGTTAAGAGTAAAGGACACTAAGGTGGTAGAGCTTTTAAAAAATTTCTCGGCTTTCAACAGCTTCTGAATTCCCTTTCTAATCAGCAACAGCTTATCAAGCATGAGATGGGAGAAAAACAATCATCAGGGCTCCAGATGGAAATGTTTAATGCATATGTGGTTTACAGGGTGAATATAAATTGTGAACATAGTGAGTTTTGGTTAATCTGCTGAATAAAAAAATATTGAATTTGTTCTAGTTTAATTAATGACTAACGGAATATTTGACACAAAACTATGCTTAATTCTTTCAAAGAAAGCCAACTGGTAGTGATTTGGTGAAAGAGTTAGCACTTTGAGTGTTATTTTCCTTATTTGCATAATACATTTAGAGTATGTTCTGAAGCAGAGATGAAATCTTACATGCATAGCTATTTATCTACTCTGCATTAGTGGGAAAATGTATCAGTTTCCTTAATTATGAAGCACATATTGGAAAAAATAGGTTTATTTTAAATGTTTAACACCTCTTGAGCAAAGGGAGAAAGGTAAATCAGGTGCCATGTGCAGGATGCATGGTAATGTTCCTTGTCAGTGGATAAGAACGAGCCAGAGAATATTGGACATAAGAATAAGAAGTGAAGGACTGAACAGATGTCTCAATCCTTACTTGCTCAGGCTGCTCTTACAGAAGACTTAAATGGCAATCATCCATGTCAAACAGGTCACCTGTAACTCTAGTTACAAGGCATATGTTGCCCTCTTCTGGGCTCCCAGATACCTGCAACTCACATGCACATACCCATGCACAAAAACACACATAACTTAAAAATAATACAAATAAAGCCTTAAAAAGAATGGGGAGTAAATAAAATAGGATGTTACTAAATTATGGAAATATTTCCTCATTCAGCTTCTTTCAATAATGTATTTCCATCTGAGAAATAGAGAGTATAATCTCACTTCTAACTAAAATTTTCCATTGTTTTTCCACCAGGGCCCTATGGTTTCTACGGCTTAAGTATCTTTTTTTTTTTTTTTTTTTTTTTTTTTTTTTTTTTTTTTTTTTTTTTTGGTTTTTCGAGACAAGGTTTCTCTGTGTAGCCTTGGCCGTCCTGGACTCACTTTGTAGACCAGGCTGGCCTCGAACTCACAGCGA
>OU015744.1:76160283-76183300 GCA_907169655.1 Acomys percivali
TTTTTTTTTTTTTTTTTTTTTTTTTTGGTTTTGCGAGACAGGGTTTCTCTGTGTAGCCTTGGCCGTCCTGGACTTGCTTTGTAGACCAGGCTGGCCTCGAACTCACAGCGATCTGCCTGCCTCTGCCTCCCGAGTGCTGGGATTAAAGGCGTGCGCCACCACACCCGGCTCATTAGTGTAAATCAAGTAGTTTTAAAGACAATGTTTTGTACAATGGTTGTCTACACTTATATGGTTAGCCATAGAATTACAGAAGGCTCTAGTTCTTATGCTTGGATCTATCATTTGCATACCTTACAGCTATACTTTAATTACACCTACTTCTATTTATACAGCACTTTTTCTATGCTATATGGCTTTCAGAAGCATTAGCTCAGCCAGTCTGCACAGCAGCCCTTTGAAGCGCACCATTATTGTGCTCATCTTACAGTTAAGACAACTGAGTCTCAGAGAAGCTAAAAAGATTTACTCAAAGCAGTGAGATGTCAGGGCTGGAAATGAGATTTGTTTGTGCACAGATTTCTTGGGTATTCAGAGACTAAACTGGGCAGCTTTTCTAGACAATAGCCTAAGTCAAGTCTCCTGATGAGTGTCCCTTTGGCAGACATCTATTGAGCATAGAGACAAAACAGTAGGGAAAAGACAGAAAACATTTCGCTATTAGATTACCTCTCAAGAAATACAGGAATTGTGCTTCAGCCTTAGATTAGTATTTATCACTGTTATTTCCATGAGTCCCTTTTATATGAAGTTGAAGGGAAAATCTTAAGCCCATATTCATTAAATAAAATATGCAAACACGAAGGCACATAGAGATAATCACAAGTACAAATATTTTTCCTGATTATTGAGAGATGCAAAGATTGAACCACAAGCATCATATATAGTGAGTTATGCCTCCAACTCCACATCAGGTTTATTAGTATACTAAAGAGTAGGAACTATAGCCCACCTGTAACTCTACAAGTAAAGAAAGAAGTCTAGATGACCATTGTATAAAATACATCTTTAAAACTATTTATTTTACATTAACCAGAAGAGTAATTTGAGCAATAGGAATAATAAAATGATGATGGGAAACAATAGAAATTTTATTTTAGGGGAGAACACTCTACTTTTCCAGATGGAAATTAATTATAGTAAAAAACTGAATGAGAGAATATTGTTTACATAATTCAATTAAAACATTTCCTGCTATTGCATCTTTGGGAGGAAGTATAGGGCTGTGCCTTAAGGAACCAGAAAATGAGTAGATTTTTCTTACTTTTCAGCTGGTGGTTATCACCCTAAATTCTCAGTTGGTATGATTAAAAAAGAACTAGTGATTTGAAAATGAAAGTAATGGCTTTGACCTTGATGGAGCTATTTTCTTCTTCATCCTGTTTCTTAAATTATAAATCTTTTATTCTTTTCAGTAGTAAAGCCAACACTTCTACTAAAATAAAAAATATAAACAGGCTAAATAGGGCCCATTATTCCTTGACAGCACCCATAACACCATTGAGATTTACAATGACAAGGAAAAGGAAAAGGAAAAGGGAACTTCTCTGGTTGAGTTTCATGAGTGAAAAAGAAAACAGTGCTTTTAAAAGTCCCAACTGGTTTTATTTACAAATTGTAACAATGAAGGAAAAGATACATTTTTAAGCCTTATGCTGTTTCATATATTCTCGTGACATATTTACTGCTGGTGTCATATGCTTTCTTATTCTCACAAAGTAAAAATGCCAGATATTTTATAACACAACTTTGTGCTGAGTTGATCTGAGAAGTGTGAAATGCACTGTGATGTGTTTTCTTGTTTGCATGAGCTTGTCTGAGGGAAGTTTCTAAGTTTGAGATAAATGTTATATGAAAGTAATGCTATTTAAAGCAAAGTGACAGGTACGAGAGCATAGACTTTACATTTAACCAGTATACAATACAAGAATAAGATATAACAGATGTAAAATCTCTGGCTTTTGATAACGAGAAGCTCAGTAAGATATCCCATTTGTGCAATAGTGGCACAAGTGCTATACAAATAACTGCGCAAGATCTGGTCAAGATCAAGCCAGAAAAAATGTCATCATGGAAGGGGAAGAAGGCCACAAAGACCCAGGACTAGCTGGGAAGCCACTGAAAATTCTTGGATGCTGAGAGAAGGAAGGTGAGTTATCTCAAAGGATGCAGCTACTGAGAAGTTATCCATGCTCTGGTGGATGGTTCTGGACCTATGCACATTCTGGCAGAACTAAATGAACTCAATAGCTTAAAAACAAAGAATAGATGAATTTTTTTTTTTTTAAGAGTGGAACTTAATCTTTATTTACAGGACACTGTAGGGTACGAAATTCCACGGAGAAGTAAGAAACTCAGAGGACAGCTTCATACAGTTATGTACAGTTCACAACTGTTCAAGTATAGTTTCTTTGTTAAAAAGTGCTACAATCACAAACCACATTTAAAAAGAGTTCTTAGTAGAGAAACAGTAAGACAAATTTATGAGGAACACAGCACATAGAAACAACTTTGTGCCTGTAGACATTAGAAGTTAAAGGTGCCGGGAGCCCCATCCTGAACTTGAAAGGCAAAGCCTTCAGAGGTAGTTTCTGGCACAACGTTTTGATCTTCCTCTTCCTCCACTGAGAAGTACTTCTCAATTAAGCTTAGCGAGGCCTTGTATACAGACTCATCTTCATGGCTCTGTAGTGCTTCAGTTTTGTCCACGCCTCCACATTCTTCAATCATTATACTGAGTTTTTCTGTCTCACCTACTTTCTCAGCAGCCTGGAAGATATTTGCAATGGCATCCAGAATAACCAGAATAACCAGATGAATTTGATATGGAAGACTGGTGATATGAATAGATGAGAGAAAGAAATGGGGGCTGTTTTCTATAAAAACATAGATATATAATATTCTCAAGCAGTACATTTTTAAATAAGTAAAAAATAAAAATGAATAAGATAGTAATGCACTTATTTGATAATTTCAGCTTAATCAAATAATGTCTATCTACACAAAATAGTATCAATTAATCTAAAATAACAGTAATATTCAACATAATATTTACAAGTGTGTTTATTTCCCTGCTACGCAAGAAACTCATAAATTTTTTTTCAATACTGGAGGATTATTTTAAAGTAGGTATATATTCAAACAGTCCAGAGCTCTTGTTTATATCAATGGCCTGTGACAACCTCATAAAAATGGTCCAAGTATCACATCCTTATGTCAATCCTATCCACATCTACAATGTATGGTCCTGAACAGTTGGTTTATAAATGTAGTATCATCACATATAATAAAAACAGTGCTTCCCAGGGAGCAAAAAAACACTTTGGATATTTTTAGATATTTAGAGAGCCAAGGGCAGCTACCAGCTAGGTCCAAGCTTTGAAGTGTCACTCACACCTATGTCCTTTGAGAATCTGTGTCTGTAATCTCACTGTGAGTGGAGACTTACTTGCAATAAAAGAAGACAAAGTAAAACCTCATGATCTCTACTACAATTTTATTTTAAAGAACTATAATAACATCATTAAAAGAGCATTTTTAATTTGATTAGTATTTTGACTTACTCAGTGGCAGTAATGTCATTTTTATTTATTCATATGGCTATTCTTATGAGAGTCTCCACAAGAGGTATTTGGGATGAAAAAGGAAATATATAATGAAAACTATCAAAAAAGTATAGATCTGTCAAGGCTTTCTGACCATGCATATAAAGATGTGCTGTCCATTCATGAGAATCTACTGATTTTATTTATTTGCATATGTGTGTTCATTTATGTGTGGTAGCACAGGCATGTAGAGGTACAAGTAGAGGCCATATGTACCATTGTTTACTGAGCCAGGCTCTCTCATTGGACTAGGCTGGATGGCCAGGAAGGGCCAGGGACCCATCTTTGTTTGCTCAGTCCTAGGATTAAAAGCAAGTGTCACCACTTCTAGCTTTTTACATCGGTGTGAGGATGGAACCTAGGTCTTCATAATTTTGTAGAAAGCACTTTACTGACGGATCTGCTAACTGATATTTTAAATGCCAACCATTTATATAGCAAAGGTGGGAAAACACATCCAGTGGGGCACATATCATAAAAAAAATGGTAGCAGATAGTTCTGTGATGTGCAGACAGAATGGAATGAGCAAAATTTCTGCATCCAAATGATACACATCATACAAAAGGGGCAAAGAGAGAGCTGTTACTTGTGTATTTAGATCCTTGATATAGGCCAACAAAGGACAACATCCAAGAATATCAGGAAGATGATAAACGGAAGAACAGATGGAGCTCACCAGAAACAACAAAAGAAGAAACATGGGATGATTTTCAGGGAAGCATGCTGGTTTTGGAGGGATGCCATTGAAATATTGGATCTTAGCTCAAGTTCCTCATCCAGAGCAAAACCCTATGGTCTGGAATAGTAAATCTAATGTCATACAGTAAGCAATAATCAAAGACTTCACTGAAAAGCAAACATCTACATGAACAAACTAACTGCTTGTGGCTGATTCCATCCTCCGTGCTATTTAACTTGGAAATGTCATTCAGTGCTTTCTCACTTAACCTTCTAACTGTTCACATGTCCCTTAATTCTCACCACCCATGCCTTCAATAAAACTAGAACAAATGCTTCCATCAGCTTCAGTTTTGCTGATACGATAGGGGTGTATTTAGCCTCTCATCCAAGATGAACTCTTCGCAGCATCTGTTCTGGTAGCCATCTCCCTCTCCCTGCCATGTTTTCAGTCAAGACCATCTTCTGGATTTCCCTTCACTTACCTGGCTCTTATCCCTGTCTCCCATGATGCTTAAGTTCACTACTCAATCATAGGACTTGGATTTTTCACAGATTTGTCATAGATACTCCTCTCTTCTTGGCCTGTGTTTGCACCTTAGAACGAGTCATATATGCCCAGCTTTCATTACATACCTTGTGTGGTGCTCAGTATCAAATGAGTCACCAGCCTAATCCACTCTTAATTCTAGAACTCTTATAGTCACTTATATTCTGGAAACTTTATAGAAACAGAAAGTCACTTCCAATTCAACATTTAAAAAATAAAACATATTTGGGACGTTGTGTTCAAACCTGATTCTCTGCTGCCAGTCACTAATATGGTACATGTTACTACCGAAGAGCTTCTCGGGCCAGACACCCATGACCAGGGTTCTTTCCCCATCAATGCTCATATCCAATTCAGAGCCATTCCTGTAGAGTTCATGTTCTAATAATTCTTAAGTCGTTTTACTGATTCCTACTCTATTACCATACTCCAGCACAAGCTGCCATGTGTCTCCTTGGATTTCAGCCACGTCCTACTAAATCTTTGCTCAAGTATTCTCTACTGCCTCAGATTCAACTTTCCCACCATGCCTATAGCAAGGCTTTAAACAGAGCAGATGAAATTTTACTGCACCACTTCCATACTCATCACTATCTACATGGATGAAGCTTTGGCTTATAGTACTTTATTGGCATATATTTCAATCCCTAATGGAATCCAAATAAAACTAAGAAACACAGTTCACAAAGCTATGGACTGGCAAGATCTTCCCCATCTCTAGCCTCATCACATATCACCTTCTTCTTTCTGTTCTATGGCCACAAGTGTCTTCTCCACGTCCTTCGGTGTTGTCTGTACTCTATTAACTACTACCCAAAGCATGACCTTTGCTACTACAATCAAAGACCTCATGAGTCTCACTCCAATGTCTAGGGGAAGCTCTTCCTTCCTTCCCAACTGATGTCATGTTTCAGAAAATATTTTTGATCTGTAGACCACTACTCACTTTCTCAGATTATATATAGTTGCAAAGCTACTGCCATTGTCCTGGCATTGGTATTGGTTACTCATGAAGACATACCCTAATATTGCAAGGTTCCCCTGCCCCTTATTTTTTGTCTATTTATCTTTGGATCATGCCCTTTCTCTCCTCTTCCTACCAGCCTTGTCTCTAGTTCCAATTAACTCCTTTTTGGTGCATAAAATTGTCAATTGGATAAAGTGGACAATCCCATGTAACCTCAGCCCCTGGGCTCACCATTGGGGGATTATCTAGATTAGTTCAACCAATAGAGATGCCTTGGAGAGATTTTTTTCTCATTAATTTAGCTGAAGAGGGAAGACTCACCTGGAGTTTGAGTTACCTTCTTTGTGTTGCCGAGATATAATGAGGTCAAAATATTTTGCTTTTGCCTGCTTACCCTCATATCTCCCTACCCTGTATAATTTCATCTACCCTGTTACTGCCACTGACTTCAGAATTCAGATCCTATAGGCTACCAGTATGTATTGAAGATCTGTGACTCTCTAGGAATCTCAGAATTCCAGGACCTATTTGGGACTTTTGAGGCATCCAGCCCCTAGGTCTCAGCTACCAGATTTTCAGTCTATCCTGCATGCAAACATCTACTGTTAGGCAACTCATAGTGTATCTTGTGATCCAACCAATCCAATGAATCTCCTTTTTATTGTATGTTATTATTTTTCAGTTCTGTTCCTCTAGAGAATGCTGCTGAATGCACCCTTTCTGCTTCAGAGCACTTATATCCTGACTTAGGGTTTTATTGCTGTGAAGAGACACCACGATCACAGAAATTCTTATAAGAGAAAATATTAAATTGGGGCTAGCTTACAGTTCATAGGTTTGGTCCAGTGTTGTCATAGCAGAAGGCATAGTGGCAAATCGGTGGACATGGTGCTGCATAAGGGACTGAGAGTTCTACATCTTGGTCCACAGGCACAGAAGCCACTGCCACTCTAGACCTAGCTTGAGCATATGAGACCCTAAAGCCTGGTTTCGCAGTGACACACGTCCCCCAATAAGTCCACACCACCTAATAGTGCCATTCTCTATGGGCCAAGTATGCAAACACATGAGTCTACGGGGGCCAGTCCTTTTCAAACCACTAACTATCCCAGTGCTCTATTGTATCTTCTTTGCCTTACTTTTTTTTAATTGCATTTTGTACTTGAGTCATTTATTCCCATTTCTTTAAATTTATTTTTATGTATACATTTATATTATACCTCTTCCTCCCCATTTCATGTCATACACACACACACACACACACATATATATATATATATATATATTGTAGATAGCATATGTGTGTATACATACCTAGATATATTTAACATTATATTCCTCACATGTGATATTACATTTGTATTTCTGGATCTGGTTTGTTTTGCTTACATAATTTTTTTCAAATCTATACTTTTTACTGGGAATATCATTATATCATTTTTCTTCATATTTGAATAAACTTCTACTGTGTGTATACACCATCCTTTTTTTTTTGTCCACCACTTGTTGATTGACATTTAGGTTAGTTCCTTATCTTATCTATTGGAATTAGTACAGTAATAAGTGTAGCTGCTATATTGTTCATATATAGCAGTATTCGGCTAGTTTTTCTCATCTGGATGTCAGAATCCTATCTTCAGCTCTTAATCCACAGTAAATTCTTCATATAGGCTATTGATTAAGAGGCATTTCTACCAGACAGAAATGGCCAGAACTCCAAAGAATGACCTGAATCAGGACTATCTTAATCCTCTTTGCCACACTCTGTTGAAGAGTAATTTTCAATCATTCTTGCTATTTCATTCACCTCATGCTATCTCCTCACCCTCACTATTCTTTCTTCTTTTAATATGTCTAACCTTTATTAATTTTACCAATCTCAGATTAAACATCACTTTCTGTATATAGGTAGGGAATATTTGCTAAATGAATGATGACCCTATTAGCCTATTAAGCACATATTGATTGCTATAATTAGGTCCCAGGCAGCAGACTAAGGGCCTAGGGTTATAGAAATTGATAGAAAACCATCCCTGCCTTGAGGAGTCTCTTTCATATTTCAAGTCTGCAGTCATGTAGAGAGATAATTAAAGCACAATACAAGTAGCACAACAGAGGAAGGCACCTCCTGCTTGTTGGATGAAGCATGAGAGGATCCTGCTGTTGTGATGACACAGTGCAGTGGGAAGAGTACACACACCTTTTTCTTTGCAGGATAATCTGCAGTCTACCTGTCAGCTGTACAAATTAACACCATCATCTAATTGCTTGGTGAGGAGAAAAAAATATCTACTCTTTTAAAACATTGCAGGAGACTTTCTCCTATAGAGAAAAATCTAACTAAACACTTTGAAGGGCCATTTACAGATGAAATAACAGAACTCAGTGCATCATTTTCAAAGCCCCATGGAATTGTTTTCATGGAAAAATGAAGCCATGGTTATGGTCGAACATCTGGAGGAGGTCCAAGACTAGGTCAAGAGATACTGAGAAATAGAGGGAGAGCTAATGAAACCCTGGGAGATAACAGAGGCTGGGCAACCATGAACTCCCATCCTACACCTGAGGAAACACACACACTCACACATGTGTACATCCATACACATTCACACATGGGAAAGCATGCATACACACTCATGTGCAAACACAACACTCAATGGCAAATATCTAATACATACATGTGTGCTATTGGGTTTTGGATCACTGATAATGAGAATCAGTCCTTCTCAGCTTTTTCTAGACTCTTCCATCTCCAGTATGAGTATGTTCAAGGGACAAAGTGTAACTCTGGCTTTGGGATTCTCATCAACCTTACATCTTTCAACCCCAGGGAAGATGGCATGGCTTGATTTCAACGGCAAATGCATGCCTTCTGCATTCCCTGGAGGCTACCTGTAACAAAATCATGCAGGCTGTATGGAAATTAAGGGCTAAATCTTCATATGGGTGGCCTGGGTGGGTTGCTCAGCCCCTTCGTCCTTCCGAGTACTCTAGGATGGGTCTCTGGCTACACGGTAAGACTCTCAGAACCTAAGAATACTGATCCTGCAATATATATGATTAACACGAAGACATTTTCCCAGAGTATTGAGGCCATGCGAATGGGGCCATCATTATATATTTTACACTGTTGTTTCCTGAAAGCTACACACCTTTTCTAGTTCTGGATGTCTTCCTGCTTAACACATTTATTTGGTCGTTCCAGTCAAATTTAATCATCTTCAAAAGATGGCAGTTTCTGTGGCAAGAAAAAAATTAGCAACAAACTTATGGAAGTTATTTAGTCTCTATCCTTACATCTAAGCAAAATTTATTTTCTTTAAATTGAAAAACAAAGCCCACAAATATAGTAAAGGGACAGAACTCAGTTGGTCTATTTTGTTTTAGGTTAAAAGTAGATCTTCAGGTAAATTATTTCTCGGGTTTTCTTTAACAGGACAAGTGCTTCTGTGAATACAGACATGTCACAGGGTTCTCTTACTGCAAGCTACCAGGATTCCTGTGCTTTGGGGCAGGGGGATTATCCCTTTGTGGCTCTGCTGTGCAGTAGAGTGGACACCCACCAATAGGATTGTTAATAATTATATTTAAACTTAAGCAAAAACAGGGCCAGGCACTCAGAAGACTGAGGCAGGAAACTAGCAAATTTGAGGGATCTAGCAGAAAAAGTGGGTAACTGTGAATGGGTTTTACACTGGCTCCAGCTCAAGGTTGATGCTCCATTTCATGATCAACCATGCTGTGAATAAGTACTGCCTTGTGCAGCTGCCATCATGGACAGAGTTGATTTGTCTTGCTTTCCCCCACTGTCCTGGACTGAAGTTTTATGAAACTGAGTGACGAGAAGTCTTTCCTAAGTTGTCCCTGTCAGGTAGTTTGGTGACAGTGGTACAAAAGCAACTTATGCACCTGTAAATCTACCTTTCACAACCCTACCCACACAGACGGAGTACTGAGTCCTGAAAAGAGGAATGACATGTCAAAGTTTTCGAGGCTGGTTGGGAAAAATCTGGGACCTGAGCAAACCTCCATAGCATGCATGGAGGTTGTCACTTTATTTGCACACTTGCTTTTTTAAACAAGCAGAACTTAGAAGGAAGCTATAAGAGCAGAGTTAGTTCAAGTAACAAATGGGACTGTATGAGGCTGAGAAGCTTCTGTAAGGCAGGAGACACTGTCAACAGAACGAAGTGACAGCCTACAGACCAGGAAAAGATCTTCACCAACCCTACATCTGACAAAAGTCTAATATCCAAAATATATAAAGAACTGAAGAAATTAAACACAACCAAACAAAATTCTAATTAAGAAATGGGGCTCAGAACTAATTCTCACAGAAGGATATGAAATGGCTGAGAAACACTTAAAGAAATGATCAACCTCTTTAGTCATCAGAGAAATGCAAATCAAAACGACTCTGAGATTCCATCTTACACCCATCAGAATGGCTAAGATCAAAAATTCAAGTGACAACACATGCTGGCGAGGATGTGGAGAAAGAGGAACACTCCTTCATTGCTGGTGGGAATGCAAACTTGTACAACCACTTTGGAAATCTATCTGGCACTTTCTCAGAAAACTGGAAATAGGGCTTCGTCAAGACCCAGGTAGCTATTCCACTCCTTGGGATATACTCAGAAACTGTTCTACCACACAACTAGGACATATGCTCAATCATGTTCATAATAGTCTTATTCATAATAGCCAGAACATGGAAACAGCCTAAATGTCCCTCAGTTGAAGAATGAATAAAGAAACTGTGGTATATTTATACTATGGGGTAATACTCAGCTATTAAAAAACAAGGAAATCCCGAAATTTGTGGACAAATGGATGGGACTAGAAATGATCATAATGAGTGAGTTAACCCAGAAGCAGAAAGACTCACATGGTATATACTCACTTATAATTGGGCACTAGCCCAAAAGGAATGTTCCACAAAAGTCTTCACTTATCAGGAGATTGGGATAGGTGTGAGGACATCCTACTGAGACTCTAGGTAAGAAAAATATAGGAGATGGGGAAATAGAAGGACCCAGAGTGTACTAGAACCCTACAAGAAGAACATTGTGATGGATGGATCGGGGTCCAGGGGGGGTCTGCTCAAACTATTGCACTAACCAAGGACAATATAAGTAGTAAACATCAAACTCCTACTCTGATCTAGCTAATGGACAGGAGATTCTCCACAGTTATGTGGAGCGTGGGGACTAACTCTGACATGAACTCTAGTTCCCCATATTTGACCACCTCCCCTTGGTGGGGAGGCCTGATGGCACTCAAAGAAAGAATAAGCAGGCTACCAAGATGATACTTGATAGCCTATGACCATATAGTGGGGGAGGAGGTCCTCCTTGGTCTCAGATCTAGGGGAGGGGAATAGGGTGAAAGTGGGAGGGAAGGAGGAATGAGAGGATACAAGTAATGGGAATAGAGGGATACAATTGAGTTGTAATCTCAATAAATTAATAAAATTAAAATAAAAAGAGCAATGTTAGTTATTTTCAAGTACTCTTGAAAGTGCTGGCATTTTATTTCGTATTTGAAATACTTCATAAAGAACTTGGGATCTGAAAATTTTCTAAATTGCTGTTGAGTTTTCAGCTTCAGTTATTCATTTCCTTGTCTAGACCAAAATAAAGTCAATAGAATATTTAACTGTTGTAAAAAATGGGTTTATTATAGGCTGCTTTATTAGAGATGGGATAACAAATTTTTCTTGCTCATTTTTCTTTATTCAAAGACACATTGATTTATTTAATTCATTTGATCTGCCAAATATTTCATAACTATTTATGGAAAATATATTACAAGAAGCATTAGGGGAAGCAAGGAGGCAGGGTGTCAGTTGTTCATTAAAAATAACCCAAACCTGCTCTGTGCAGATCATTGCACAGAGCACAGTTTAAATGTGATGTCTACAGAATGGCGCTTCCTGGAACAGACTTCTTCCACATAATTTAGCCTCTGAGATGCTAGGAGGCTATCAAGTAAGTTCCACCATCTCTTGTTAAGAGTGAGAAGAATTTTACAGCAGAAATGGACTACACTGCAGCCTATGGATCATGGACTTCTGGGGATGTTTGTCATCTTTATCTTAGTGTACGGCTTGTTTTTTAATTGTTTGCCCTAAAACTTCTGACACATCAATTTATCTGACAGGAGTTTTTAGCAGTCTTTTGTCAATGACCACTAAAAATATCTTCTCAATATCAGAATTGAAATGACATACTAATAGCCTCTTTGATGGCATCAACATTTTCTATAAATTACATTGGATTTACTGATACCACACCATGTCATATCAAAAGGCCCGAGTGACAGATAGCATTGAAAGGCATTTGAAAAAGATTTAAAGTAGTTTCACAAGTAATTTAATTTTATATTAAATTTACAAGTTGTTACTCCAACAGTTGTATTCTTTATCATTTCTATTTCTCTTCTCTTTCTCAAAGTTGCGGTAATTCTTTGCCAACCCACCAATCATTGCCAGCCAACAAGAAAATATAATCCAGAGAAAGTAAGAGTAGTGTGACATGAGGAGTTCCATAATGACACCCCTGAAGGACAGCCACTTAGGCACTCTTTCAAAAAATATTTGCTTTAACTGCTTATATCTAAGTATAAGATAATTGTCAGATACTTTTCTCTCATTAATTCTGGCATTTTATTAAACTTAATCTATGTATGTACTTGTGGGGGGAGGGATCAGTACACATTCCTCAACTCCTGTGTGATGGTTTATGGGACTCTATTCTCTCTTTCCATCATATGGGTCTTGGAGATTCACCTCAGATCATCAGCCACAGAGGCAAATAATTTTTACCCACCAAACCACTTGCATGCCCTGCCTTCTCTTCTTGATATGCATATATGATTACTTAAATATAACCAAAGAATGGGCAGATTCTACTTCCTGTGTTCAGGACATCTCTTCATTTTTCCTTCTGATGTACAAAATTCTGTCTCCCTCTCTCTCTGCCTCCTCACTCCATTCTTGAGCCTGAATTTAGGTTCATATACATGCTAGACGGGCACTGCATTACTGCAGACTTACTTCTCACCAGCCCCCTCTGCCCTTCAGTGTTTCTTCGGGGGCTGAGCCTCTTTATTGGCCACACTGGCTTTGCGTTCACTCTTTACCTAGAATAGTCTCGTGCTTGGAATTCTCTTACTTTAGCCTACTGCGTAGCTGGGATTACACATTTTATGACCAGAGTAAAAAAAAGAACGTTTTTTGTTTTCATTTTCATAGCTGAGATTTTCTTGGTTTCTTGTCTTTAACCACGTGCTAATGACACAAAGTTGTGTCCTGGGGTGTCTGATACTCAGGACTGCTTATGTGTCCTGTAGTCTAAGTTCACAGGATGTCTCTGGCAGGTACTGATACAGAGTACTCTTGAGAATGCGACGAGCACGGGCGTTCATTGCTTTTGTCACAGAAGTGGTAAGTGTAGGGTAGTGTGCAATGTATTCAAACTTCTTCCTCACTGGGGTTCTTAACACCTTTTATTTCTAACATTTTAAATGATTAGGCACTTCTCAAATAAAATTTGCTTCTGTTGTTTCATTCCCAAGCCACTTTACTTTCTTCTTACTTCCCCACTTCCTCAAGCTTTCTTTAGACACTCAAGTCACATGTGGCTTACCCTCTTTGTCTCTTATCTAATTCATTGTCTTTGTCTGCTCTCTTGGCTCCTTATATATACAAGAATAAGACATCAGGATACACTCATAGGACAGAGCCTGTAATGGCTTGTTCTGATACTGCCTCATTTCATGTAATATGACACTCTCCAATTCTATGTATACTCCTCAAATTTTCATAATTTCCCTTTTTCCACCCTTAGGCATATACCTGAAGGCTTCTGTCTCCTATCATAAGATAGTTGGCAGTTGTACATCCATGTTTATAGCTGCTATATTTACTATAGCAAAGGCATAAAACCAGCTTAAGATGTCAAACAACAGTAGTACTTTTAATAAAAACATGGCATTACACAACCAGTAGAAATTTACTCAGTTATGGTCAAGATCACCAGCACATAAAATTTTATTTGTCAACTTAAATGTTCAAATTAATTAATAGAAATTTTAATGAGGAAATGGAAATATATATATTTCACTCTATATATAATCTAATATCAAAATAGTGTAATAAATATTAAATCCTGATCAGAAAGGTTCAGCTACCCATTCTCCATGAGTGGTAACAGGGTAACTTCTTTCATGGAGATTCCAGATCTTTATCTGCAAACATAAGTGTTGGATGTGGTAGCACCAAGCAACTCATTTTCTTCAAGCTTGTTCAGGCTCCACAGGACTACCCCCTGGACTTTTGGAAGGCAGTCATGGAAAAGGACCATTTCCACTAATGTGGCCAGTGACATTCTGATCTTTTAAGGGTACTTTAAAAAAAATACCAAGATTATTCTTTATTAGCTTTAGGAACCCACCTTAAGGTTTAATAAGCCCTAAAAGTGTGTGTTATTGTTGTTGTTGTTCCTTGTAAAAGTTAGGAATGGATATTGGATAATAAAGTCCATCTTAGAGATGGAACTGTAGGAAACGGCTTTGCGGTGGTGAAGAATGACTAAACCTAAACAACGCTGACGGTAATAATAATGGCTAATATCTGTGTTTGCCTTGAGCCAGCCACACTGCTGCGCATCTTGCCATTAACATTTTGTTTAATCCCCGTGACAAACCTGTGGCGTGAGCATTATAGTGCCCATTGTGTGGTGGCAGAAAGGAGATTTGGAAAGCTTAAGTAACCATCTCAAATCACTCATTAAATAAACATGGCGTTTGCTTTGCAACTAAACCCAAAGAGCCATCTCTTTTCATTACATCCTACCAGGTATCAGAAGGGATAATGTTACACTTCAAAGTACATTTAACACAAATAATCCCCACACTTGTCTTTCAAACCTTGAAAGTGACATGGGGAGGCACATGTTTGCAAATGGATTCTGTGTATGACTGTGACATAGGACACTGCACAGGACTGTATTAGAGATGGGTGAAAGCACAAATTACTTATTTGGAAATTAGTAATGCTATAGAAGAAAGCATCATTTTGCTTCTGATACACTTTCTTTTTTTGGTATAAAATATGATTTTACATAGTCATCTCATTTTGGAAATTATGTTTTTCCAATTGTTACTGATGTAAGCATTTCGTGCGGCATTTAAATACGCTGTGACATATGAATACCAATAACCTGGAAATACTAAGCTACTTCTTTGCATGTGGCACTCCAAATATATACTTTATGTATGTGAAAGTGGTGGGCGCCATGTGGGAGGAGCTGGAGTGGGCAAGTTAGCTTCTGGAGACAGCCCACTGTTTTGCTCAGCTGTGATGGGCATAACTTAGAGAGACGTAGCCCTGGGGTCTTCATCTCCAGCTTCTTGCTGCTGCAGTGCCTTCTCATGATGGTCATTGCTGTATTCCTCATATATCTGCATGGTGTGATTGGGCGTAGGGAGACCCTCACTGCCTATAGTCTGATGTGATTATTTCCTAGGTGACATCCCACTCATTTGGGCAGTTTTCATGCAGATCAAAATGAAGATGAATGTAAATATAATGTTATTTAGATGAATTAATAACTTTACAGAGTTCCCAATTCGGCTTAAGTAGTTTTAGAAAGTTAATTTAAGGTGTCTTTTTGTGAGTGGCTCTGATGTAGGAAAAAAATGAGAAACAATTTAAGATTTAGAAAGACACACTCATAATGGTTGAGCTAGGGGCTTTTTGAGGTTAGGGAGCAAATACACTGGCTAATGTACCTTTCTGGATGAAACTGGGCTGGTGATGAAGATGATGATTAATTTTTGTATCCATTTTTGCTTTCAGCTTCCTGATATGATTTAATAAAAATTGTTAATGAGTAGGTGTGCACCTTGAGGATTTAAAGTAGAAATGGCTGGTTGTCTTTTATATAAAAGTTTAGATATGTGATTTTTAAAGGATTTTTATAAGACTGCTTTTTAAAATAATCAATTCTTGGGCTGGAGAGATGGCTCAGTGGTTAAGAGCGCTGTCTGCTCTTCCAAAGGTCCTGAGTTCAATTCCCAGCAACCACATGGTGGCTCACAGCCATCTATAATGAGATCTGATGCCCTCTTCTGGCCTGCAGGTGTACATGCAGGCAGAACACTGTATACATAATAATAAATAAATCTAAAAAAAAAAAAAAATCAATTCTTTGTAATTGCAACTTTTGGCCTTCCAGTAAGGAAAAACTGGTTGAGGAAAATTTCTTGCTTGCTTAGGTTTTGTTAATCTATAACAAGTTGCCTAATTGCATATGTATGTGGGTTCTTGGGAATAATTTTTTTCATATTTGTTTCTCACTCATAAAAGGTGAAATGTTTGATCACGTGAGAATATTAGGGAACATGTTTTTCTTACATATACTCATTGTAATCATTCACTTAAAAGAAAAACAGAAATTAACCACATTGTGATTTTTGTACTGCTTGAAAGATTTTCCGTGGTATATATGCTATGGGAGAAAAAATTGTTGAAGCTTACTCTTTTGAGTTTGCTCCATCTATCCAATATGCAAGTGTGTATAGGTATATGTATGTAAAATGGTTGGAGCTATTGAAGCTTTTCTCCATTCATCCAGTGTGTGAAGGTGTCTGTCTGTCTGTCTGTCTGTGTGTGTGTATATATATATATATATATATATGTGTGTGTGTGTGTGTGTGTGTGTGTGTGTGTGTGTGTCTGTATGTTTAAGTTGTTGAAGCTTGTTGGAACTTACTCATTGGAGCTTGTCTTGTTCCTTCATCGTGTGTGTGTGTATTTGTGTGTGTGTGTGTGTGTGTGTGTGTGTGTGTGTGTGTGTGTGCATAGTCTTTTTTATCCTTCTTTCCTTTTCTCTACCATCAGTTACAATCAGCTCCAGCCTGGCGAATCAAGCTTTTTACCCTCAGTGAAAAGGCTGCTGGATGATCAGCCAGAGACGCTATGCCATGCCTCAGTTTACCACTGTGAAGTGGAAGCTGGCCTGTGATATAGGACACTACACAGGACTGTACTAGAGATAGGTGAAGGCACAAATCACTTAGTTTTAAAATAGTAATGATATAGAAGAAAGGATAAATTTGCTTCATATATATTTTCTTTTGGGTATAAAAATGATTTTACATAGTCATCTCATTATGAACATTATGTTTTTTAAATTGTTACCAACATAATCATCTGGAGTAGCATTTACATATGCTGTGACATAAGAATACTGGTAACATGGAAATAATAAGCTACTTTTTTGAATGTGGCACTCTAAATATAGATTTAATGCATGTAAAATGAAGAGTTTTTGTTGTCTTAGAGTTATGCTACTAGCATCAGATGATCAGTAAATGAATCTATTCACACAGTTCTTATCATTTATTTTTAAATAAAATTAATAGGAACATATTTGGAAACTCATTATTTATAGATTAGCCTTTCATAGGTTCCCAGTTGGTCCAAGTCCCCAACTCTTTCAGAAAAGCAATGTAGTCATTGATCTTTGGAGATACAAGTAGTGACAAGGACTTTACAAGTGTAGGGTCCATACTTTGTAGAAAAAGGTGAATGTATGTGTATATATATAATGTATATGTATGCATATATATATTTCCATAAAGGACTAAAATGGAATGATGCTGAGTTTGACTTAACATTTTCCAAAGAACAGCACAATGGGAAACTGGAATTAAAACTGATGTGAGAACTTTCATACACATCTGAATGGATAAGCCAGT
This sequence comes from Acomys percivali, assembly GCA_907169655.1. Taxonomy (NCBI): domain Eukaryota; kingdom Metazoa; phylum Chordata; class Mammalia; order Rodentia; family Muridae; genus Acomys; species Acomys percivali. Next base: position 76,177,851 of record OU015744.1, read on the forward strand.
TTTCAAATATTGTACATTCTTGAAAACTGTATGTTGTGTATATGTGACTTTGTCTGAATATGATGTACAGGTACATATGAGTGTAGGAGAACATGCATGTGGGGGTCATGTGAACATATATGATCATGTGAAGGCCAGCAGACAACCTCAGGAACCAGTCCTCATGTACTGCTCATCTTGCTTTTTGAGACAAATTCTTTCATTGGCCTGAAACTCACCAAGTCGCCTAGGCTGGCTTGCTAGCAAGTCCTAGGGATCCATCTGGATCCTTTCTATTCCATCTAAAATGTGACATTGTAATGCACATGTTTGCAAGTGGACGGTATCATGTCTCTTCATATAGGACACAACATGGAAATATATTAGAAGGCCATGGCTTCTCCAGCAGTACGATTACAAGAATGTGAAATCACACCACTCTTGCATTTTACATGGATTCTGGGGACTGAACTCAGGTCTTCAGGTTTGCAAAGCAAGTATGTTACAGACTGAGCAATCTTCTCATCCCAGAATCCTCCATTTTATGTAGTAACATGTAACTTACTTTCATTTTTCTTTATACTTTAAGTTAATGGTATTTAATGAATATTTTCTTGTGACAGGAACAAATCATGAGAGCTAACTTCTGAACAAGTTTAAGTGTCTAATATATCTTTTTATCCCAAATTTAACTGAAATTTGTATTCATTCATTCATTCATTCATTCATTCATAATTCCTCATTGTCCTCTCTGTCCAAACCCTACTATTTTAAACTTTGGTTCTATAAACGTGGTTATATTTATGTAAGTGTCATATACTATCTGCATTGCTGTAATTGTGGTGATCATGTGTGTTTGTGTAGGTCAATTATGAATGTGTGTTTCATTGCTCTATCCCTAGGTACTTTAGTTTTGGAGATAGAGTCTCTCACTGACTCAGAAGTTCACATACTGGCTCGTGTACATGCATCTTTATTAGAGGTCCAGACTCAGAGCTACTCCTGCCTTTCTAAGTGGGTACTAGGAGTCCAGACTCAAGTCCACATGCTTATTCAGAAAGCATATATTCATTTTTCCATTTTGCAAGCCTGTGGTTTTTTAATATTAGTATTCAGTTATAGTATATTAGTACTATAGAATATATGAAGAAATAAAGATTATTCATATAGCAAAATATCATAAGTAAATATGGTTGGCATCTTTATGTACTAGCTACATTTTTTATCAGTTTTTAGGTGGAAGAAATATTATATCAAAAATTGCATGAAAACTTCATAATCTGACTTCATGTTATATATATCATGGTCACTTGAGGGGAATGAATGAAGTCGTAGGTGAATGAATTTGGGTTGCCATGTGCTTTGGATCAGACAATGGCAAGGCCTTCTCCTGGTCTGGGTATGGATGTAGAAAGCATGTGTGCAGAAAGCATGAATCACAGCACCTTTCCCCTTGACAACTGCAACCTGAGAGCCCTCCCCTTCAGCAACCTCCTACCAAGAAGAGCTTGACACTTACCTCCTCCTTGTTTAACTGTACATAATAAACGTGCCGAGTTTCTGGACTGCTGGTGTGCTTCCACCTGAGCACACAGCCAACCCAACCCCAGCTTTTCTGCACAAATGGCTGTCATATCTTCATTCCCTGTCAACCCAGCCAATTCAAAATTAAAGCTTTGAAGGTCATGTCAATCATTTTTAGTTACTATTAAAATTCTTCAAATAATTTATACTGGCTGTTCAACATACTTTGTTCAACTACTCTCATTTTGTCAGAGTTGTCAAATAGCATCTTTTAGGGGAGAAATTCTTACTGAATTGCACTGGGCTCTAATTAGACAGATATTTTGATCCTTTTCAATTGTTCTTTTAAAAACATTTGTGGATAACTAAACAATATACAGACTTGTTTGTTAATGTGCTAATATTTATACTCAGGAGTTGAGAAAATTAATAAAACTATTGTTAATGCTTAATTTCTCAATAGTAGATGTCAGGAACCATTCCCTCACCATAGCAGTATGATAAGCTATAAATGAAGCACTTATTCAACATCAGACACATCATCGATGCTCAGTCAGTGCTCAAAACATGCTGGATACCATGATTATAATATTAACAATTTATTTATTATAAGTGTCCTTACCATGAGTCTGTCTGCTATGCTCTTCTTTGAATATGTATCAAATATACAAAATGAAAATCAGTACAAGTTAAATTGCATTAGTTAATAAAAGAGATTTACTTCACAAACTTCAGTGATCAGATTTGCAGAATGGAACTATAAACAACAATCAGGTTTTTGTTTTGTTTTGTTTTGTTTTGTTTTGTTTGTGAGCAGATCACACACATGGGCCAGGTGTACTCAGCAGGAAACATGTGCTGATACTCAGCCTCTAGCCCCAATCTTTCTTTCCTTTTTTAAAAAAAATGTATGTAAGTAATTTATTCAGATAACATCTCAATTGTTTTCCCCTACTTGTATCTTCCCATTTGCTCTCCCTCTCTCTTTCACCCTATCCCCCTCCCCTAGGTCTGTGACAGAAGGGGACCTTGTCCCCCACTATAAGATCTCAGCCTATCAGGTCTCTTCCTATAAGCCTGCTTACTCTTCCTCTGAGTGGCACCAGGTCTCCCCAGCAAGGGGAATTGGTCAAATAGGGGACACCAGAGTTCATGTCTGAGTCAGTCCCTGTTCTCCACACAATTATGGAGAATATGGTGTCCATTGGTTAGATTTGGATAGGAGTTCTAAGTTTACTGCATGCATTGTCCTTGATTGGTACAGTAGTTTGAGGTGACCTGCCTAGGTCCAGATCCACCAGCTTTATGTGCCTCAGTTGAAGAATGGATAAAGAAACTGTGGCACATTTACACTATGGAATACTACTCAGCTATTAAAAACAAAGAAATCCTGTATTTTCAGTTAAATGGATGGCACTAGAAATGATCATCCCAAATGAGTTAACGCAGACTCAGAAAGATACACATGGCATATACTCACTTATAATTGGACACTAGCCCAACAGTGATGTTCCCTGAAAGTCTTCACTTAGGTGGAGATTGGGATAGATACTGGGACTTCCTATTGGGACTCTAGGTGAGAAAGGTAAGGAAGAGTGGGGAAAATAGAAGGATCCAGAGCATCCTAGAAACATACAAGAAGACCTTTCTTTCCTTTTTTAAAAGATTCATTTAATTTTAATCACCTATATATGTATGCAGATGTCCCTAGAGGCAAAGGGAATGAGATCTCCTGGAGCTATAGCTACAAGTGGCCATGAGCTGCACAATACGGCTGCTGGATATTGAACTCAGATTCATCTCTTCAGCTCCCCAATATTTCTTGGTGAAAACTTTTCAATTTAAGCTAGTGAAAATTTAGCTGACATATAGTAGCTTAGTTAACCAAGTCCCCTTCTATTTTCTTCTAAGCAAGCATGGAAGTAGTAATACATTTTTTTTAGAATTATGAACCCACATATAACTAGATGCAAAATCATAGTGATATTTCTTTCCCACCTGCACCAAACACAAATGCAAGGAGTACCCTCCAATCACACACAAATGCCACTTCCAAATTCATGACAAGACTATTATTAAGTAACTTTATGATCAAAGGTACTATATACTTCTCTTTATCCATGTGGCTCTTTGATTTCATCACTTTGATTTAAAAAAAAACCCACTAGTTTCAGCAGTTTAAAGACACTTGCCACCAGAGCAAGTGCTTAAAGCTTTTAAAGAATATATTTTCAGTTTTTATGTAATGCAGTCCACTATGCCCACCTCTGAGTCAGCGTGATTATGAGCATGCAGTGACTTTGCCCTCAAGCCTTTGAAATGGTGACTTGTTTAATTCCATGTAGCATAACTCTTTGTGATCATAAAGAATACAAAGGTAAAATATTTGGTAGAGATTGGAAGGTTTGCCTGAGATTGCCGATGACATTTGCCATGTCCATGAAGAACCACAATGGAAAGGTACTGGACAGTGGAGGATTTACCAAAATACTAAATAAATAAATAGATGGATAGATGATTGAATGATAGATAGATAGATAGATAGATAGATAGGCAGGTATGTAGATAGATAGCTATGGATGATAGATAGAGCTGATATATAGATAGAGAGAGTTGATAGATAGATGATAGATAGATAGATAGATAGATAGATAGATAGATAGATAGATAGATAGATAAGTGATAAGTAGAAAAAAATCCCAGCAGCTTCCTTTCCTTAGATACAGTATAAATTGCCTTTGAGTCAATGCAAAGTAATAAGATGAAGTTATCTCAGTGAGTTTTTTGTTTATTTATCCTGTTTTAGAGAAAAAGAGCACTAAGTGTTATATGTTAAGGCGATTATTTCTTAAATTTAATAGAATGTATAAAAACAATATGGATTTATAGTCTATTAGAGAAACATACCCTAAATTATTTCTTGTTTATTGACAAAAGTAAAAAGCAATGAAGCGGCCATGTAAACAGCCCTCACCCTTATGCTTTCTCAAAAATGCCATCCACCTTGTCCTAAACTCAAGTTTAAATCCACAATGAGGAAAACGTGAAATTAACCAAGAGAGGGTGTGTAGTCAAATTGATCCTGGTTGGAAAGATAACTAATGAGCCAAAAGGAAGGTATTGGTCACTAATAAAAAAAAAAACCAACAAAGTTCCTCATGTTAATAGATAGGAATAATGATGTGATGTAAATAACACATACAAAATGGCAACTCAAGGGTTTATCGCTCTTGCTGATGCACACTCTAACTAGTCATGAGGATGTCTACAGCTACAGTGCATACCAGTGACCAGCCGTTGGCAGTCACACCTTCACACCATACCTATCCTTGTCACTAAGTCTAAGGGATCTCAGCATGTAGGTTACAGCTTCTACACATTACATACTGTATGACTCCTTGCACGCTTTTTCATACTTCCTAACAATGCAGTCAATCAGTTACCACATGGCACTTAAGTGTCCTCTTAATCCAGCATCTTGTAGACTTGTCCAGCAGGATACATTTGGCAAGATCTGGAGCTTCCTGTGTAGTTGGGCATGTACTGTATTTACTAGTTTTGCTGCTAGAGGCCAGGCCAGCAATGCTGGAGAAAATTCTACAGTGCACATGATACTTCTTCTTCTACCCAAATAAGGAACTATCTATTAAAAGTATCAGCAACCCCCAAAAAGATCACCTGTGATCTGTACTGACATTTTGTTGGTTAAAAGATAACATGATTTATTTTCAAACATGTATGTATTTTATAGAGAATATATAAGAGCTAGAAAAGAGAAAGAATAAAATTGAATAATGGTAGACATTATTTATATCTCATGTGTATACATGTTGTGTGTGTGTGTATGTGTGTGTGTGTGTGTGTAGTGTGTATGACGTGGGTATGCATGTGAGTACCATGGTGTGTGTGTGTGTGTGTGTGTGTGTGTGTGTGTGTGTGTGTGTGTG
>OU015744.1:76194786-76225264 GCA_907169655.1 Acomys percivali
ACACACACACACACACACACACACACACACACACACACACACACACAAATAAATACATTTTAAAAATCTTAAAATATTCACTTCTTGACTTTCAAACTAAGAATGACAAGTCACAGAAGACATGAGTCAAAGGGAGTGTTCAAAATGGCCCTTACTTCTTTACCAAAGGTCGTGAGGGTGGGATTAGGTAGACTGACTCTTTTTAAATAATTCATGAGTTCATCTTAGTAATTAATACACTTCACTGCTTCAGTGTACTGAGCAAAGCACCTTCTAACTCTTTTTTAAAATTATTTTTAAAATGACTTTTTTGACACAAGATTTCTACAGGTCATCTCATGCTTGCTACAAACTTACTCTGTAATTGAGGATGACTTTGAACTTCTGATTTTCTTGCCTCTACACGCCTTGTGCTCAGATTATAGGTATCAACCACCACACCTAGTAATGTGGTGCTGAAACAGAACTCCAGACTTAGTGAAGGCTTGGTGGGCGTTTCACCTACTCAGCCCTCAGTCCTTAGTTATTGTATGCTTATACATACATACATGTGTTGTATAATTATATCATAAATAGGGAAAACAACCCAGTGCTGTATGTGTGTGTGTGCGTGTGTGTGTGTATCTCAGTTTATTTTAAAGAGTGTAAGCAACACTAAAAAAAAAAAAAAAAGGGATAGGTATAGCTGTTTCAATGAAGATGTCCCACAACTTGACACTTGTGAACATGTCACTTGATACTCACAGTATGAGCAGCCATAGACTTCCGCACGCAGCCCTATGTGGCCTTCTCTGTTCCAGTCCAGGGGTACGATGCGTACATAACGGGCAACAACGGCATGCTGCAGGTCATGCCGGACCACGCTGTCAGAATTGACATTTCCAGGAAAAGCCTGCAAAGAAAAAGACACATTAAAAAACCCTCAAAGAATACCTCAGTGACAAACCTGTGCTTTATGTAATAATTTTCTTCTCTGATGATGAAGTTTTTCTTATGTTCTCACATCAGAAAAAAATAAAAATGAAAAATGAAGCGTTGTATTTCTTTTATTTAAAAATTCATTATTTTGGTGTTTTGGGGAGATAACTAAGGAGGTAAAACATTTGCTATGCAGACTGAAGATTATTGACTACCCAGAATGCATACAAAAGTTAGCAGATGTGGGGGGCCTCCCAGGGTCCCATCACTCCAGAGACAGAAATGGATCCTCAGAGCAGGCAATGTAGCTAGACTAGCAGGACAGATAGACTCCTGGTCCTGTGAAAACCTGTCTCAGGAAATACTTGATGGAGAAGAGAAATCAACTTTGGGCTTCCATCCACAAGTCCCCACAGGGGACCCCACAAGTGCAGAGTTACGCATGTAATTTACACATTCACATTTGTGGGAGAAGAAAAGGGAAAAAATATCATTTAACTGGCAAATAGGCTAAAGTAACCCCAGATCTTTTTACATATATAAGTATCTTCCCAAAGAGCTACCATAGGCTCCACTGTCGTTTCACAGTGACAGGTGTCAAAGCAGGTGCTTCTGTGGTGACAGCCCGTGAACTGCCCGTAGGTAAGCCGTGGGTGGTTTGGTTCTCTGATCAGTCCTCCAGTTTCTTTTCCAAGCAACTGGAAGAGTACTGACTAACAGAAAAACACCAGACAGTATAGAGAATACAGATCTCTGGAAATAGACAGAGGTACAGTCAAGGATTTAAGAGAATAACCCAAATATTTATATAATGTTATTATGTAAAGATTTTGTATATTCTGCAACTAACTTTTCTAAGTATATTATTTTCTCTAGTCCAGTTTGGACTCAACAAAGATGAAGTGTGATGCCTGGGTGTACAATGACTAGACAAGAGAAACCAGGGCAAAGTCATAAGCTCATCTGTTTGATTTATTTGAAAACTATATTTTCAGAGAGAGAGAGGAATGCATTTTTTCCACTTAGGCACAGTACATTTTATTTTCATATTATATACTTTAATACAAAATAGCAAATCAGATTAAGAATTTACATCATCCACACTTTTATTGTAGAACTAGTGTCTGTCCTATCCACCAGATGATCCATTTTGCTTTTCATATTTGTTTCCACAAATGCTTGGCGCCATCAATGTTTTCTTTATTGATCCACTTTTACCAAATATATTTCTATTGTGGCCATTAGCACCAGTATCTCCTCCACTGTTTGGATATCGGCAATTTAAGTCTGAGAGGTACCATCGACTAAAATGAAGACTGCCCATCGGAGCTTGTTTCCCATTGTGATTAAACTACCACTAGTCTTGAAAAATATTTCTGTCCCATAATTTAACTCTTTCTCTAACGGTGATAAATTTTCACATAAGTGAAAATGAAGAAACAAAAATTACTATTTTTTACAAAACACTAAGATTTGAAAGTCTTCCTCAAAAGTTGAAAATTAAAATGGAGTTTGAAGCGTTGTGCTATAAAACAACACAATTCAAAATTGAACCTTCATTTGAACAGATACTACATAATAAGAACTTTGTAGAGGTTTGAAAACAGCAGCATTGTTTATCGCTGAAAGACTGTCTGTTATATGTTGTTCCTACTGTTTGCTCTCATTGACTGTGATTTGTATGTTTGTTCAGGGTAGAATGTTTTTACTGTTGTAATTTTGGTTAACATAGCAGTCATGTAACTCACAATGCTTTACAATCAGTAACTAGCAATATAATGCAATGCTTAATTTCTCTGTTACTTTTAGACTGGCAACACTATAAATTTCACAAACACAGAGAAAATATAATTTTTCAGATACATTGTAAGCCCCTCACAAGATTAACTTTAAAATAATCAATTGCACTGAAGTTATTTAATAATTAAAAATTTCCAGGTACACTAATATGGCTGAAACTGTAATTCAAATGGTCCAAGATGGGAAGCAAATATTTCTATGAAGTATTAAATAATGTGTTCTAGGGTTAGTATTCCACACACTTCTCTGTCCCATGTACTTTGTGCTTTAGCAGCACACATATAGTGGTGTTCTTCCTCATCTTGCAAACAGTAAAAATCTCAACTACAGTTGACCGTTGACTGGTGTGGTGGCTACATTTTACCAGCTTGTCTCCTTGGAGGATTTTATTTTCCTTTTTTTGGCAGGCGGGTGGGAGGGCAGGGGGAGGTGTTCAAAACCAGCTAGGGTTGGGGGCATGCTTACAGGTGCTATAGCAATGAGCTATGCTATCACCCTCCAAAGGAAAGCCTCCACTGCCTTCAGACAAGATCTGAAGTCCTCGCCTGAAGATTTTGTAGCGATTTGGCATTTAAAAGTCAGCAAACTTTTAGAAAGAGTCTTAAACAATCGAAGCATGTAATTTATCACATGGTAGGTTTAGAAGCATGTCCTATGTGGGATGTGTGAACTGATGTTTCCCCTCAAATGCACCAGCATGCATCAGAGTTGTGACTCATTACACATTGTATCTATAGAGTAAGCATATTGAGTGCACAGTAAAGCTTCATGCTTTTTCCAGAACCTTTACACAAAAAAAACATGATAGACCGAGCAGTATAATGAGATGTTGGGTCTTAAAGACTTGGCCTAATTAAAATTGAGCCTAAAACCCTTAGCCATTGTGTAACTTGACACAGATAGACCTCTTCATCTTACGGACAGAAGTTATCTTAGGAAATTACAGGAGGAAAGCAATAACATCAGACACATGTTTCCTGATGTGGGTGACTGTGTGCCAGTGGGAAAACACCTCTACTTCAGTAGAAAGTGTCTAGTCTTCAATTTGACATTATAAACCATGATCTCTACAATCATTTCCATTTAATTCTACTTGTGATTTTACTTTTCTTTTCCTATTATAACAATTTATAACAAAATTGAAAAATTGATTTGTCCCTTTGTAGCATCACTATGACTTCCCAAGTTGTCCCTTGGTGAGAAACATATGTAGCGTGTCATTCCTTGTGTGTTATACATCATGCTCACTCTTTCTGGCCTCTTAGAATTTCTAGTCATTGTGTTTATCAAGTTGGTCACACACATCCTGACAGTACTTTCTGACTATAGGTGTATTCCCCAACCATACTTCTCAAATCCCAACTATACTAAGGCCACTTTATAGACTGTATTGCATTGGTCCCTCTGTATTGAGCCTCTGAAGTACAGGAGCCAACGGCTCCTTATTTACTTCTTCATGAAGTGGATGAATAAAAACCCGTATGCCCCAATTCCTAGCCACTTACATATACATTCTTGTTATTTTTATTCTCTATTTACAGTTAATAAGCCATATGCTTGATAATATTCCTACAAGAAAAAATAGAACATGCTGGTCTGATTAAAGAAGACACTAGGGTAATGAATAAAAATTCCCAGAGTTATGAGGTTGTCATTATAATTATGCAAAATAGCTAGAAATCACGGATTGTGGGAGTAATGGAAATGGTCATGCAAAATTCAGAGGAGTCACACGAGCAGTAAAAGAAAAATTAGCTCTCCCATCTATCAAATCTAGTAAGCTCATATCAGAGAGTCACTTGAAGTTTGCTGAGAAAACACATTTGGCTCATGAACCCATGTAAATATGAAACAAAGGTCACAGAGTCTGCCTGTTTGTTAGAGGCAGCACTTTCTTTGCGAACTCCTAGTCTTAATTTGGTGAGTATGCCTCTTCCTTTTAATTTTCTCAGCATTATGTAAGTACCTTAAAATGATTTGACCAGATGATTAGCTTTGCCTTCCTTGAATATCAGACCAAGGTCATACCCATGGTTTCTTACACCCCAGGTGATATTGGTAAAATTTCCCTGTGATACTCTAATTGTTTTGCTGAATAATATTTTACTGTACAACCAACAGACAATATGAATATTTTACACAGTGCATAAAGCTGTGTCAGGAATAACAAACGTGAGCTTAAAAACAGCTAATTGGTCCATGGTGAAGTTAGGAGTCGGTAAGTGATTTATGAGTTGGAAGCTGGTAAAATACCACTCTAGTGGGTAGGGAGAGAGGGACTCGGTCAAGAAGGATGTTAGAAAGAGAACTTCTGCCTTTTGAATGAAGTCTTTATATAATATTTGGCTAATGCTGTTATCTATATGCCATTTCAGGAAAAAATGTATTAAAAACCAACAATTACACGTGCATGAGTGTATGCAAGTATGAGGTGTGGTGTCTGTGTGTGTGTTTGTTTGTTTGTGTGTGTGTGTGTGTGTGTGTGTGTGTCTGTATGTGTGTGTAGCTTTAACATCACTTTTCAACTATCTGACTGAAAGCAACTGTAAAATGAGACTCCTTCTCTAGTGAACACATAGACCAGGATTCAGCTGGTTTTTTAACATAAAATCCAGTTTCTTAAAGCCTAACCCTCCTGGTACTAAGCCTAAGAAAAAATATCTCAAATCCTCATGCAAAAGATATGATTCTGCACCAGGACAAAATGTTCAACATCTGGTATAAAGAGATAGCAATCAACCACATAGGGTGTTTCTTCGGGTTTCCCTCAGTGAAGTCTGTGGAAAAGGCCAAACCTTAATTCAGTAACCACAGTTTTACCATTCAGCCAAAATGTTCGGTGCAAGGATTCTGCTCTCTTCTGACTGGTTCTCATCTGTATTTACACGGCTGTTCTTCTCAACTGAAGCAAGTCTTGAGCGTCTTAGGCCAGGGACAGATCTTGTCTTCCTGGTATGCTTTGTAAAGGTAGCTTTTCTTGAGTTTATGGTGCTTATGGGGTTATGGGGTGGGGAATGGGGTGTGGTGAGGGTTGTCAGGAGTTCTACAAGAAGATTATAAAGGCTGACAGATCTGGACCCAGTGGATGGACCCAGGGGGACCTGCATGGACTGATACACCAACCAAGGACAGCATAAACAGAGAGCCTACACCCCCTGTTTGGGTATAGCTAATGGACAGCTCATTCTCCACGTGGGGAAGGGGGAAGCGGCTTGGAGGGTGACTGTCTCTGACAAGACCTCTAGTGCCAGGAATTTTACCACTCCCTCTTGGGGAGAGGCCCTGTGGGAACACAGAGGATGGGGGTGCAGACTATCCTAATGAGACCTGCTGGGCTGTGGTCAGAGGGTGGGGGAGAAGGACCCCACCTGTCAGAGGTATAGGGGAGGGGAATAGATCAGAAGGGTAGGGAGGGTGGGAACAGGAAGACAAGAGTGAGGGGATTACAGAATGGATGTAATGTGAGTAAATTAATAATAATAATAATAATAATAATAATAATAATAATAATAATAATAATAAGTATTATAGTTTTTTAAAAGATCCAAATTAGAAGTGGAACTTCCTACTTTAAATTAAGAAGAAAATGGTAAGAGCATTTTAATTAGCCTCTTACATTTTTATTCCCTGAAGTTCTCAGAAAATGCTAAACAAGAAATTCATCTACTTAGAATTCTCTTAGTTTTCTAGTATCTCAACTACCCTTAAGTTTTCCCCTCAGTTCACTTTTCTGAATTTAATAATATCAAATCTAGTTAGTATTTTTTAAGTATCACTGGTCATTCGATAAATTCAAATTAAAATAACAGTAATCAAAAGTATAGCCACACTCTTGAAAACATCACGGACTATGAAAATAATGTTTAGTGGGCTTCTTCTGCATTCATGTTAGAAATGTAAATGGCTATAGTCACTTGGCAAACAGTTTGGTTGCTGCATGCACATAATCAGTCATAGCAGCAGTGAAGACAGCAGGAGAGTTCCATTTACATGAAAACATGTGTGCTGCCTTGTCTATTAGCTTTAGTGCTGATCATTCTAGAAACAAACTGTGTGTGTCAACAGACATGTAGGTAAACAAAGAGGTGGCCACAACTTGCTCCTCCCTAGTCCCCTCCCACATTCTATTATGGAATGCTTCCTAAATCTTTCGCACCCTTTATCCTTCTTGCTTCCTGTTGTCCCCATTCTCATGTATTTTCTTTTCTTAAAAACCCCATTTGCCTCAAAATGATTAGTGAAAGAAATATCAAGTGCCATTTTTCTGAGGTAAATCTAAAGAACCCCACTAAATCTCCCTAAGCATTTTTAATGTTTTGAATTGTAACATACTTTGTTTTAATCTCCCAGACAACTTTATATGCAGCTCTCCAAGACTATGGGTCTCACTAACCATCTTTTTTTCTCCTACCATTAATCTCTAGCATTAATAATCTGAGTCTCAAACCCTTTTTGTAAATTCTAAGAACATATGACTCTTACGAACACTTGATATTCTTTATCCTTGCAGTTGTGATCTCACTTAGATTCCAGAACAAGGAAGTCGTGGTGGCTGCTCTCTCATCCTCTGGACCATCCCAATCTCTGTCAAGGATCCTTCACTTTAAGACAGACGCTGGAGATCAATTCCCTTACTTTATCGGCAGCCCTAAATTGGTATTTTCAGAGTTCTATCAGCCGTCTTTATTTGTGGAGGCAGGAGGTGCTCCAAACTGATAGTCAAAGCGTAAGCAAAAAGTTCTGTCTGCACATCTCCAAAGTGTGCTGCCTTTCCTATTTTCCCCGGTTTCCCTTTGCTAACACTGCCTTCCTCCTATCCTCTTGTGCTGGGATCTTCTGCTGCATCAGATGCCTTCTTGGCCTTAGTCACTCCACACTGGTGGGTACCCTCCCTCTCCGAGAACAACTTCCTGTTCCAGAGGCTACTGAGCTTTGTCCAATCTTCTTTCTCCTCTTACAGCTCTCTGGTCCTCTCCCTCCATCTGATCTCTTTCTTCCTCAAGCCAGTGCACATAGTACAAGGGACATTTTTCTAAATTAAAGCCTCAATTTGCATGAACTTAATTAAGTCACTCAAAGTATAGATACTTGCTTTTGTTTACATGTTGCCAACTCAATAGGTTAGAAAGAATAATTTGCACAATTATCACCCTTTGTTTTTTTAAATAGGATGCTAAATGATTCACTTAACAGATTCTTCTTAACAAATTAGCAAAATTGACTTAGCTGAACGAATATATTTGTTTTGTTGGTGTCCTACAGAGACACCCATGTTAGCTTAAGTTAGACCTGAAATAAGGACACAATTGTAGCACCCGATTGACAGAAATTCTATATTTTGTTCACACCTTTAACACTTTCTGTTTTCAATAATAGTCGATTAAATGTCACTTCAGCAATGTGCTTGATATTTGTACAACTCTGCCCATGGTCTCCTATGCATACGAAATTTTTATTTTATTTTCTGAACTGAATAATTTAGGACTACAAATAGATGACCATCCCTTTAACTTTGGAGCAATATTTGATCATCTAAGCAGAGAACTGAAAAGATGGCAAAGGCAATGCTGCAAATTGCAGATCTGATCTAAAGATGAGGTAAAAAGTTGTTCACCATAATCCTGTTTTACTTTTGTGTAAAGTTCCCGGAACAAGCAGATGTAACACATAATGCACATTTGTAATAATATTGTGGATTTTCAGCATTAAGATAAAGCTAACAAGCAATGGGTTTTGTTAGCCAAGCATATAGAAAGATCCCTCAAGAAAAAGGGACTCAGAGAGCTGTTTGGATTCACACCTTTTGAATAACTGACCATGAAAACATCCAAGTCTTAGTAGCTACTGGTTTGCTTTAAGAATATAATGATGTTATTCAGATCTATTTTTTCAACTCGACTTTGGAAAATGTCTTATGGAAGTACACAAACGGGAAGTAGCCACGGTGGCATCATCCCAGGAGGAGATGAAAAGAAAACCAAATAAGGACTCTAACAGAAAAGAAAAAAAAAGACAACACACTCATAAACCAAATGTCATCTGAGACTGTATATTGATCTCAGTATTTAAATGTCACAGTAAATATGAAGAAATTATTTCATGTATTACAAAAATGTAACTATAAAACTTTTATCAATCTTTTAAAATTTACTTACTCAACAAATAAACATGTATCATCCCTGGTTTGTCTGTTTTTAGAGTGTTTTAAATTTAGTAATATGTTATTAATATGCAATAATAAACCTGTGCTTTGGGCTCATTTCATTTGTGAAGTTTTGATATTAGTATTCTTAAACCATTTCTTTCTGCTCTGTAAAAATATAGTTGCCAGTTTTACAAAGACATTTACATTACTTTTTTGTAAACCTTAGGATTCTGTCTTGAATTTTTTTATTCATGTAGAATTTCCAAGCAGTATAAATAAATTACACTTTCAAGCCTTGAAAATTTATCAAATAAACACATATATTGAGTAATCTTAGCTATTTTCATACCGTGTATACGCATGCATGCACATTGGAGAAGTGGAAATTTTAAGTCAAATGGGAAACTGTATGTTTTATCTTTTACTTTTGTATTTTCAAATGACTTTAGAGTCTTAAAGCAGTTACATAAATAATACAAAGAGATCCCATATGGATTTTTTCTTTGTAATTTCTATTACTTACAATAATCAAAGCCAGAAACCTGACATGGGCACAGTATTATTAACTGAACCATAGAGTTTATGTCAATTTTAAACTTTATTATTATTATTATTATTATTATTATTATTATTATTGTTGTTGTTGTTGTTGTTGTTGTTGTTGTTGTTGTTTTGTAACAAAGTTGACCTGAAAGTCTTGATCTTACTCCCACAGTCTCAGGAGTAACACTTTTTTGTACTGTCCAATACCATATGCCCAGGGATGGCACCACCCACAGTGGGCAATGCCCTCTCCTATCAATTGTTAGTGAAAAAATATGCCCCTTAGGGTTACTCACAGTCTACTACTATGGAGGCATTTTCTCAAGTGAGGTTCTCTCTTTTCAGATGACTCTAGCTTATGTTAAGTTGACAAAACAGACAAATAACAAAACAATGACAAAATAATCTGGTACATATAGCTTGTGACTTTCTCTGGTTTAGATATTGGAAATTAAGTGTTATACTAAGCACAGAAAGCAGATAAAATAACCTTTGTCTGAGGACTATGCTTGATATAAGTAAGTATTAAAAGGTGACCCTACCTAAATTGAAATGGGGAACATGGTATTATACAATGTTTATATTACAATGATACAATATAATAAAGAGGGAAGCAAGATAGAAGCCTATCTTGAGCTATGTCTCATAGATGCTGCATGCATACTAGGAAACCAAGCATTTTGCTTAATGGAGGAAACGAATCTGTGAGACCTAAGCATTTTCTAAAAATCACTTCATGGTAAATCCAATATCTTGGCACTGTGAGGACTGATTTGCGTCTCTACTGATGACTGCAGGCTTCTGAGGAAGCAGCTGCTAAGAAAATGATGCCAAGGGAGTGTAGAAACCTAGAAGTCATTATGAGTGAGTGAGATGCCAAGCAGGAGAATAAGTGCCCCTAGCTAAGCAGACTTGGGAATGAATAGATACTCAACCTCATGACTACAGCTGTTCGCTAGGGGTTCAGAAGGAGAAGGGATGAAAGGCAAAGGGAAGGAGCTGTGTAGTAAGTAACATGCAGGATCATTGTGCTTGGGCTCATACTGTGTATCTTTACTCATCAGTGTGGACATCCTGTATGTGGTGACACATTTTAGCTTTACAGGATGCTAATGGGGTAACTAGGCACTAGGGTGCATGGAAACTTTTAGCAGTGTTTCTTGGAAAGACTGATATACAATTAGTTAAAAGTAAAAGTTTAATGAAAAATATCTTAGATGGGTTCTTACAATAGTAAAATTTGCATGATACAGAATTTTTTTCCTAATGAGGTAAAATTTCTGGTCAAATATTGGCACAAGTGGTGAGGTGAATATATATACAAAATCTAACACTCCCCCTGCAGTGGGTGATGGTTCCCTAAAATTGAATGCCAGGCTAAGACCCTGAAAGACATACTTCATTATGCCAGTATTAATCAAGGAATGAGAAGGGCAGCACTTGGCACCACAGTATCCAGGCATATGATGCATTTATTTAAACTGTCTCTGCAACCTGAATAGATGGTATGGATGACTAAGTTTCAAAGATTATCAAGTTTTCACTCTATCATAAAGTATAAAAGCATAGTGTAGTAACATGCAAAATGACCATCACTGTGACATCTGATGCATATGAAATAATAATATGCTTTCCTGAGAAAAATGAATGCATATAAGCTTCAGTCCTTGAGGATCTTTTCAATGTAAAAGCATATAAGAAAGCTGTACAAAAATGATTAAATAATGATACAGTCTATATAAATATTATGTTCTGACTACAGTAGTAAGTTAAGTTTATTGTCTGAGTACATGCTTCTTTCCAGTGTGGACTCTGACCAAGCTAGGCTGATGCTTTGCCACCGACTAACCTCCAGCCCTACCACTTATACCATGCACATAGGGACATTGCTAATCAGACTCAGTAAGCTATATTCTAACAGAAAAATAGTGGAAGGAAAGAACATGAAGAGGACTGGAGAGGAGATGGATGGTGAGAGTAATGGGTGCTAACAAATACACTGTACTCATGAAATTTTCAAAGAATAATAAATAAAATAGAAGGAAATTGACTAACAAAGTAACCCACAGATATATTTTTGACATATAGAATTAATAAAAATATTACTTATGCATATATATGAATTATAGACCTAAATATTTATGTACAACAAAAATTCAACTCCTTGTGGAACTTTTGTTACAAAAATGTGAATATATTTCATGTGATCTATACAGAGTAGCTTCCTGTGAAAGTTGAGGGGAGACAGTTGTCTAAATGTGTATTTCTCAGACTTGTTAATGCTGAGGACAGATCTAGAGGCCATTGTAGATTTTGTGTAGCAGATGATGCCTCACTCAGCTCTTACAGTGAGCAAAGAAAAAAAAATGGAATTTGAGTCTTTATCTCTCTATAGTAGAATGTGATGTTTAGGCTACTGTTCTTTCTAGTCAGCAAACTGTAACAAAGAAAGAGTATAACCCATTCTAGGTAGGACCTCCAGAAGAGCCCCAAAAGGTTTTCGGAGACTGTAGAGTCTTCCTCTAAAGAGCAGTTTGAATAACATGAAATTCAATTAAAGACAGGAAGAGGATGCACTCAGTCCTGATATAACTTGATCAGTTGGGGTGGGTGGGTAGGGAGTGGGCCCTTTTTTTGCGATATAGGGGAGGTAGAAGATGGAGAGAAGGTTGGACTGGAAGGAGAGGATGAAGAGGCCTGTGACCATGATGTAATATGAACAAAAAAGAGCTATTCAAAAAAAGATGTGAAAACACAGGTACACAGCCACATATATTCATAAGTGAATCAATATGCAGTACTCACTTTGGTATACTGGAGAGGTTTTTTTTCTCTATATTTTGAAACCTAAGATGGTTTTCTGAAAGCAAATTGTTATTAGATTATTAGATTTTCATGGTACATACAGATCAGAATAACATTATTTCATGTGCTAGAAGCATATTGAGGGAGATAAAAAGTAGAGATAAAAATCTAATGAGATCAATTTGGCAAATAACTATGCATGTTTATGTATACCTGTGTGTAAATACATATGTAGTATGTAGACTTTATTTATTTATTTATTTTGGTTTTTTGAGACAGCGTTTCTCTGTGTAGCCTTTGCTGTCCTGGACTCGCTTTGTAGACCAGGCTGGCCTCGAACTCAGAGATCCACCTGCCTCTGCCTCCCGAGTGCTGGGATTAAAGGCGTGCGCCACCACGCCCGGCTGTAGACTTTAGATCGATCTTTGTATATATAAAATAATATATATGCAAGAGCGATCTAAAGTCTACATACTATGTATGCATTTATACATGTATAATGTACTATGTATAATATAATATATAAATATATAATTACAAAGTGAATTATACTAATGGGCATAGGTTAAAATACGAATGTGTTTTTATGTTTTAGGGGCATCATGAGCTGAAGAATCCAGAATTAGCTTTTCTGGAACCCACTTAACTCTGAGTGGCAACACATTCATCTACATAAAGCAAGACCCCGATAGAGCACAGCGACTTCAGAAAACATTTATGTCAAGGGACATCATTACCCTATTGTATTTTACATCCATCATAGTGTCATGATCTAATACACATGCCGTTTAAGCTTTGGCTAAAATCAAGAATAAAAAAATGCACGTGTAACCTTCAAAAATCATGACTTGTAGGAGACGCCGACTACCACCACAAGGGGGCAGTTTTTCTGAAAGTAGGTTCTGCCTTGTCCGAGCTTCGGCCCAGCGAAAAACATTACTTAAACGACAAACTTGTTAAGAAAAACTGGTGCTGATGGCTTGGTACTCCTGTGTTGTAGGAAACAAGAGAGGCACGTGTGCTATTCGGTCTCTGAATTTTCAATGGAGCCAGCCTCTTCGGATGTACGGAACACAGCACAGTGAGGTCGTAACACTAGTAACGTTATGCGCTAGATGGATTGTCTTCCTAAAATCTCCAGATGACAGACTGAAGTGGGTCAACTCAAAGAAATGAAAGCTTTGTTTACTAGGGAACTGAGCCAAGTGGTTCTGAGACATGAACGGTGCTCCAATAAAGCAGTTAATCACTGAGGGCCTGGAAAAGCCTGTCCACAACTGTCATTTCTGGGCAGCCAGCTTTAGCAGCATTACTTTTCTCCTGTAGTACTATCATCACCCTAATTAAGCCTCCAATTTCACATCTTTCAGTCAAGACTACAGAGTAATATAAGAATAATATAAAATAGACGACCTAGATCTTCAAAAAAGTTCTTATCAATACGTACCCGTGTTTTCATTTATGCTAATTTTGTGTACATGGTGTGTTATGGACTTATTAGTATAGGTATGCACATGTGAGTATAGGTACAATGAACTTCAGCACATGCATGTGGAGGTCAGAGGTCAATGTTGGCTATTACTCTCCAAATCTTACTACTGTTACGTTTTGAGACATGGTCTCTCAGTGAGCTTGAAGCTCGTTGTGTTGGCTAGATTGTCTGGCCACTGAACTCGAAGGAGCCACCTGTCTGCACTTGACCCTCATCGGTTGGGTTACAAGCACAAGCCTGACGTGTGCTTTTCATGTGGTCTCCAGGGATCGAAACTTAGCTCCTCCTGCTTCCTTGCCAGGTACTTTAGTGACTGAGATATATCTCCAGCTCTACATAATTACTTACAAACTTTCTGTGACTACTGAACAGAAGCTTTGAGAAACATATCCTATGATCTACAACCATTCACCATCCCCTAATCACTGTGTGTTTCATCCACACCGTATCACCCCATTAATACATTTTTATTATTTTATGTCCTTCATTTAGCCTTCACATTATATTTATGACAGTAAGAGCCACCACTACTTAAACCTTAGTTATCATTGCAGGCCTACATAAACTACTAGCTCATTTTAGACACTATTTGAACTAGAACTAATTACCTTCATGTCTTTCATTATGCCTAGAATGTCCTGCTTTGCTCTTCAGATTTGACACACTTGACTTACTCTTGTGTTAGATTTAAATCAGATCAAGCAGAGATGAATTTTATTTATTCATATTCCTTCATTCTAGCCTATTGCCTTCCTTGCAGTAGAGGTGGTCCTCATATATAAAATAAGCTAATACACTGGTAAATAAGAAGATGATGCCAATGTCAAGGTGGTTTTCTAACACTGGTACCTTTAGCTAGTATATCAAACATGCTTGAAATTTAACATTTAAGGAAATCCTCAGAGAGGAAAAATGTGTAGAAAACTATGCAAGTTACTTCAGATTTCTTCCTGCCTTTGCTGTGGATGATTTTAATTGTCTTCAATAGATACTTATACATTAACTGTAAGGACTTAATACCCATTCCACTTTTAGCTACAGCTTAAAACCTGCGTTGGGTCCTTTTGACAAGGTGATGACTGTGAGTCACTACATCAAGCCTTTCTTGTCATCCTGATTTTGTGAGTTGAGGAAGCACCTGACTCTCATTTCATTGCCTTTGTGTCTTGTTATCCACACAGATGACAATTCGCTTACTTGCCTCAGACAGTCCAATTTTAAGATGGAATCCTTGGAATTGATTGTGACCTTCAATTTATAATGTTAAGGGTTCTCATAGCCATTGTTTGAAGTAATGGAAGCTTTCTTCTCAAAAGTAAGTGTGAATACATTTCCAATTATTTTCCAATCATAAATATCTCTGAGTAAAGCATGGATGATGAAAAGGTTTGTTTGTTTTTAGTCTTTCTTTTGGCCCCTTCTATATCAAAGCTATCCCCTCAGGGGTGGGGCATGGCTGCATGGTTAAGATCACTTGCTGGTTTGGAAGATGATCTAGTTTCAATTCCTACCACCCACATAGTGAATTACAACTGTGTGTAACTCCCATTTCTGGCCATCCTACACACATATATATATTATGTGTGTGTGTGTATATATATATATATGTATATATATACATATATGCATATATATATATATGATGGATAGATAGATATAGATACACAAGCAAGGACACATACATGTAAATAAAACAAAAGAATTTTTTAAAAGGAACTGCCCTCTAGTTAAAGCTCTAGTGGACTATGTAAGAGATTTTGAAAACCAACATTGATTTCAAGCAAGTAAACAATCATGAGTCATGTGTCCTGATATAACATGGAGTGATGAAGCCAGGTAGGGCCTTATGCAATAACAGAGTTGGGTAATCACCTCTACCAGTTAGAAATTTACTGCTGTGTAGACCTTGGCCAGTTTTGCATCTAACTTAGCAAGTCTATGTCAACTTTCTCATTTCACTGACCATTTGGAATAATCTTTCATAACTTTATAATTATTAAAATATTTATTTACTCTTATTTCATGTGTATGGCTGTTTTCTCTGCAAGTATGACCATGTACCATGTATATACAGCACCCACAGGGGCCAGAAGAGGATGTCAGATCTCCTGGATCTGGAATTACGGGCAGTTATAAGCCACCATGTAGGCTCTGGTAATTGAACACAAGTCCTATGGAAGAGCAGCCAGTGTTCTTACCCACTGAGCCATCTCTTCGGTTCTGCATGTTTATGTTCTAAATCAGCTCTAAGTTCCTGCTGTTTTCAACACTAATGATTAAACAGATAATTAAAATATGTTTACTATTTACTTAAAAAATAATCATGTTTTTAAAACTATGTTATATTTTATATCTGGAAAAACACAATACAAATAATGTTCAGGCTGGCATCACGCTGGAGAGAGCAAGCCTGAGAGACCCGGCCCTAGGCCACATGGCAAGGGTGGGGCATAGCACTCCTGAGATAACCTCAGACATCCAGAGGCCCCAGATGCCAGGAAGATGAGCAAGTAAGTGGTGGAGAGATGGAAGAGAAATCAAAGCAGGAGGATGTGTGCAGAATGAGGAGAGGCAGAACTGGAGACTCAAGGATAGTGAGGAATAGCCTGTTGTTAGTAGCCAGAGATGCTACCTGATGCCATTGTGAGGCTCTGGCCCATGCATGGGTACCTACCTGGCCCTGCAGCAGAAGTGTTATATTAGCACCAAAGGCTAGGGGAATGTCCATGGTCTAGGCTGTCACCTGAGGCCATGTTGACTCCAGAGGGCTGTTCACAGTTGGCCTCCCCCTTGCATGGACATTGTGGGAGAGCTGTCCCAAAGGTGTGAGAGCAGGAGAGCCCATCCTGGCCCCCACCAGCTGCAGCAAATAACTCAGAAGATTAGGCATAGTAGAGCTTTGGGAGTTGCAGGGGAGCCAGCTCTGAGGATGTGAGCACTTGCCAGCTGTGACATTGGGTGAGCTAACATGGGCAGTGCTGGAGAGCTTACCCTAGGAAGCTGTCAGACTGACCAGCTCACTACCACCCAAGCTCAGATCCAGGTCTTTGAGTTGGCCCACTATAAAATCTACCCTATGAACTGCTGGAACAGGTGTAGGGGCTGGTCCTAGAGATTGGAAGCTGAAAAATCTTCATGACACATGACAACCACAGAATATCACATTGGAGTCCCGGTGAGATTCCAGTATTGATAGCATAGGAGAAACCCGAGGCCTCACAACAGACCAAGTAATTGTAATGAACATTTGTAAGTAAAGAAGTGTGAACAAAAGAACTGCGGGATGCATTGTGACTTGTTAAGGCTTCCACAAAGAGACTGAATTTCTTTCTTTCTTTCTTTCTTTCTTTCTTTCTTTCTTTCTTTCTTTCTTTTTTCTTCCTTCCTTCCTTCCTTCCTTCCTTCCTTCCTTCCTTTTTTAGGGGGGTGGCAGGGTGTGTGGGAGTTTGCAAGGGAAGAGGGCTGCTATGAAGGGACAAGGAAATGAGTAGGATTAGGGTGGAAAATGTGAAATTCACAAATAATAATAATAAAAAGCTAAATTTTTAAAAAAGGTTTTTTTTCCGAAAATAATAGTCTTTTCTTACAGTTTGTTAAGTCTTTAACATTATCAAAATTGTTTTCTGGGGGTATGTAAGTATTTCATTTTTTTTCATACAAAATAGGCAGTTACCACGCAAGTGGTAAAAGGTATCATAATAAAATAATTACAATAACTAGGGCAAAAATTCTCAGCACACAATGTCTTGAAAATTATGTTTTCAAGAAGTGGCAACAGTTATTACATTTTCACATCCACTGGCATGTAATAATGTGGAAGAACATAGCATGAACGGTGATGAAGAAGATGAAGAGGAGAAGAGGGAAGGATGTGAGAGGAAGGACAGAGGGATGTGGTGGGAAGTGGAAACAGAGGAAGAAGGATGGCAGTTTTAAAGTACATTGATCTAAGTTTAATTTTAGTGCTGGAAATGATGACATCAGATCCTTTAATTGGTTTTTATAGTTTTCTCTAGGTTATAGTACTGAAACAGTACTAAGTGTAATCTGGCTAAGTTTTCCTGAGAAGCTTGACGACTAATGTGCCGGTCCGAATCCAGTCCAGACTTCTGCTCAGGTCACTATGCCTGCAGCAGCTGCTTTCTTCTGGCAAGCTCCCCAACCCCAAGAGCCTAGGTTCAAGGAAAATGGCAGGTTCCATTTTCACTTCCCCAAGAAAGATTTTAGATCTCAAGTTGGCAGATGCTTAGGACATCAGAGTAGCCACATATGCCGCAAGCTGTTTAATAGCGATACCTAAAATTATGTGTGTCCTCCTCAGTTCCCTCACATTGCACATTTTCACACAGATTTTCCTCCCCTACTTCTGTCTCTTAGGAGTCAGAAAGAGCCTTGCTTCAGCCTCTTGCTGTAACCTTTCCTTTCCTCTGAGACCTGTAAGAATGGACCTGGCACTCTGGTGCACGGACCTGGACTCTCATCAGAACCTCAGCCACACCATCTATGTATGGAATTGCACAGGGGCCTGAACCTTCCTCAGAGAACTTACCTTGCTGACTTGGAGATGTTCAACTCTCTGGGGCACTGGTAGCTCCTTCAGTAAACTTCTTGTCCATAAGAGGGTCATTGTTAGTGTCTCATCTGAATCCCAACTGAGACCCTACATGTCCTTGCTTTAGCAACTCAACAGCAGCTTGCCTCTGTGCAGGATATGTGACTTTCATGTATCATAATATCAGGTTTACTCTGATGTGCTGTGTCCTCGGTAACTAACTTTCCCAAGTACCTCTTAGACGGCCCTCTCTCCTACTCTCAGTGTTAAAATATCCAGAAGTGTTGATGACTACTATGTGCTTTATCCTTATGAGTTTTCTTTTAAATGTAATTATGAGCCTATTCAAAGATGCCTCCCAGATATGACATGTTTTATAATCTCAGATTGGAAAACTGAATCCCAAATTTGGCAAATCAGGGAGAAAATATTTTGCTAAGATTATACTATCTATCAGTACACATCCAGGATTAGCTATAGGTCCTTTATATGCAAACCATTTCTATTGAAAATACCCAAGGAAAAACTGGGTTGATTCTCTTTGTATGGTTTTAAATTCTGTTATCTCAAAGATCATTTTTAGTCTTCTCTGTAAGGGGAAAAGGGTTGGAGAATTCCTATCCCAAAAGACCAGCCTGTTAGACAAGACCTCTCTAGGAAATTTCAACCTCTTAAGCTCATAAAGACATGGAGATTGAAGTCAGAACAAAGGTGTTTGAACTTCAACAACACCTGGACAAGCAAGTAGACTGTTGATTATGAACTTTAAGACTCACGCTTTTTCCTGGCTCTAGCATGGGAATAGTCAAGTTTGCTAAAGTTAGCATGGAAGTGTCAACAAGGTTTTGAAATGTCATAGCTACCAAACACCTGGGATCCAGGGAGGATGTTGTTAGCTTTCCAGTGTTCAGAGGAGGTAATCCCAGTGTGGTGAAAATATGGTCAGGATTCTAAAATGCTCAGTTTAAGCGGACATGAAGTGTCTGCAATTCATTATCACATCCATTGCTGCTTTGGAGAAGTGACGGGTAATTTGTCTTTGGAAGGAAGTAGTCAAGATCTAATATGTGACCTATAAGACATGACTATGGAACCATACATGAAGGAGTATGTTGCATTTGAGTTAGATTTTATGTCTGAGATTTATACAAGTAGAAATAAGATGACTTATGAGCCTTCTAAGATGTCCATTTTACAGTGCTTCTGTTTTTGTTTTTGTTGCTATTGGTTTTTTTTCTTCATATTTTTAAATACAAAATAATACAGGGTTTAAAACCAGACAAGCATAGCATGGGAAACAAATATTCTGATACAATGGTGATTTAATGACTTAAGCCCATTTTGTGATAAAAATATATAATCAGGTTCTCAAGAATTAGCCCAACCTGTTCATTTCAAGGACATAACTGAGATTCTCTTCAAACCATCTTAGTTTGGAAGATTATATTACCCCTAGTGCCTCTTGCTTAGGAAAATGAGCTTGATGTTAGAGGGCATGGTGTTTTCAAGTTGATCATTTTTAGAAACATGATTCAGTCTTTTGGTTGATGTCAACATTGGCAATACAGAATAAGTAAATCATTTCCTGTTGGATCTGAAGGCAAAAGAACAAAATATAATTTAAAATAAGATTTGCAAAAATGCCCCCAAGAACCTCATGTTTCCTCAGTTATTCCAGCAATCCTTTTAGGCCCAATTTACCAAGGTAGGCCAGAGTGTCCTGACAGTGTGCCCAGGAGACCAAGGCATCCGTAATGTTCATTATATTCCAAATAAGGCTAATTAAACTACATCAAGTACTGCTTTAACTTTTGATTTCTAAATTTTGTAGAGAGTGCATATGCACAAACCAGAACAAAATCTACTGGCCAGAAGCATCTCATGAAAGTTAACAGATCTGCCGAAATGTTTTTTTTTATTAATTTATTCTTGTTACATCTCTATGGTTATCCCATCCCTTGTATCCTCCCATTCTTCCCTCCTTCCCATTTTCCCCTTATTTCCCTCCCCTATGTCTGTTCCTGAGGGGGATTACCTCCCCCTTTATATGCTCATAGGGTATCAAGTCTCTTCTTGGTAGCCTGCTATCCTTCCTCTGAGTGCCACCAGGTTTCCTCCTCCAGGGGACATGGTCAAATATGAGGCACCAGAGTAGAAATGTTTAAAGAAATCAACTCCTTAAGGTCTACAAAGTGCTTTAAAAATATTTTATCTTGTGTGTATAGGTATTTTCTGGCATGTATGTCTGTTTATATCATACATCCAGTGCCTGTGGTGGCCAGGAAAGGCTGTCAGAAACACTGGGATTAGAATTACAGTAGGTTGTAAGCTGCCATATTGCTGCTAAAAATTGAATTCAGGTCCTCTGGAAGAGCAGACAGTGTTCTTAACCACTAAGTCATCTCTTCAGCCCCTACAAAACACTTTCATATGAATTTTAGAGTAAGGATTTGAAAAACCGTATTTGGCATTAATAATGTAAAATTAGGTATTAATTTTTCAGGCATCT
The DNA here is from genome assembly GCA_907169655.1 of Acomys percivali. Taxonomy (NCBI): domain Eukaryota; kingdom Metazoa; phylum Chordata; class Mammalia; order Rodentia; family Muridae; genus Acomys; species Acomys percivali. Next base: position 76,215,551 of record OU015744.1, read on the forward strand.
CAGGTTGTCAACAGGAAATAACCTATGAGCAAGCATATTACTAAACACTTGAAGGGAAGAGATGTAGACAATGTAGAGACCAGTTGCAGAAGAAGGAACATTGTTTTTCTATTATTTTTCTATTTTGCCTTCTTTTGCTAATACTTGAAACACTTCATTGCGGATTAACCCCACCTACACCCAAAACTGGCAGGAGTGCTGAATGCTGTGGGTTTTAAATGAAGGTGTTCAACCCATGCAGTTGGCAGTTACAATGGAAGGAGAGATGTCAAGAAGGGAACTAAGCTTTAAGAACTAAACACAAGTTTGAGAGAAAAAATTAAACACCATATAGGTAGCTTATTGGACTATTCTAGAATTTCTTTTATACATGCCATTCCTTATACTTTGAGCTAAACAAGTAAAGTTATCTTTTCTATTTGTTTAGATATGACCTATGCACCTATTGTTAAACAGCCTAGTAATAATATCTATGAGTTTCTGATATTTCATGTCAGCGAATGTAAAATAAAACATGGTAAGGCATTGCTCATAAAACAGATGATTCCAAGCCGATTGTCACAAAGGTAATCCTGGTTAAACTCATTGGGTCTCAAAATAACAATAAAAAGTTATGAATGAGGGAAAGGGCTTGAAAAGAAGAGGCAGGAATAACAGATGTGTGGAGGTAATTAGAGAGTAAGTTTTACTCATGTTATAAATTGTCAAAAAACAGACTCAAAAAATTGAAAACACAACTAAATACAAATTACTGAGTATTGTTTTAGAAAATTAGTATGTAATATAGCTAAATATATGTATTATACATGCATTACTAATTTATATTATATTAAATATATGTATTATACATTAATACAAATAAATATGTCATATATAATATATAAATATATGTGTTATAAAATAATATATGCAAATACAAGATATAAATATAATTATTTAAATATAAATAATATGGTATAATCATATAAATAATACATTTATATATAATTGTATGTAAATACTAGTAACATGTGTAAAACTATAGCAATATGATATATATTATATGTAAATATATGTGTTATTGAATATATGCATTATACATATAATACATGTAATATAAGTATATATAAAAATTAGTAGTTCAGAAATTGGATGATATAGATTATGGTAAATTGTCTTGGTTTGTATTCTTTTTGGAATATTGTATTTATTTAAAAATATAGAATAATTAACAACAAAATGAAAAAAGCATACATATTTGTTCAATTAGTGAGTGTATTCATTTAGTATCTTAAAGCTAGTCTGAGGAATGAGCAACACATTTTTGTTGTTGTTGTCTAAAGACATCGTTATATTTCTGAGGTCATACCACAGGGATTTTCCTTCCAAATTATATTCCTTCTGAAACCCAAAACAAACAAGATACTATATATTCATGGTTTTAACTTGTATTTGTCTTGTTCAAATTATCATTTAAATACAAGTCCCATTGGTGGAGAAAAAAATAGTGCGTGATCGTGTCACAGTAGACGGTGGGCTAACATGGGTAGAGCTGATTAATAAGATAGGCCATAAGTACTATCAACCATACCAAAAAATGTGCTGTGAGTGCTTGGGGAAATAGAAAGGTATGAATGGAGATTCTACACTGACTTCACAATGAAACAAGAATCGAATAGTAATTAGATCTTTTTTTTTTTTTTTTTTTTTAATGTACGGAGTGAGGGAATAAACGAAACTTCAGATAGAAGAACCAGAGTGCCAACATGGTCATGTGAAGAACCTATCAATGTGACAACATAACTGCTTAGAAGTTAGATAAAATAGGTGCTCAATAAAGTAATTAATTGCCCTGAGGCAGAGGAACAAGGTGAAAACTTGTGCTGAAGACAAATGGAATCTGTTTCTATTTGTTTCAGAACCTCCAGTTTCCTCTAGGTTGACAATATTTCTCTTTAGCTGAATGACCAAAACTGCCAAGAAGATTCTAGGGACATTTCTCAGTGTCTCAAAAAGACCTGCTTATTCTGAACAAGTCATCTAGAACTCTCTGTGTCCACCAACCACAGGATCAGTGAAGCCGCCATGCTCACTCACAGCTTTGATCCCAGCACTAAGGCAGGAGGATGAGGATGAGCCACTCAAGGGTAGTACAAGTTTGAGACCAACTTGTGGAAATTGATACAATGTCGCCTAAACAAACAACAAACAGCAAACAGGACACACCCCAAATAGCAAAATACAATGAAACTTAAGACACCAAAGTTGGGAAAAAAAGGCCAGTGATTTCAGTAAGTCAACTCTAAGTACTCCATGACCACTCACTGTCATATAATTGTTACTAAAAGCAATTATATTAAAAACTCATAATGTTGTTCTGCATATTCTTTATCATGCTTGTTGGTTTTGCCAAAATAGTTTTCAGTTTTTAAAGTGTGTGTGTGTGTGTGTGTGTGTGTGTGTGTGTGTGTTGCTGTCTGTATACCATATGCATTCAGTGGCACAAGAAACCAGAAGGACACAGACTCTTGGGACTAGAGTTACAGGCAGGCGTGAGCTGCCATGTGGGCTCTGAAACAGAAGCCAGTGCTCTTTTTTTGTTGTTTGTTTGTTTTTCTTTTTTTTCCTTTTTAAAAATTATTTATTCTTGTTACATCTCAATGGTTATCCCATCCCTTGTATCCTCCCATTCTTCCCTCCCTCCCATTTTCCCCTTATTCCCCTCCCCTATGACTGTGACTGAAGAGGACTTCCTCCCCCTGTATATGCTCATAGGGTATCAAGTCTCTTCTTGGTAGCCTGCTATCCTTCCTCTGAGTGCCACCAGGTCTCCCCCTCCAGGGGACATGGTCAAATATGAGGCACCAGAGTACGTGTGTAAGTCAGACCCCACTCTCCACTCAACTGTGGAGAATGTCCTGTCCATTGGCTAGATCTGGGTAGGGGTTTGAAGTTTATGGCCTGTATTGTCCTTGGCTGGTGCTATAGTTTGAGCAGGACCCCTGGGCCCAAATCTGTCTATCATAATGTTCTACTTGTAGGTTTCTAGGACCCTCTGGATCCTTCTACTTTGCTATTCTCCCATGAAGCCAGTGCTCTTAACTGCTGAGCCAACTCACCAATCTTGAGCTGTTTGTGTGTGTGTGTGTGTGTGTGTGTGTGTGTATGTGTGTGTGTGTGTGTGTGTGCAATTGTTTTAAACTTATCTATTAATTTATCTTCATAATCTATTAAGGGCTCCCCATCACACATTAACTTATTAGAATCTGCATTTTAACTGTGCTTTTTCAGGTTACGGTAAAACCTATTTATACTGGTTCAACACAGGAAAAAAAAAAGAATCAAAAGTCCACAGTAGTGAAATCTATATATTTCAAGGTAATTTTAAACGTACAGAAAACATGTAAGTATAGCCCAAAGGACTCCTATTTGCCCCTGGATCACCAGAAGGTAAAACTGTTGTCAGATTGCATCATCCCCTGTGCTTTATTGTGTTATCTCTACAAGCAAGTGAATCACTATACAATCAGGAAGCCTAAAGAACCATGGCATTTGTATTAATTTCTCACATCTAATGCCTAGATGTCATATTTACATTTTTTATAATGCACAACAACATTCTTTGCAGTAAAAAGATCTAATTTATTTTATCTTGCCATATCAAGTTTTTATACCTCGTCTGGCCTAGCGCAGTCATTATTCTTTGCTTCACTGCTATGACCTTGACACCACTATCACCCTATGACCTTCACACCTCTGTCTATCAATGCAATTTTGCTTATGAGTCTTTCGAATAAAATTTAGGTTTTTTGGGCCAGCTTCATGGCTCAGTAGGCAAAGGTGCTTTCTTACTTTCTTTCGCAAGCCTGATGGTCTGCGTTTGACCCTCAGAAGCCATATGTTGGAAGGAGAGGATCGACTCTCAATTATCATTTTACCTCCATATGTATTCTCTAATAAATACATAAATAGGTTAATGTATAAATGAACGAATAAAATATAGTCAAGTAAAACTCCTTTTGCCTAGCATGGTGGCACATACCTTTAACTTAAGCACTCAACAGGCTCTGGATGAACTGCTGCAAATGTGAGGGCACACTGGTTACATGGCAATGTCTCATCTCCCACAAAAAGGTTGTGCTTTTGTATTGCTCCCATTTATAATACTATCGCAGATTCTTAAGTTCTGCAATGAGTTGTATTATTTATCTTATATTAAAATGTGGCATTATTAATTTCACATTAAAATTGTCATAGATTTGGCCAATTTGATGTCCTTTGGACATATAAGAATTGCTCAGCATTTCTTTATATTCTGATGTAAATAACTCATAATGTGCATTTCTCCCATCAGCCCTGAAATGAATTGTTTTGAGGTGTCATTATCTTACTATGTTTCAGAATAATATTATAAACCAGCATCTGCCTGCCTATGTGCCCAGTGCTATTAGAGTCTATTGTCCCTGGTTTTTTGCATTGGATGGAGCTTCATGGACATTTGGATCAGCATATTCGGCATTCATCCATGTGCACTGCAAACTGAAAAGTAGTCATCTTCTCAAGAGAAATCCAAATTGATTTTGAGCCCTGCTATGAAAGCTGCACCCTCAATTTCGAGGTGATGACTTCCATATTTTATTTCCTAAAAATAGGGACAGGAAGAGTAGAGGTGTTGCTTTTGCTTAAGTCTCCCATTAGTGCTCAGAAACAGATTGATAAACACTCTGGTAGATGTTGAGCTAAGTTGTTCTGTAGTCTATTTTCTCTCACTAACACAAAAGCCTTGTGTTTTAACTGAAACAACCCATGTTCAAATATATTTACTTCCATGCAATTGAATTGCAAATTCAAGAAAAATCACAGCTTGAAAAGTGCACTGGCTACAAATGGCATCCTTTCAAAAGGGGAGTCATTAATTCAGCAAAACTCTGAGGGAAATAAATATGCACTTCTGCAATGAAAGTAAGTGCATGTTGGAAGTGAAAATTTGTCCACTTTCCAAAGTTTATCACAGGATAAGCACCAATTGTGGTAATAATTGCATGGTTTGATTCTTAGTTTAAATCAGAGTTATTCTCAGTCAGGCATTGTGTTTTTTGAAAAAAAAATCCAGAATTTTATAAGCATAATAAATAAAGCACTGATGGTTATCAGAACACAATCCATCATATAATATACAGCCTTTACTGTATGGTAAGTCACATATCATGAGCTGGAGTTGTAAAGACTCACAGTAGTGACAGTGAGTATACCTTTGTGCCTTCTGTTTGAGATTAGTTCTGCTTTCTAGAATAATTATTGTTTATTTCTTCATTCACATGGTATTGTAAGCTCTCAGGATAACCAACTTTATATGAATTAGATACCAGCTATATGACTCAACTACTGCAGGAAGAACAGATGGAAAGCACTTGTTTTAAAACCTACAATTAGTAATCTTTCTTTAGATTGTCATAACCTAAAATGTCCAGTGTCTGATTGTATCAAAGTATAGGCCACACACTTATTAATTCCATTTTAAAATTCATAGCACAGTGGTTTCAACGTGAGAGTCATGACCCATTTAGGAGTTGGATGGTCCTTTTATAGAAACCCCCTAAGACCATCTGAACACACAGACATTTACATTATGATTTAAAACAGTGGCAAAATTCCAGTTATGAAGTAACAACAAAAATAATTTTATTGTTGGGAGTCACCACAGTATAAGGAACTGTATTAAAGGATCCCAGCATTAGGAAGATTGAGAACCAGTCATAGTGGCATACTGTTTTATCACCACAATATAAGGAACTGTATTAAAGGATCCCAGCATTAGGAGGATTGAGAACCAGTCATAGTGACATAGTGTTTTATTGAAGAAGTTGTAGGAGGAATAATGATTATGAAGACTGGCTAAGGTAGGAAGAAGGATGCTTACCACAAATACATTCCAACAGAATAAAAAGAAGAAAACAGCTGTAATAGTGGCGGTTATGGGGCTTAGCTGGGTGACTCAACTTGAAGCATTACTGTCTTTTACTCCATCCCTCACTTTTAATTCCAATACAAGCTTTTTTTGATTGCTGGGGAGATGGCTGAGTGAGTAAAAACACTTGCTGCCAAGCTTTATGACTTGAGTTCAATCCACAGGACCTCACATGGTGGAAGGAAAACGTTGTCTTCTGACCTCCACACTCATCCTCATGTGCTCCTCAAACACACAGAAAAGAACAAATAACTATAAAATGATCTGTCAAATGCTCCTTTGTTGTGTCGGTGTTCTCTAAAATGGTATCTTAATTTCTTTTCTTGTTAATATGATAAAATAATCTGATAGAATTAACGAGTATAGTTTACGATTTAAGACTATAGTCTGTTCAGGAAATAGTCACCTGTGCCAATGCATTCAAGGCTAATGCCCAGTTTCTCTAGTATGGTAAAAGGTGTACATCATTTTATGTTGAGGTCTTTGATCCACTTGGACTTGAGTTTTGTACAAGGTGATAGATATGGATCTATTTGCATTCTTCTACTTGCAGACACCCCGTTAGCCACACCACTTGCTTTCTGTTTTTCATTATATATTTTTTGACTTTTTTTTGGCAAAAATCAAGTGTCCATAGATATTGAAGTCTGGTTATTCAATTCTATTTTATTGATCAACCTGTCTGGTTTTATTCCAACACCATGCATTTTTTTTTATTATTGCTCTGTAGTACAGCTTGAAACCAAGGATGCTGACAGCTTAGAAGTTATTTTATTGAACAGAGTAATTTTTAACTATCCTCAGTGTTTTGTTTTTCCATATGAAATTGAGTATTGGCTCCTTCCAGGTCTTTAAAGAATAGTATTGGAATTTTTATGGGAATTGCATTAAATATGTAGATTGGTGTTGGTAGGATGGTCCACAATTCAGGTACTTAGATGAATTATTAATAAATGGGTCTCATGAAACTGAAAAGCTTCTTCTGTAAGGCAAAACATCATCAAAAGGACAAAATGGCAGCCCACAGAAAGGAAAAAGATTTTCACCAACTCCTTATCTGGCAGAGGGATGATATCCAAATATATATGATGAATTCAAGAAACTAGATATCAAGAAAACAAATGAACTAATTAAAAATGGAATACATATCTAATTAAAGAACTTTCTATAGAAGAATTTCTTTTTTTTATTAATTTATTCAGATTAAATCTCAATTGTTATCCCCGTGCTTGTTTCCTCCTGTTCCTCTCTCATTCCCTCTTACACCCTATTCCCCTCCCCTAGGTCTGTGACAGAAGGGAATCTCCTCCCCCAAAATATGGTCACAGCCTATCAAGTCTCATCTTGGTAGCCTTCATATTCTTTCTCTGAATGCTATCTACACAACTGTGGATAATTTCCTGTCCCTTGGCTGGATCTGACTAGGGGTTCAATATTTACTACATGTATTATCCTTGGTTGGTACAGTATTTTGAGCAGACACCTCGGGTCCAGATCTGACCGTCATGATGTTCTTGTAGGTTTCTAGCATACTCTGGGTCCTTCTATTTCCCCATTTCCCCATACTTCTCTCACCTAGAGTCCCAATAGGAGGTCCTCGCATCTATCCCAATCTCCTGGTAAGTGCAGGCTTTCAGGGGATATCCCTGTTGAGCTAGTGTCCAGTTATAAGTGAGTATATACCATGTGAGTATTTCTGAGTCTGGGTTAACTCACTCAGTATGATCATTTCTAGTTCCATCCATTTGTCCACAAATTTCAGGATTTCCTTGTTTTTAATAGCTGAGTAGTATTCCATAGTGTAAATGTACCACAGTTTCTTTATCCATTCTTCAATTGAGTGACATTTGGGTTGTTTCCAGGTTCTGGCTACTATGAATAAGGCTGCTATGAACCTGATTGAGTATTGATTGATTGCTCCACCATGTTGTGTGGTGGAGCACCTTCTGGATATATTCTGAGGAATGGAATAGCTGGGTCTTGAGGGAGCCCTATCCCAGAGTACAAAAGAATTTCTAATGGCTAAGAAGCACTTAATGAAATGTTCAACATCTTTAGTCATCAGGAAAATGTAAATCAAACAACTCAGAGATTCTATCTTAACATTTGTTAGATTGGCTAAGATCAAAAACTAAAGTGAGAGCTTATGCTGGTGAGGATGTGGAGCAAGGGGAACACTCCTCCATTGCTGCTGGAAGTGCAAACTTGTACGATCACTTGGGTATTCAATTTTGCAGTTTCTCATAAAATTGGAAATAGGTCTACCTCAAGTCCTAGCTATACCACTCCTGAGGATATACCCAAAAGATGCTCCACCATACCACAAGGATGCTTACTCAACTATGTTCATAGCAGCTTTATTTGTAATAGCCATAAACTGGAAACAACTTAGGTGTCCTTCAACTGAAGAATGATAAAGAAAATGTGGTACACTTACACGGCCATTAAAAACAATGTCATCATGAAATTTTCAGGCAAATGGATGGAACTAGAAAAGATTATCTTGAGTGAGGTAACCCAGACCCAGAAAGACAAACATTGTATGTACTCGATTATAAATGGATTTTAGCAATATAGTATAGCATAAACATACTATAGTACAGAGACTCAAAGAAGATAAGTTACAAGGAGGGCTCTAGGAGAAATGCTTGAATCTCACTGAGAAGGAGAAATAGATTTGACATTTTGGGTGGATTGAGGAAGGAGAATAGGTTGGGGAGGGGTGTGTATAGGAACAGGATGGATGAGGTAAGGGAGGATTGAGGGAGAGAGAGTTCTGGAAGAGACAACTGGTTTTGGGGGAGTGCATCTTTGGGAAGAACTAGAAAACTAGGATAATGGAAACTCCCAGGAGTCTATGAGAATGACACTAGCTAAAACTCCTAGCAATGGGTGATATGGATCCTGAATTGGTCATCTCCTATAACCATGCAAGATTTCCAATGGTGTCCAATGGGACACCAACCTAGTCAGAAAACCTTAGATTCACAATTTGTCCTGCCTATGAAATGTGCAGGGATGAAATGAAACAGAATTTGAAGGAAAGACCAACCAATGACTAGCATAGCATGAGACCCATGCCATGGGAGGGAGCAGACCCCTGACACTGTCGATAATATTCTACTGTACTTGCAGACATCAGGGAGACTTCATCCAGCAACTGACAGAAACTGATGCAGAGACCCACAACCAAACGTTAAGTGGAGCTTGGGGAATCCTGCTGAAGAGGGAGAGGGATAATTGAAGGAGGCAGAGGGGACAAGGACACTAAAGAAAAACAAGACAAAACAAAACAAACAAAGAAAAACAAACCACATAATCAACCAACCTGTGTCTCTAGTGGTTCATTGAGACCAAACTGCCAACCAGAGGGCATGCATGGGATGGACCTAGGCCCTCTACACACATGTAACAGATGTGTAGCAGGATCTTCACATGGGACTCCTGATGTGGGAGCAGAGGCTGTCTCTGATAACATTGCCTGCTTTTGCATTTCCCTAACTGGGCTGCTTGTCTAACCTCAATAGAAGAAAACACACCTAGTCTTACTGCAACTTGATATGCCAAGGCTGGTTGATATCTATGGGAGGCCTCCCCCTTTTCTGGCAGACAGGATGGGGAGGTGAAGCAAGAGAAGGAGAGGAGGGAGAGGAAGCTGTGCTTGGGATGTAAAATAAATAAATAGCTCAGTCATAATAAAATAAGAGTCATAATACGTCTGTCATAATCTGTCATAATATGTCCACAGTGGGGAAAGAGAGAGAGAG
>OU015744.1:76225274-76237284 GCA_907169655.1 Acomys percivali
TCTCTCTCTCTCTCTCTCTCTCTCTCTCTCTCTCTCTCTCTCTCTCTGTCTGTGTGTGTGTGTGTGTATTTTTCTCTATATATGTAATCTATAGTTTTAGAATTCATTTGAATAATTTTCCCCATTGGATATAAAGAGATCCAGAATAATGAATGTATCCCCTCAAATAGTTTACTCATGCTTAAAAAGTATTTGGAGCTGAAAACTAATGAAAGAATTTCCTCCTCCTATATACTCTGTAATCAGATAATAACTTCTCTTTGGGAAGATATGTCCTTTTCTATCCATCATTCTTCTGATCAATATGCCAGGAAGACATTAACTTTATTACTAGACACAAAGGGACATTGAGAATGAGTCACTGTAAACAAACCGTGTAGCTAGCCCTTCTCTGTCTCCTCACACATTTGCCTTCCCCGAATTGTCTACCCTCAGAAGCTTGAAGTTATTTCCCTTGGCCTTGTCAATTAGCCACAGAATTATTTTCTTTATTAAGATGGTACACAAGTCTCGGTTCTGACTGTGAGGTAGACAGGAAGACAGGGCTGAGGGAGAAGAGGTGGCTCTGGGAGAGCACAGGCTTAATGTATGAAGAAGCCTGAAGAGAACCGGAGCCTCACAAACAGGGTGGGGCTCTTACAGGGCAGAGAAGAGAGAGTGGGAAGGTAGCTGAGAATACTTCCCTTGGCTGAGCCACCATTGCTAAGGGTAGCTTAAATATGAAGAGGAGTTCAGCAGATGTCTTTCCTGGGCAGTCAGTTCTGGAGACAGTAGGGCAGGAGGCCAAGAATCTGGAGAAATAAGTTACTTTAATTTGGGAATCCAAAATTACTTTAGTTTTAGGAATTTTCATTTTTTTTTCAAAACCTGGAGGCATTTCACAAGGCAGGGTGTCCTTAACAAACACTAGCCACTCCTCTGAATTAACACTGGGCAAAATATTATATGTATGCATCATATAACCATAAAACCCAAGAAAGTATTTCCTATGCTAACTATGTATGTTAGTTTACTTCCCTCTCTCTGTCTCTCTCTGTCTCTCTCTGTCTCTCTCTCTCTCTTTCTCTGTCTCTGTACCTCTGTATCTCTCTGTCTCTGTCTCTGTCTCTCTCCCTCTCTCTCTCTCCCCTCCCCCCTCTCCTTCCCTGTTCTTTTCAACACAGGACTTCTCTGTATAGCCTTGGCTTTGGCTATCCTGGCCTTGCTTTGTAGACCAGGCTGACCTCAAATTCACAATGATCCACCTGCCTCTGCCTCTTTCAGTCCTGGGATTACAGGTGTGAGCAACCATGCCCAGCCTCTTCATACTTCTCAAATAAAGGCCCTAAAACTCTCATGTAGTCTCTACAGTGCTTTAGAAACTATTGAAGATGTATTTATTTAATGTCTGACTAAGTTTACATGTACCATGTGAATTAATGAGACCTCAGAAACAAGAAGAGGGCACCATATCCTATGCGGCTGGGTTTACAGATGGTTATGAGCCATCATCCAGATCATCTGCGAATGCCTCATGTTCTCTTACCCACTGAGCCATCTTTCTAGCCCTGAAATAATTAAAGATTTAAGCCCAACTAGTCCTCATCCTTTTCTGTCACTTATTTCAGTTCATCTGAAGCTTTTAACCAGGAATAGCAGGTCACATTTCTTCCTGCTTGTCAATGGGATGAAAGTTTGTAATTCTTTTCTGATGGGCACTAAGTAAACACAGATACTAGAAAGTTAATGGCTGCCATAATCAGACCTATTCAAATGGTGAGGCTACCTAAAATTAAGTGTTATATTTAGTGGGTAATATTGGGTTGACCTTGCTACTCATTAAAAGATTTACCATAATAGGCACCTTTCAGGTTAATTAGCTTTAATAAGAAGCAGGAAAGAGAATGTGTAATTATTTTCTTACAATATATGGTGTAGAGAGAAGTTCATTTACTTTATTAGAGTATTCTCTATTTTCTCAAAAGCCTCTGAAGATAATAGCTATTTTCTGAAATTTCCTCAGTGAGAATGACCCATGTTCTCTCCATTGTTACTATGAAGAAGATAGTTCATGAGGTGCTTAAATTATAGAGTAGAAACTAAATATCGTCAAATATTTTAAGATATCTAATATTTATGAAAATTACATTTACATTATCACTCAAATTATTGAATTTCATTAGCTTCATCAGATTAATTGTGTACAGCTTAGTCATTTCCATTCAGTTTGTGGAAAGAGCTTAAAAGATGATTTTCAAAAGCCAGGGGGAGATGGCTGAGTGGTTAAGATTGCATTCTGCTCTTACAGATGACCTCAGTTCTGTTCCCAGCATCCACATTAGGAGGCTGCCTAAAACCTGTAACTCCACTTCCAGGGCATCCAATACTTTCTTCTGGTCTCTAAGGTCACATAATAATAAAATAAAGTAAATTGAATAAAATATGATTTTCTTATATTAACTTTATATTACATGATAAATTATTAAATGTATTTGTATAAGAAACTTGATAAGATGACTTCATATTGTGGTCTAACACACACTTCATGGATAGTATTGATTAACAAATTCAGATGCTTTTCACCTTTCTTCATCCAAAATTGTATCAAAACGCTCATTCATAATATTTTAGATCTTCCTTAAAACTATTGTGGCTTGAAGTGGTTTGAAGATTTATACTCTGTTATTTTGAAAATTGTCATAAACTTTGGAAAACTAAAATAGAGTTGGCAAGTGAGGTTCCTAGAAAAAAAGAAGACTGCTCCTGTGGTCATCATTTGTCAAGGCCGAGAGATTGACTGAAACTTGAGCATTGGATGCTCTGAAGCCCAACCAAAGGCTAAGAATCTCATTAGCTAATACCTGACAACTGTCCAAGAGATCCCCCCACATTGTGGCATAAGCCACTTATCTGATGCTTCCACAATCTGTCTTTCAAATGGCCTGGTCTGTTAGCATAAAACCTTCATGAAATTGTTTTCACCCCGGTACATGGCATTCAGAGTAACGGAGTCAACGTTCCTAGTCCATGTTCATTCAGATTTGCTCCCAAATAAACTATCTCTCTTCCCATTTGAAGTAAGAACTGAGTTTCCCCCCAATCAACACTGAATATTTTCTTTGAATAGCCTAATTATTAGACCTGAGAGAACATGAACGTCAGTTGTTTAGTTTTTATATATTTCATTGGATAGTCACAAAATATGCCAACCTGTACTATGCTTCTGTGTCACATAGAGTACTTTGAGCTGAGGTCACTGAGAAATAGTAGAGACTCATGAAATCTGAGATTAAAAATATGTGATTTGAGAGGGAGAGATGGTTCAGATGCTAGGGACTCTTGTTGATCTTCAGGATCACTGGGTGTAGTGTACCCAGCACTCACACCAAGCAGCTTACAACCATCTATAACTCCAGCTTCAGAAGACTGAACTCTTTCTTCTGGGCTCTGCGTCACCCATATGCACATACAAAGAGACACACACACACACAAATAATAATAAAAAAATCTTAAAAAATGTGTCTCTAAAGTTAAAAATATATACATAATAAATCATGAAATATTTAACATCCATTCTTGTTAATAGATAAATTACTTTGGGGATCCTATTTGAAAATAGTAAGTATATTTATAACTCTCTCCATACAGTTACCAGTTCTTCAAAGCTCATTTGCTTATTATTTTTTTCTTCTCTTTAATTAGTTTGCTACAGCTTCTTAACCAATGCTACAGGCTTTCTTCAAATCCCTGTCCAGTTTCTTTGAGAAGTAACCTGAAATTCACATTCTTTACAACTCCCCTCATGGGGCATAAAGAACACTAGAGTCCTCTGGCTACTATGATTTATGCATAAGCCTTAGAAATCGGTGAAGAAGTCATGGCAAATGATAAAAATTATAATACTGTTTGTGTTCAAAAGACATGTATAGTAATATGAGTCAATAAAATTTTCTAAAAGAATGGGATAAAAGAGGAAGAGACATAGAGAGACAGAAAACAGAAGAGAGACAGAGAGAGACCCACCCAACAGTAACTCAATCCTTATTTTAAAACCGTATTGTGGAAGGATGGTGGGCTTTGCCCCTGGCTTTGCCCCTTGGAAACACCACGGATACTCCACTGAGATGGACTTTGTGATACCCCACTGAGATGGACTTTGTAATAGACTGAGAGGAGTCATCCTGGGTCTGGAATTCAGGAAACAGACCAGGGACTCCAGCTGGGCTATTGTGTTTCTAATCAAACATAGATGGGAGGAAGGGAACCTGAGGAGGGACCAGGGATTGTGGCCCTAGAGGGAGAAGCAGAGGAAAAGGCTGCAGGTTCAGACCACCAGGGTTGCAATTGCATCTATCCAGGAGAGTATCAGCATGCAGCCCAGGGACACCTAGGGATCTTTTCCATGGAACTGAGACCCAGAAGGTTTATTCTTGCTCCCCATTACCTCTTTTCTCACCTGTATAGAATAATTGGGTTGTATAATAAAGTCTAATTGTTAAGAAACAGAACCAACACAGTATCATCATTTTTATTATTATTACTACTAATTATTGCTATCATTATTTATTATCTAGGGTGCTTTGCTTGCATGTTTGTCTATGCACCATGGACATGGCCAGTGTTCATGGAAGTCAGAAGAGGCTAGTGAGGGCCTTGGATCTCCTAGAAGTAGAGTTACAGACCGTGTTGTGTGCTGCCATGTGGGTTCTGGAAGTTGAAGACAGGTTTTATGCAAAAGCAGCTGCTGAGCCCCATCTCAAGGTCTAACCTTTACTTATATAAGCGACAAATTAGGTTTTTCTGAGCATCCCATTCTCTGATCATTATTTTATACTAATTTCCACAGTAATCCAATTGAAATTTAATTCTTCTATTATATGTAAAATAAAAGATCATTTTCTAATATATGTAAAATAAGAGATTATTTATGTTTTAAGTGAATCAACTTAAAGACATATTCAAAGATTTTGGTAGTTAAAAATCATTTAAAAACACACTACCTGTCACTCACAAGGTAATCAGAATCCCCTAAAATTCATAGATGTGAGGACTTCACACAACATCATACATGTAAAATTTATATTTTACATCTGAGTGATTGAAGACAATGGAAGCTAAATAATCATTAATTGTGTTCTTCAAATGGAAAAACAGTTGCATGAAGTAACAACAAACACATGTGGAAAAATAAGAAAAAATTATGTTGAGTGAGTTATACATTTAACAAAAATTTCCCAAAGTTTGCTGCAAAGTGCACTTCTGTGTTTCATGTAGCTGTCTGTATAAAATTTAAATTCTACTCAGCTATATTAAAAAGAAAACTATCTCCCTAATTGTCTCAAAATTATACTTGAGAATTCATCAAATCTGTAAAATTACAGATTTGAAAGGGAAACAAGGCTCTTTCTAATAGAGCCTTCACCAGCGTCAAACCCTGAACAACGACACAGCTCTGCCTCAGTAGTTGGCAGAGTTGCTTTACTGAAAAGGGAAGTAGAGGGCAGTAGGAGAACCTCAACAGTAAGACCACTACGGTGTTGCCTGAGAAAAACAGTGAAAGCTTTCAAAATGGTTCTTACACTAAAGAAATCAAGATG
Source organism: Acomys percivali (assembly GCA_907169655.1). Lineage (NCBI taxonomy): Eukaryota > Metazoa > Chordata > Mammalia > Rodentia > Muridae > Acomys > Acomys percivali. The sequence continues at coordinate 76,230,851 of OU015744.1, forward strand.
AACCTGTCCCCCTGTGTGGCCCACCATATGATTCCATACTTCCTGTGGCTCCTATGAGGCTCACAGCCCATGGACACATTGGGAGCTCCAACCTCAGAGTAGCAAAAGGAAAAGAGTTAGTAGGAAAGAAGACAAAATAGCGGATTGTAAAATAATGTTTCCACAGCACATTGGGATATGACAAACACACTAAGATATTTGGAGATAGATGTATAGTTATGAAAAAGTCACCACAGTTATGTAAATGTGTGTGCTGTGGCATATTAAGATACGTAGGCAGGGGCCTGAAGAGATGGCACGGTGGTTAAGGGCATTTGCGGTTCTTGCAGAGAATCTAGGTTCCGTTCCAAGCACCCACATGGCAGCTCATAACTGTCTGTAAGGCCATTTCCATGGGATTTGAAACTCTGCCCTGGCTTCTGGCACATACAAACATGCAGCAAAACACTCATATGCATAAAATAAAAAAGAAATCTTTAAAAAAATATGTTGACAAAAAATAGAACCAAAAACGTAACCCTTGTTTATAACTCAACTGATGACTTTCAGCAAAGTGGGGAGATTTCTCTAAAGTGGGAATAAAATATTAACTAATTTAAAATATATTGAAGTTTCAAACAGGAAAGGTTTTACAAGGATTTATTAAAAGATCTATATCATCATTGTGCTTGAGCCAGTTTTAACCAAATCATTGTCATTCTACCAAAAGTTCTCAGCATGAGCACACTTTTCTTTTTTTTTAAAGATGCATGACATTTTATGATATTTGGCCTGGGAACAGGGACAACCCAGTGTGTAAAGTTACTCTTTGTTGTCTTTACAAATGCTTCTCAGAAAGACATGTCACCCTAGGATTTAAAGTATAGTCCCTGGGCTTTTGGCATCTTTTAATAGTAGTACACAACAATACATACATACATAAAACCATCCCTATTACTGAACAAGTTTTTCTGAATGACACCAGCAACGGTTTGTGCCACATAGCCTTTCCATACTATCAATCCACGGCAGAAGTACTTCTAACAGAGTTGCGTGTGTATACAACACCACCGTTTCTCCGCTGGAGTCTGTTTCTTGACATAACACCAAAACCTTGAAATGAATTGTGTTTGCCAAGTAGAAAAAAAAAACAAAAACGCACAGCTATCATCATTCAAGCAGCAACAATGCATTTATTCTGAGGCGGGCATTTCTTCCCAGTGAACTCTCATCCAGGCACTCAGTAATGCGTAATCACTTATGCTTCATGCCATCCACATTGTTAGGCTCTGAATGCACAAATCACTGTAACAACATGGGAAATGAAGAAATATGATTGTTCTGAGTTTGGCTGTTCAACCGTCTCAGCAGTTTTTCCTGATTCAATATGGGCCCAATTGTTCCTGTGAGCAAAACTGAATAATTTTTGCCATTATCTTACACTTTCGCCTTAAACAAAAGAATGCTTAGATAGATCTCTAGAGGGGCTTTTGTATCCCCAAATTTCTTAACCTACTCCCGTATTGGTTTTCAAACTTATTGCAAACACTGAATTTGGTGAATGTTCTTTGGCTTATACCTTCCTTCTTCCGTAACAACCTTGAAAAGTTTCATTGGGTTTCAAGGTGTTCTTTCTTGGGCAGTAAGTAGTATTCTGGTCATGTTGGCGTACCGTGACTGAGTATGTTAGCACTTCAGTGGGTCTTATGAGGTCATTTCTCCTTCTGTGTCTTTATTCTGATCTCTATCTTTAATGGCATTGAAAGGAGAACTGTATAACAGATATCCTTTGTTTTACATTTAAATTAAATTGGTTGTATTAGGAGCCAGTTTTTAATACCAATTTTTAAAATTAATGTTATTCTAAATCTAGCAACAGATACATATATGCTATCACAACCATCCTGATCAGGTCTCAATATTTCAATTACAATTATTGTTCAATTCAAATTTGATTAGCTCTAGTGGCTTTTTTTTTTCCTGAATGTACTTAGTTCTCTCTTGGGCCCAGTTTTAATTAATTTATTAATTAACAATAACCTCACTCATGTGCCTTATGCTTTGTCTTTGACTAGACTGAAACTTCTGGGAGATAAACATCATCTTTCTTTTCCATAGGATACAGAAAACTCACTCAGAGCATGCAAAAAAAAAAAAAGGAAGATCCGTGGACACTGAATGTTACACATGAAGCAAGTCATGGTGGTACTCATTTCTCCCACTATCCTTAGCATCTGCAACAGTTATTGTTATGTCCTTTAAAATAGATCTTTATTGTTATAAGAGTAACTTTTATTCTCTTGACTCAATTGTTGTCTGGGATGCTTACTTCCTTATTCTGCTAGGCCTAGAATGTTTACAGCCTCTGAGACTTACTGCTTTATTGAGCTCACTCTTACTTGTTCTTTCTGAGCTCTGGGCTGGTTGGTTCAACTCAGCTTTTGTAGTTTGAACTCCTCTTCCAGCTTATTTATTTAATCTAGTTTCTGTCAGCCCAGAATTGCTCTACTTGGCCTCAGACTAACTCAGCAATCTGCTCTAATCATCTGCCATCTTCTTGTTTTCTGGCTTATTCTTTCTTCACTTGAGTTCTCTTTCGGTAACCCATCTCTCTAATACTATTTTGCCTCCTATCTCTGAAAAAAAAGAAGCTACTTCTTAAGTAGTTTCCCTTTCTTCTCTGGGTGAATCCTATTCTGTCAAATCTTCACTGGCTCATCACCTTTTCTGCCACTCAATTAGACATCACTTTCAAACATGGGTGCTTCTTTCTACAAACTAAATTTATCTTCATTTGGGATTAAAGGCATGTATTACTACAAATAGATCTAAAATTTTCTTTACCTGATACTTGCTCTATACTATGTTTGCCTTGAACTCAGATCTGTTTGCCTTGGTCTCCTGCATTAAAGGTATATTTGTATTCCAGCAGATCAAACAGACCTATAAGATTTTTGAATGTTATCTCTTATCAGAACAGCCATGTCCTGAATTAAGATTCCTCTATATATTATTAAAGATGATATTCTTTAAAAAAATTTTTTTTCTTAGCTAAAAGTCACCAAGTTTGGCAAGATCACTTTTTGTTTTTCAGTCTGTATTTACCAGTGATCTAATTGGAGTCAGAATTGCAGGTTCAGACCAGCAAGATGGCTCAGTGGATATAGAAACCTTGCCAAGGATGATGACCTGAGTTTGATCCCTGTGACCTGTATAGTAGGAGAAAACAGATTCCTGTAAGCATTCCTCTAATTTCTACATGTGCTATGGCATACACATCCCCCAACACACATGCACATGAAGCCAATAATTATAGTGTAATAAAAATTTTAACTCCAAGATCCATCTATACAGGTCAGGAAAATAATGATGTACAACTAAGATTGAATACTCTGCATCAAGCTATCTAAGAGCTTGTGGTAAGAATCTATTGGCCACCACTTCCCTCTAGTCCCAATTCTTCATCTTTACCTTCATTTCTTTGAAAGAAGGAGAGAGAGAAAGAGGGGGAGGCGTCATCTCCAAAGTCAAATCCAGTCAGTTACAGAATTAAAAAAATGATGCTCAGCTGTCATTCTTGTTGAAAAAAGTCTTGTGATGCGATATAGCAACACACAACATCTGCCAATGCCTGTAGAACCAGAGAACCAGAAATGTAGAGAAGAATGGGGGAGGGGTGAATGCTAATTTTTTTTCCTCAGATGATTGGATGAGAAGAGATGCTGTACTTGTACACGAGCTTTACTAATACATAGCTTGGGCTGATCCCAGAGCGTTTTTATTCCTAGGCCTAGGCCTGGAAGCCTATCGCCTTCATGCAGTGTAATCTTTTTGCATGCCTTGGCCTGGAAGACTTCAGTTTTGATTCTTTATTTGCTAAATCTAGGCCTAGAAGGTTTTCAGTCTCTGAGACTTACTCTTGAATAAGCTCACCATGTCTAGTTCTTTCTGAACTCTACCTGGCTGGTTCAACTTAACTGCTTTGGCTCAAAACTTCTTTTCAAGCTGACTGATTTAAACTGTCTTCTCCTGGCTTCGTATTGAATTGCTCAGGTTGGAAAAACTGCCTCTGAGCTCCATAAACTGAACTGTACCAAACTGTACTGACAGCACAAATTTTACTGTACTGTATTCCCCTTCACTATACTGTACCATCTGTTTAATTCTCTCCCCCTGTAATGTTATTAAGTGGCTTCCCTTCCTGTTTGCTTTTGTGAGTCTATGATTCATTGGGTCAAATCTTTCTCTGATTTGTCACTTTGTCTTTCTCTCAATTAGAAGTCATTGTTTGGGATTAAAGATGAGAACTAAATTCCAGCCAGAGGGACTAAAGGTGTCTACTAAGGATGTGTCTGTATTCCAGATGGATCACACAGCCCTAGGTGTTTGGATGTGATTCCTTGCCAGACTAACCATGTTGCTATATTAAAATTCCCATACATTTGAATCTGAGATGTCAGAATAGAGACAAATTTTCATATATAATAGAAATCACCAGCAGCACAGCATTTGGAGGAACCGAACTGAAAGCTTCCACTCCGAGGACTAACTACTATAGTACACAAGTGTTATAGAAGCTGCCAAGGAACAACAAAATCAATAGCCCTACCTACCTTTTAAACCTGCAAACCACAACGATGACAGCGCCAGGCAAATAGCCACAATAGTAGCCCTTATATCTCAGGGTAACCAATAGCTGTTTTACTATACCTAAGGTTTGATGAGTAGAAAGGAATTAATGTCTGGTACCATAAATTTAGCCAGTATCAGTTTCTTCAGAGGCCATAGACCCTACAGGAGAAGCTACTAATGTCATTTTGGCTTCCAACTGTATTCATAACATGTTTATAACCACAGATAAATGTAGCTCTCACCACTCGCCAAAGAAACTTATTTTTACAGTGGGCAAAGGCTACTGCAGAGAACCACAAGGGTTAAAACACAGAGAATAAGTGACTGTGGGGTTAACATCCCCAGTGACTATATCAGCAATACAACCCCTACATCTTATGTTTTAGGAACATCCTGGAAGAAGAGGCAGAAAGACCATGAGAGTCAGAAAACAAGAACACCTGAATTTAGATAGTGTCCCTAAAATGAACATAGAGGCAGGACACATGATGTCTCAACAATATGGCAGCCTGACATGATGACAATACCACTTGACTTGCCAGTATTGGTGAGGGCCAATTTCACAAATCCCTTCCCCCAGATGAAGAACTACAGGTAGTCAATGGATTCTGAGGGGGAGAGAATTAGTTTTCTTCAGGGATAAGCACCCTGATAGGTTCAGAGACACAGAGACAGAGAGAGAGAGAGACAGAGAGAGACAGAGAGAGTGACTGGGGATTGAACCTTAGGGCCTCATCCATTCAGGGCAAATGCTTAATTGATGTTTAAGCAATGAATCAATTAACAAATTTAACTTGTCTTCTCCAGCGTTTACCCTCTAATGCAAAAGATGTTAGGGATCTGTGGGATACTACGATCTTGAATGTACAAAAATAAAATCCATAGTTACCCTCAGTGAATAATGTTTATGTGAAATATGATGCCTTTGAGTTCTGGAATTCAAATTATGATGAGGTACATTTGCAAAAGCCAGTTGAAATGGCTTTTGATTAGCGCTCAGAATAGGAAAATCAATGTGATATTTACATATAGATTAGGATATGCTTTCCTTCTTCTTCTGAGATCATAGTTAGCTATCATTTAGGTTCCATTTCCAACAGAGTTGGGGAAACAAAAGAATATATAAAATCATTTCCACGGGATGTTTGAGCCCAGAGAGTTAGGTAGATTTTTGAACAGCATGGACTCATTTTTTTGTTGGGATTCAAGAACTTTCTTCTAAGTTGTAATGTTCCTGATAAAAACTTCTTTGAGCAGGAGCATTTCTGATCCTGTTGGATGTTTTCAAAATAAGCAGTTATTGTTATCATTGAAGCTGATGAAAGGGTTCACCCGTGTTCAAAACTTGTTGAAGATATAGATCTAAATCCTGAGCCAGTCCATTTGAACACAGGACTAATACACAGACCACAGAGAATTTAGTTAAAAAGAAATCTTATCACAAATCACATAGTAGATCTTAGACCATTTGGATTTCCTAGCAAAATAATAAAAGCAATGGTAGTATCTGCGCACCTCAAAGAAGGGTTTGACTATTTTCTCTGGGTGAATAACATCACATCTGCATCCACTGTTATAAACTCACTTCCACCTAAGAGACCCATGTTTTCCAAAAGCCAAATAGACATTTATTTAAATACATTTTTTTTATTATGTCATATACTTATTTTGTTTCCACATTTCATTCTCCCCTCTTAAACTTCTCTCTCCCTGTCATTCTGTCTGGGATTCATGACCTCTTATTCCTTAATTAATATTGTTACACTATATCTACACACACACACACACACACACACACACACACACACACACACACACACACA
>OU015744.1:76237294-76256376 GCA_907169655.1 Acomys percivali
ACACACACACACACACACACACACACACACACACACACACACACACAAAGAAATACAACTACATGGTGTCACAGTGCATAGACGCACTTATCATCCAAACCTGGAGATCTGAGTTCGATCCCTGAAACACATTTAGTATTGGAAGAGGAGAACCAGCCCCTGAAAAGTTCTCCTTTTCCCTCACTACAACTGCTGTGGCATTTCCCACCATCCCAGCAGTCAGACAGTGGTCCTCTTACCTCTACATGTACGTTACTGTGGCAAGCAACACCCTCACCGCAATTACACACAGTGATAATAAATAAAATGATAATAAATTTAAAATAAACATTTTAGAAAGTTATATTTAAGGTATAATTTCAGAAAATGAGAGGGCATTGATGAGAAAGGGCCTAGAGACACCGAGACAAATATTCTACTTAGACCAGAAGCAGAATGTGTGTGTGTGGGGGGGTGCTTCTTCATATCTGTCACTGCGGTGTGCTACATTCATCAACAAGAAGTTATCTAATATAAATTCCTATGATTATTCCACTATTAGAAGATGGTGATAGCTATTCACTGCCTATCTGTGGGACTAAATGATTAAACTGAGATCAAAGAACATAAGTATCGAAAATCAAAAGGTCAACTCACTAGAAATAAGATTCTAATTTCCCCCGATGCTTTCCTGTGAATTGTTAGAATAATTCCAGCGATTTGTTTTGAGGAAACTTGTTGAGAAATACTCAAAATTATTTTCACGATAATATCATCACAATGGCTCTGTGAGGCATCTATCTTCAGTGACACATCTGTCCTTCTGGGAGTATGATAAGATGAGGCAGGAAATTAATTAAGTCCAGGTCATAATTGCAATTAATCCAACTTTATCATTGTAAGTAACACCGTCGACACAATGCGGCACTGTGCATATTTTCAGTCAGGAATTTGATGTAGTTAGAGATGACTGTTGTTATTTCAAGTGGCTTCTACATAGCTTTTACTATAAAATATGGTAACTTTTATTCTCCCAGACAGAATAAAATTGGATACAGTAAGTATTGATTCATGCATTTTGTAATACACATAATGGTAAACTACAATAAATAAATAAAAACTCATCTATATCAAGTTCTAAATAAAAAACATTAGTGCAAAAAGTACAGTTTGGAATAATGCTCATACAGTGAAACATTTGGGGGTTATTTATTATTAGCTAGTAGTTTATAAATGTTGGTATATATATATATATTTTTTTTTAAATCTGCCTGGTCTTTCAGCTTTTAATTAAACTATTCTGCTCAGAACCAGGACTTCCACCTCAAATGGCTGAATGAATTAATCTTCAGGGTCCTTGTCAAGAATTTAGGAAATACTATCTAATATACTTGATAGGCAATGGATTATACCTCATATAAAATGCTAAAACCCAAAATAGTGTACCAATTTTTAGCATGCTCCAGAGTTAATGAATGAAATCCCCAGCCCTAGACCACTAGCCATCAATGTACTTGTTCTCCACAAAATGTTCTAAGAATCTATCTGCATCTTAGCAACCTACGAACAACCTCATAATGAGAATGATTAGTGAGCGTTCTAAGACCCACTCAAGTTTCATGGGTCTTAGACTCCCAGCATCTTCAGCATTATTAGAAACAAAAAGTGCATAGCCTCTTAGACTTATCAAATTAGCTCTCCAAGGGGTGGTGCCACAGGTCAGGGATCTCTCCCATGGTGATTGATATTTATAAATACTGAGCATGATAGCGACAAAATACTGCTCTACAATATCAATGATATTTTCTTCTCTGGTTGTTCTTTGATTTGAGAGTGCTCTGAAGTTCTTTTGGCAATAGAAATTAATTTTATATATAAAAATGCTGTCAGGCTGTAATGAAATCTCATGAAGACTAATGACAGAATGAAGACCAAAAGTAGCTTTAACATTGTTTTAGTAAAATTTTGCAGGGGTTGTTGTTATAAATAAATACATAAAAGTTCCAGCCGTTCGATTATTACCCATAAAGACTCAGGAGCCAGATGCTGGGGTAAAAAACTTGCTAGCTCAGAGAAGCAGAGAAAACACCCAGTTGACCTTCCTTCTCAGCTCACATCCCAGAAGGAAAAAGCCAAAAACCTAAGAGCCAAAGAGCAAAAGAGCTCAATATCTTCTTCCTCTACACACTGTCCTAAATATCCTGCAACTCTAAGTCCCTTCTACTCTTTAATCCCTGTCAGTTGGTTTCTTGTTCAACCTCTTGACCTTGTGTTAATTTCATTAAATCCTGTGTGACCAAGAAGAGACTTGATACCCTATGAGCATATACAGGGGAGGAGGTCCCCCTCAGTCACAGGCATAGGGTAGGAGAGTAAGGGGAAAATGGAAGGGAGAGAGGAATGAGAGGATGCAATGGATGAGATAACCATTGAGATGTAATATGAATAAATTAATAAAAATATTTTTTAAAAATCCTGTGCATAGAAAGCTCTTTGATTAAAGGTGTGTGCTAGGGATGTCTGAGCCATATCATATTCACCTGTTTATAATAAAAAGAAATTTTTTGGATCAGAGGTGTGTGTTAGGGCTGAACCATAGCAAACAAAAAGACAGGGCTTTATAGTTCACAATCTCACGATTCAGAGTGTGATCAAATATCCAGGAACAAGGGGTAGGGACGTGTCCAGCATGATGTAACCCTCGAGTTCCATCCTTAATGCCACCAGCATCCAAGCATGATGGTACACGATTCAACATTGGGATGATGAGATAGGGGCATCAGATCTTTAAAGCCACCCTCAGCTCAGCTACATAGCAAATCTGGGACAATTTGTACTACAGTAGGTCATGTCTCCTGAGAGAGTGATGAAAAATGTTTTTTAAAGATAAATATCTACTCAAGACTTTTAGTTTTACTACTCAAAAATTTTAATCAAGTTTTGTAAATGCTTAACAGTTGGTATTTGGTGATTCACATTGTTTAACACCCTCAATACAGACCAAACTGTTAAAATTTAAAAATTAAATGTCTTAATCCTGTATATTGTTTCTACTGATTTTAAGGAAAAAATGTTTATGAAGAGCTTGTTGGCTTTGCTGGTGGCTAATTTTACTGGAGACAATTTTTAGGATGTAATTGGCTGAAAAATCCAAGTGAAAAATGATTAAGATGGGGAATTTCATGACCCCGCTCCCAAGCTTTTTTTCTACTTAGGTGCTTTGTGAATTTCCAATGTAACATTGTTTAGTATGTACTTTTAAATGTAATAATGAGCTGAAGGTCCAGGTTACTGCTATACTTACTGATGGCACTTCACAGGATAATTAAGGAAGCCTAGTGTTTACATTTTCTTTTCATAACCACTTTCATCACTCTGTGAATTAATGTGGGAGTACTAAGTCTATTATTACTACACAGAGCAGGTTCAAAACAGTGTGAAAGCTTTCGTCTCCAATAGTGTGTTTTTGTGGCAAAGGTTAATTTCGTTATATTCATTCCATTAGAGCTCAAAGAGGGCAGTTTCACTCAGATGTTGGAACACATGAATTGGGACTGTCAAATGCAAATTCCACTCAAATTAAATGCCTACTTAAAATGAATTGTGCTTGTATTTCAAAAGCATTGCATTTAGCTGATGGCATGCACACTTGTCAGAAAGTAATACTGATTTATAGGACTTGCACAGCCAGCCAATGTTGGGGAAAATGGGAGAACCAGAGGGACTCAAAGGATGCTGGGTCTCTTCATGAAGACGAAATACAATATAAGTGATGTGAATACACAGAAATGGACTTAATGAGATCATAAAGCTATTCAAATCACACCACTGGGAGATGAGGAGAACTCCAGCCACGGAGCCACAGGGCACTCGTCTATCTAACATCATTCTTCATTCTCGATAAAACATTCTGACAAAAGCAATGTGAGGGAGAAAGGGTTTAGTTTGCCTCCCACAGCCTACATCCCCATCATGGTGAAGCTGTCACAGCAGCAAGAGCATCCAGCAGGTGGTCCTATTCCATTCACATCCAAGAAGCAGACAATGAGCAATGATTAATGCTTGTGTTCAGCTTGCTTTCTCTTTTTCATGCACTTCTAGGTTTCTTGCTAAGGGAAGAGTGTCACTATCAGGGTGAGGGGTCTTACTTTTTAGGATCGTCTCCCACCCGCATGCTCGGAGCAGGCTTCTGGATCTGATCATGGTGACAGGAGCTATGAACCCTCAAGGTCTCTGAGGTCTGCATCTGCCGTGTCTGAGTCAGGGCCACTTTTACCATAGGCAAGATGAACAACAGAAACCATAAAGGAGTAAGATTCCTGAGCAGCCTAGGTTTCTCAAAACAAACTAACAAAAATAAATAGATGGAAAATTCTAAAAGAGAAAAAAATAGAAAACATGCAGATATCCAGAGAAAGGGAAAGGTAAAATAAACAGCGAAAAGCATGTTAGAAGAATGAAAACATAAGTCAGAGAAAAACAAGAGAGAATCAGAACTCCCCAAAGAATGAAATAGTGTATTTCACGTGCCATTCACTAATTGCTTGTAATTCTATTTTTTTGTTTTCAACAAGCAGTAATTATCAAAGGAGGTATCTTCCAGGTAGATAATATTCACCATTCATAACATTTGAGAGGCATTTTTTCTTGTCACACTTTTTAGTTGTTAACTAGCCCCCTCACTCCCTGCTACGGAACACAGTTTCTCTTCACAGCCCTGATCAGATAAAGAGAAAATTTGCAAGAGCAAACTCAAACATGTCATACTCCCCAAGCCCCTCCCCCAATTTAGTTTATTTTGTTTTGTTTAAAAAAAACTTCTTCTCTCATATAATACATACCATCTATAGTTTCCTCTCCCTCCACTCCTTCCAGCTGTCCCCACCTCCTGCTCTTCCAATATATCCTCCCCCTGACACAAAACCAATTCCTTGTCCTCTTCCTAAAAGAGCAGATCTCTAAAAGACAACAGACAAACAGGACAAAACAAAATACAATAAAACAAGGCAAAAGCCCTCATAAGGAGGCTGGACAAAGCAATACAATAGGAGGAAATCTTGCCTATGCTGCAAAGGGGACACTTGCTGAGGCCACTATATTTATTATGGACCCATCTGTCCATATACTGATTTATCCTGAAAACGGAAAATCCAGGTATGATACAGAAAGGTGCGTGTTGTTAAATAGTCAAGTGTGTATAGTGAGGAAAAGCTCTGAGAAGCAAGTCAAAAAGGCAGAGATAATGCTTGATTGTGTCTTATTTTGCTTTCATTTTAAAAGCTGTATTTTTTTATTTATTCATTTGGACTGCGATTTCCCACAATTTTAATTTTTAATTTTTAAGATGATGTGTACATGTGCAGAGCTGTGAGGACCACATCAGTTGCCAGGGATTTTCAGGGGAGTATGTCAGATGCTCAGGAGCCTGGACTTCCATGTAGGTCCTCTGCTCTCAAGCACTGAGTGAGCTTTCCAGTCCCTGCTCTCTAATCCTTACTCCTTTTCATAAATACAAGTTTCAGGATATTGGGGTGTTACCTGAATGGGAATAAGTGGAGAAATGGCATGTACACTCTAGCTTCAGGGTAGATCCAAAGCTATACTTAGTCAGATGCATGGAGCATCTATATTACTATAGATAGAAGCATATTTTCTATGTGTTAGAGTTCGTCAGCAGTTTATTCTGATCTTTCAAAAGAACTTATACACCTATGAAACATTTGTGGGAATGTCTTTCCCCCAAGTGATTCATGGCTAATTGTGGAGCAGCTACCTGATGTGGGAGTTGGTAGTTTCCTTATATTGTGACAACGTAATCCACCTATTCCTTCAAGTTGATAATTAGCAAATACAACTGTTATTGTACATTGTGTTAGCGGTGGACTTTGAATACCATAGTATAATTACTATTAAAGGTGATATAAACACTGCCAGCCTTTTCTATGTCTTGATTGCATTTCCACTTAGCACCCTATGCAAATGATCCCCACACACAGGAGCTAGTGATGACAGGCAGATATCAGATAGACAGGACGTAAACAAGAGCAAAGAATCAGAAATGCACATTTATTTTCAGATTTTCATCCCAACACACAGGTAGAGCTGTCTTTTCTCCTTTGGATCTTTTGACATTTGCAGCAACGCATTCCACATTTTATTCTGTCACCTGTGATCCTGGAAATGGAACGCAGTGTCTGATCAGAAGCATAAAGCATGAAACCAAGCAGAAGATATGTAAGTATCATACGGTCCATTGCCTGGAGAGAATGAGCCAGTGGCATCTAAAAGAGTATGGAGAGGTCTGACACACGGCACCATCCCACAGGCTCAGCCATACACACACATGCAAGAAGAAACGACCTTTGCTTCTGGTGGTTGCCGTTGCCTGACTGAGCTTGGAGGTCTCCAAAGAGCCCTTGACAATAGTAGATCTTAACAAGTCAGGTCCTCATGCTTGTATGGCCAGTGCTTTTGTCCATTGCACTATCTTGTCAGCCTTATTAGTGTTTGCCACAGAATTTATGTGGCTATATCAGAAGGAAAAATATTGAATTTCTCTAATTTGTGTACAAGTCTTATCAATTCTAATGAAGTCTGATTTTTGAGAACAGGTTTAGCATATGAATCAATCTGGTATTTCTAGGTGACCCATAAGCATTCATGAAATGAAAAATACCTTGTTGCATACACTTCTCCATCATCTTAGAAGCCAGACCGCTCTCATCATCGTCTCTATGTCTTCATCTCTACCACCGACTGACTTCCAGGAATATGTGCCTATTGGTAACAGTATTGGCTGTATTGCGTAGACTAACTTCTTGTGAGAGGAAAGTGGGCAGCAGTGCTTGTATGAGCATCTTGGCTTGGGGCTTTATAATGTGCTCACTGCCTTCTTCTTTTTCATGGGATCTTAGGATCCTAAGCTAGGTGGATCCAGAGGAAGGGAACCTGTGTCCTCGGCCACTCTGAGGAAGGCCACCTGGTAACCAACAGCTTCTGCCTTGGACAGTTTTTAAACCTCCAAACCCTCGGATCTTTTACCCCCGTGTGTGACAATGACTACTCTCAATCTACTAGGAGGAGCATGACATTGAAGACCTTAACCTGGAGGCAGGTGACATTATGTGGCCTAGGTAAAACTGTTGTGATAGGAGCAGAAAAATACGTGGGAATGCTGTGGCTTCACAGATTATATTTTACAGTTCTTTTTGCAATGCTTATTCTGTGAACTCAGGAAAGAGATGGCAGCTTATGTGGACATTGTTTCTTCTGCAAATTAGACCTTCCTTAGAGACCTTCAGCTGCAATTTTTAGCTAGATTTCCCTTTGTCTGTATGGGAATAAGAACTGTTTACTCCATCAATAAACGATGTAAGGGATCTGTAATGGGTTCACACCACCTAGAGAATGGAGCCAATTTCAAGAAGAAGGCATGAAAAACAACAGAGGAAGGGGAAGCAGGCTATCTGGAGGAGACCGGGTAGGTGGTGGCCATATGGTAGGGGACAAGGTCCCCTTCTGTCTAGTGGAGGGGAATAGGGCAGAAGAGGGGCCTGGGAATGGGAAGATACAAGTGAGGAGATAACATTAGGGATGTAATCTGAATAAATGATAATAAATTAAAATTTAAAAATTAAAAAAAAAAAAGAATTTCAGATAGAACAGAGTGGCAAAGTTTGTAATTTGTAATGGGTGTATGTGAAGGGAATGACATTCAGCTAAATTCTCCCTAGTGGCAAGGCAAATATTCAAATGAGGGGTCAGCCATGCAAGCATGGGAGCCAACCAGGAAGAGGGGCACTGACTAAAAGAGACAGTTGCCTTTGTCTTATTAAGTGGAGGACCATCAGTGTAGCAAGAGCCATGGCATAGGCAAAAGCCAGAGAAATGGGAAGGCATGCAGCTACAGGAAGGCATTTAAAACCCTGATGTTCTAAGCACACATGACACAGGAATGTCACTTATAGGGCAGGAGGACCAGGAGGCCTGCACGTCTTTGACACTGACTTATAAATCAGAAAGTTGGGACATATGGGCATTCTGGTTTCCCTGGATGGAGAGAAGCAATGAGATTTTTGAGGATTCTATGGGTGTGTGTCTCACATAATTCTGGAGAAATGCCAGGATTTTGGGGGTGGTGCTTTCAAGTTTTTATTATCGTACTTTTTATGCTCCCTTTTCTTTTGTTTCAGTCAACCAATCAACTTTGATTTTTGTTTGATTGTTTATTTTGTGTCGTTTTTCTTCTTGTTAATTATTGTGCCAATGCACCTAGGGCTATTTAAAACGTTATTTTTTTTTTCCATTCATTTTGAAGTCTTTAAAGAGTAACGTGTGCATTCATTCAGTAGATAGACAATGAATTAACAGCTTCTAAGTTAGTTAACCATGTACTGTAGCATAGATACATTTATAGCAAGTCAACATAGGCATTTTATACTTGAGGACCTTATGAAATCATCTTCTTTTAAAATTCTTTTTAAAAGTATGTTCCCAAGATTAAAATCAGAGTTCGGGAGCCTTATAGTTAACATGGGTGAAACTGTGAAGACCATGCCGTCAGGTGTTGTATTGTGTATACAGAAAGATCTTCCTAGGCTCTCTTATTCTGGGAATCACCATCTCTGGGTGAAGGACTCTCTTCTGATGCAATATAAAGAAGTCTGAGGCTGGTGGCTGTCAGTCTGGGCCCTTGGTATGCTGTCTGGGCCATGCTGAGCTGTAGGGGGTCTTCTGGGCAGACCATTCTCTGCCTGTCACTGTTGTTTGACAGCTGAAATGGCAGTCCTGTCACACACTGCATCCACTCTGAGTTTGCAAAAATAACTGAACTTATTAAGTTGTCCTAGATTTTTTTTTCTCAAGAAAATCCTGAGCTGCTAAGCAGAAAGAAGTAGAATGCAGATTAATAGTTTGGTGAGATATGAAAGGCCCTGTGTGTAGCCAATACCCTAATCTGAGATGTGGCTCTACGATAGGGAGCAGCCAAGGGATTGTTCTTTGTGCATCAGCACCTTAAGCACTTTTCTATATTTGTGGCTATCTCTGTCTTATCAGGTAGCAGCAACAACACAAACCATCTCAATTATTTTTTTTCTTTTGCACAGTTCTTAGTCTCTTAAGAAATGGCCGGTGTGTGTGGCCTCTCATAAACCCTTATACTGGGCTTCCATTTGCTTATCTCTCTCTCATGTCTACCTACACAGCTATATAGGAGCAGTGTAAGGGGAGAGACGGAATGTCCCAGAAAAGCATTGACAACCGCAGCTCCTCCTTACTCTGTAGAGTAACCACATGGTTACATTTACAATTTAAACACACAATGCATAGTATCTAAGAATTTATTTTAAAATATACTAAGGAGAACTGTGTCTGTGTCTCCCATGGCATAGACCTTGGAATTGTGGGCTCCTTCTTACAACTGTAGGCACCATCAGTGACTAAATGGAAATGTGTTTGTGTCTCCAATGGCATGGAGCTCAAGGCTCTGGGCTTTTTCTCTCAGTACTGTGTCTACCATCATCTTTTATAGTAGTGTTCACCTGTGTCTGGAAAAACTAATACACTTTCCAAGACAGAGAATGATTCACGAATCTTTCTTACTCATGACAGATATATGATATTAGACAGATATTAGTGGCTTAGGGGACATCATGGGAAAGAGGGCAGGATGATTCTAAGTGCCAAAGAAATAGGAAGTCTAGTGTGAGGTTGTATCTCCTAGATTTAAAAGAGAAGTTACACTCATAAAATCTTGACAACATGGCTGCCAAAACAAGACTGCAGAGGCATGACAACATGGATACAGGAAATTTCATAGGGCACAACCTCTAAATGAATGGCTAAAGATAATTAATGATTACTGAAAGGAGGACAATTAGTCTTCCCAAGGGATGAGCTCCTAATCACTTATCCAATACTGAGTAGTCAGCCATAAAAACATATACACACACCTAATCCAACTCAACTCAGCAGTTTGTGCTTAAGTTACTAAAACACATGTAGATCTAAAAAGATGGAGGAAATTGCCAGACACTGAAAGGTAGGTAAATATCAGTATCCTGTACATTCTCTCAGATCTCCTACATGTCAAAACTAAAATTCAACATAAAAATAGGAGTTATGGAGTCTGACTATAGAAAAAAACACCCAGAGGGAGAGCAAACAGGAGGAGAAGGCAAGAAAGGGTGGTGGTGTGTTTGGGAAGGAGGAAGACAGTATAGCATAGACGTATATAGGAAAACCATAGAGAACACAATGAAACCTAATGACATGACTGAATGATGAACATTGCAATAGAATGTGAATATTAATAAATTGGGAATATCAGTATCGTAATTATGGTCAGATTGTTTAAGATGAATACAGACCTTAATTCTGAACTCAAACTTAATTTACTTTCAAGCTGCCTCTTAGAGCTCAGAGCAGGATTCAGTTTGTACTAATTTAATTTTTGAAACTAGCTAACCTCGCAATACTTCTTTCCAGAGCTCATGTCCTCCTTTTAAAAGCAATAACCCGCCTACTGTAATCAGTTATGCTATATATGCAGGCATGGATGGTGTGCTGGTTAGTTTTTTTTTGGTTAATATGACATAAACTAGGGTTATCTGGGAAGAAGGAACCACAACTGAAAACAGACCTCCCTCAGGTTGGCTAGTCTGGGAAGCAATGTCTTGATTGATGGTTGACATGACAGAGCCCAATGCATTGTGGGTGGTTACACTCCAGGCAGGTGGTCATGGCTTATACAAGAAAGGCAGCTAAGCAAGCCAAAGGGAACAAGGCAGTAAACATAGTTCCTCCACGTTCCTGCTCCTGAGTTTCTACCTTGAGGTTTTGACCTTACATAATGGATTGTGATTCAGAATATGAGTGCCTAATAAATCCTTCCCTCCTGAGGTTGCTGTTGGTTATGGTTGTGGTTGTACCACAATAGCAGGTGAGGTAGGACGCTACTTTTGCCACACATTCAAGTAATGTCATTTGCAGCCTGTATTCAAAGATGATAAGCCTACAGACACCAATAACTATGAGAACAACTTTATCACCAAAAATCTAACTCAAAGTTAACCTTCAAAAGTTGACATGAACTATTCCCCCAAAGGGTTCAGTGATGGTGCAGGTTTTGTATACGGATTTCTCGGTGTCTGATTCAATTTCCCTAAGACTCTCTTTTCTCCTGTACAGCTCCAATGTCTCCATCCTCAAGTTGACATTTTCCAGCATACCAAAACAACCACAATGGTTTGGAGCCACAATCCATACACTAGACGGTCTACAGAGCATCAGAAGTGATTGTCTATGATCATAAAACAAAAACGCTAAACGTCTTTTTGTCTAAGCCTAATTAGTCCTGAGCCTAATTGTGAATCACTCAATAACAAGGCAGGGAAGTGACTCAGAATTAGTGCCCCACCTGTGCCAAACACATTGTCATGTTTTCTTCCTTGTAGTCAGGACGCTGGGCTCATAGCAAGGTTTCTGAGAAGGGAGGCTCACCTTAGAGATACTGA
This sequence comes from Acomys percivali, assembly GCA_907169655.1. Taxonomy (NCBI): domain Eukaryota; kingdom Metazoa; phylum Chordata; class Mammalia; order Rodentia; family Muridae; genus Acomys; species Acomys percivali. The sequence continues at coordinate 76,248,790 of OU015744.1, forward strand.
CAGAATTAATCACCCAGAAATGACATGAATGACACCAATAGGAGGAAGATGAGACATATACAGAAAATTAACTCACTGAGTCTCCACTATAGCCTGTCCTAATATTGAGGGTAAATTGAAATGAGCTATGCATATTAAGATAGCATACATTTTCCCTTACAAAGTTACCCAGGCAGGTTGCAAATTGCTGAGTACAAGCAACCCTCCTGCATCAGCTTTCCCATTACTTCCCAGTACCTGAGACTTTAGGAACATATAATAATATAGTACATGGATGTCATGCCTTTTAAACAGAATCAGAATTTCCATGACGTCTCACATGGTTTTTTTTGTAATATTGCCCATGTTGGTATTGATCAAACATTTCCTGTTTTCCGTATTAAAATTGATTTTTCGATTATGGTGTTTTAATCATTTTAAAATCAGTGTTTCTACAATGGTGTTACACTGCACATCTTGTCTTTTCAATAAATATAAATATGGAGGAGAAGGCACTTTATATCCCACAGCAGCATAGGTCCATGTGAAGAAGAAAGTCTGCTCAACACATTTGCCATGCCCATGTGTTTTCACCAAGCACAGAGGCCTCCTGAGCCCTTAATTTGTGCTCTGTATGGCTGAGAAATTAAAATCTTAATTTCACTTTATTTTTAGTTAGAATTTAAATAAACACACATGTTTTATTACTAGGAGGCCAAGCACTGCAGTAGTGAGCAACTGCTGTTTAGTTCATTTCTGTATGTGGAAGTCATGTGCAACTTCAGAACAGATGAAACAAGAAAAAGACACAAGATTGATTTTCTCTCATATTTTGATATATTGTGATCATTTTCATGTTTGTTAATAAAAGGTTTCCAAAAGTTAAGCTTCTTTTAAGAAACTTAAAAAAAGTTTTCTGTTGTTATCGGTTTTTGTTGTTGTTGTTGTTTTTTTTTTTGTTGTTGTGTTTTTGGTTCTTTTTGTTCTTGTCATCTGAGACAGGGTATCACTATGTAGCCCTGTTGGCTTACAGCTCACTATGTAGATCAGGCTGGACTCAAAGAGTTATCTGCATGTCTGGTATTATAGGGGTATGCTACCATATCTGGCCTCAGAGAAGCCTTTAAAACAACACCAGCATATTTGTTAGACCACCTACAGCTAAACTGTATGATTTAGAACAGTTGAAAATTTAAGGAGGCTCTCTGTCATTAGCTTGTCACAGTCAGAATCTGTGCTACTTAACATGTGATAAAAAAAGGTTAGGTATCTAGGGTTTCCGCAGAGTAATAGTTCAGATTACTTGTTTTATGTGGTCATGGATACTGGCTTGGCTGCTACACAGATGAGAAATTGTTCTCTTGCCTTATGTTTTACAGTTTTGAATATACTAAATATATAGGAGATGCTACTGTTAATTAGAATGCAAGACAAATGGAAAATTGTGTGTATACATTTTGCTTTTGTGCCACAATGATAGTTTAGGAAGATAAGTTTTTTTCCATATTGATTTTAATTCAATATGGAATTAATTCTGTTTGAAATGAAATAGGCTACTTGAGAATATAAGCAGCATATACTACCACTACTGAAATCTACATGAATAGGACAATTTGGATTCTTAAAGAATGAATAAGATTATATTAGTTTACCTAGTAGTTGGCGTCAAATATGCTGCCTATTAATTTACTGGAAATAATTACTTTTTGTTTTGCAACTATTATTAGTGTAAGACTGCTAACCCTCCACAGACTGAAAGTCAAGTCTATACACTGAACAAATTCAAGTCAAGACAGCTAAGATCATGTCTATTCTGAAAGGCATGAGAATTAAAATGGATAATTGTAGCTACATGATTAGATTAATGTAGCTGGATTACATAAATCCTTTTCAGAATAAAGAACATTCCATAAGCTGTCTTCCAGCACCCTTTTCTCATGGTCAGAATGTGTCTGTCCCTCTCAACTCATATAATGAGTGCCTGGCCCTAAAATCATGATATTGGTCAGACAGGCTTTGACATGTGAGTCACACGGGCAAACCTTCATAGCTGAGATGTATGCTCTTAAGATATTTGCCTTTGAGACTTCTGGCTTATCCACCCTGTGAAGGCAAAAAAGGAAGCTGGCAGCCTATCGCAGGTTCCTTACCAGAGTACAGCCTCCTCCTAAGCAGATCATACTGTCACCATAATCTGAGGTTTCCTACCCTCCAGAATGGCAGGAACCATATTTCTTTTATTTATAACTACTTCTCCTAAGGTAAGGTCTCTTGTTTTAGTCCACATGAACTTAGAACTGCTTGCATACTGATTTCATGTTTTTCTTTAGATATATCGGTGTATCACCCATACTTATCAAGTCTAAGGATGAGCATACCTTTTCATTCCTATTCTTAAGAAAACCATTCCAATGGTGAATACATTCTAGATATTTAATGATATTATCATATAATAAAGCTTTATGAGTCTGACAGTCATCCACATAGCTAGCACTCATTGAGAGCTTCCAGGAGGCTGCTGATCTAGCCTACAGTTACAGGCCACGGAAGCAAGGCGTGGGTGAGCAAAGCAGTGATATCAGTCATTCTTTTAAAAAAAATATTTTATTAACTTATTCATATTACATCTCAATTGTTATCCCATCCCTTGTATAAAAATATGGAACACTTCATGAATTTGCATGTCATCCTTGCACAGGGGCCATGCTAATCTTCTCTGTATCATTCCAATTTTAGAATATGTGCTGCCAAAGCGAGCACGATACCAGTCACTCTTACACTATAGTGTTTACTCTGCCATTCATTTCTTTGGGGATTCTTTTGATCCTTAGTGCCTTTGTATGTGACATGGATATGAAATCTTATCTTTGAGAGACCTGGGCTGTAACTTTAATGAAAACTGACCGCTATTGAGCTGGATCCAAGGCAGGGGCTAGGGATGTGGTAATTGAAGTGATTATCTGTTTGGGCACATGTGGTTTGCACTTTTAATTTAAAAAGCATTTTATTATGTATTTTAAAGTATAGTAAGTAAGGTTCAGTGGAAAACTATTATCAGGGCATTTGACAATCAACACAGGATCACTTCAAAGAAACTCAGTGTAATGGTCCTAATTCAAAGAAACTCAGTGTGATGGTCCTAATGTTATCTGTAACAATACTTCTGTACCCTTCACCCATCACCCACTGCTTCTTCTACACGATTTGAGCATACTCACTTCTCTGGGTTCATTACCTAGAGTAGAACACTCCCATGTCTTGCTTGTCAAATCTCCTGTTGGCTTTGCTCTAACTCCTGATGATGCTTCTAGCTTATTTCTGCTTTGTGTGATACTGATTTGGTTTTAATTCAAATTACCCAGAGATTTTTATAGTATACAACTTCATACTTAATATAATATTAAACAGTTTAGTCTGTGAACTAATCTGTTTAGATTCAACTAGGTGTAGAGTTCAGACATTGCTAATACCAAAATCTAGAAATGTTTTATTGTTACCATTTGTGTTCTGGTCAACTTGGGACCCCAGCCCTTCTCATAATCAATTGAGAACTATGTCTTCTTGAATTATGACACTGGGGAATTGAAAGCCTTTGCCCTCTTTAGTAACAAAATCTAAAACATTTTTTTATATAACTAAATATATAAGACTGAACCCTGTATGGTACCTCATGGTTCTGGCTGTGCTATTGAATTGTGAGGCCAGATAGCAGCCATGGTTAAAGGCATAAGGGGCCCTTGGAGTTGGCACAGAACACACCCAGACACCAAATTCATGCAGAAAGAGGACTTATTACTCTGGAGGGGCAAGCAGGGGCTGGGTAGGGGCTGCCTCTCAGTCAGATAAAGGCAGCAGCAGGTATCATGGCAGAAGTGGTTTTTAGGAGAAAAAGGGCATGTCTGAGTTGGTGAGTCCTGATTGAACAGGTTAGCCAGTGTAGCCAAATAATGACTTTTGATTGCTATACATTGGTGTTTAGTCTCAGGAACAAGTCAGTTGCCAAATAAGGGAGTAGAGTAACCCAAATAAGGTTTAGCAAGGGAGAGGGAGGGGGAAAGGACAAGGCTTGCCTGTACTATGTTTGCCATGCTCAGGCCTGTTAGGGAGGCCTTCAAAAGGTGTTTAAACTAGTAAACCATCTTATATTCTGACATGTGTTATACACAGTAGCTGATTCTGGGTACACTCTGACCACCTGGGCAGGGCAGATTCTCCTCAAGAGACATTTATGTGGTGTACTGACTTAGTACAAGAGAAGATACAGAAGCAGAAAAGGCAGCCAGGTAAGATTTGCAGCTCCTGCAGGTACAGATTTGATATTCAGTGCTGGGAATTGTACTTGTGGCCTCACACACGTTATTCACGGGCTCCAGTGAGGTATATTATAAGCTATAGGTAATTTTTTCCTCCAAAGAACAATAAAGTATTTTATCCTTCACGTCATCAGTCATCAGAGTACCTCTTCCTGTTCTCTCTGTGCACGGCACACTAAGACTAGAGCAACAAACATTGCTCCTGTTCAAAGTTAGGTAGATCTTGTTTTCAGGGTTAGTGAAAATTACCAAGTGCCTGATGCCTCTATCAATTCCCTAACACAAGGGGCTTAAGGAGGTACCTCAGAGAGGTTCTCCAGGGAACAGAAATTGTGGAAACTGGTCCAACAGTAACAAGTGGTTAGAATGAGATGAGAAAATAAGATTAAACAAACTATACGTTAGAACTTTTGCTTGAAGTTGAAGAATTATTGGCACTTTGATGGATGCTGGGGTAAAGGAGTCATTCTCTCTTACTGCATGTATACATATATGTATATATATATACAGTGCATATGTATGTATGTATGTATGTGTGTGTGTGCATGTGTGTATGTACGCATGCATATGAATTCTTGAAAATTTTGCACATTGAATGAAGCAGATCCTCCTCCTCCAAATTTCCCCTAGCATCTTTTTAGGTTTTTTATAACATTTTAAGTAGAAATGTGTGAGGATATGTTGTTATCAACTGGAGCATAGGAAATCTATCAGTGACCATATACTAAGAAATAAAGCAAAGCAACATCATCGTCATATCATCATCACCACCACCACCACCACCACCATCATCATCATCACAAACAACAACAATAACAGTAACAACAACAACAACACAGCACTAACACAGTCCTTTTCATTCCCCCGCAAATGTCAGGTGACAGTAGCTCTTTTGTAAGGGAAGAGTCTGGAGAATCCCTCCCCTATCTTTGTGAGACTATGGGCTGGGTGGCTTTTATTCAGGTAACCACAACTGGTATAATTTTATGCACGTAATAACCATATCAAGTCCGGAAGTTTGCAATTCACTGCCTTCTACCTTATGTTCCAGCTCTTACAGTGTTTCTGCCTCCCCTTCCCCACTGCTACCTGAGCCTTGGCGATATAGTGTATTGAGGATGATGCCTCATTCAGGGTTGAACCCTCACTTTCCTATTCTCAGTACCTTGACCAGTTTATGCATTTCATTAGCAACCCATGTACAAAAAGATCATCCATGGTGAAGGCTGACAGCATCACAGGCCTGAGAGGATAAACAAATACTTTAAAAGCAGCTAGAGGACATGACCATACAACACATCCTTCCATTTATTCCTCAGAATCAATCAATAATGAGCCACTTTGTCTTTTTAGGTGTAGTCTTCACTCTCCCAGGGGTCAGAAGTATCCTGGCTATCTTCAGTTCATTTTAATGAAGCAGCAAGGTAGGCAGAAGCCACTTGTTGGGAGGCAAACTGGACCCCTCAGCTCAGCCTTAAGTGGCATCCAGTTAGATGAAGCACCCTAGGGTACTTCAGTCCAGACTCTTCTCTTCTAAAGGTTCATCCCACTTAGAACTCTTTCTAGAAAGTTTCTTTCTACTCTCCCCCCATTCGCACTTTCCCTCCAGCTTGACCCTCTCACTTGCCCTCGCTGTCTGACTGCTTCTTTGTCAGTGAGGTATGAGGGTGAGTCAGAGAGTTTGGGGCCCGAGAGGAGGCTTGTCATGTGCAGGATTATTCTCTGTAACCTAGAACAGAGTCTAGAAGAAACCAGAGACATAGCCTCCTGTACACCTCTCTTCGGTGTATATTACGTCAGGGTCAGCATCCGTCAAGCTGGAACTCCTCTGCTGCAGCCTTTTCCATGTGTGCAACTGATAAAGAATTTTGTTCACAATTTAAGCAAAAATTTAAGTCTATACCAATTTATTGACCTTTGTTTGATGGACACAAGGCAAATCAGGTAATCAATCACTTTTTTCTTTTTCTTTTTTAAAAATGTTTTTATTAATTTATTCTTGTTACATCTCAATGGTTATCCCATCCCTTGTATCCTCCCATTCTTCCCTCCCTCCCATTTTCCCCTTATTCCCCTCTCCTATGACTGTTCCTGAGGGGGATTACCTCCCCCTGTATATGCTCATAGGGTATCAAGTCTCTTCTTGGTAACCTGTTATCCTTCCTCTGAGTGTCACCAGGTCTCCCCCTCCAGGGGACATGGTCAAATATGAGGCACCAGAGTTCGTGTGAAAGTCAGTCCCCACTCTCCACTCAACTGTGGAGAATGTCCTGTCCATTGGCTAGATCTGGGTAGGGGTTTAAAGTTTACCGCCTGTATTGTCCTTGGCTGGTGCCTTAGTTTGAGTGGAACCCCTGGGCCCAAATCTGTCTTTCATAATGTTCTACTTGTAGGTTTCTAGGACCCTCTGGATCCTTCTACTTTGCTATTCTCCCATGCTTCTCTCATCTAGAGTCCCAATAGGATGTCCTCCCCTCTGTCCCAGTTCCTGGTAAGTGAAGGCTTTTGTGGGACATGCCCCTTGGGCTAGTGTGCAGATATAAGTGAGTATATACCGTTAGAGTCTTTCTGCTTCTGGGTTAACTCACTCATTATGATCATTTCTTGCTCAATCCATTTGTTCACAAACTTTGAGAATTCCTTGTTTTAATAGCTGAGTAGTATTCTATAGTGTATATGTACCACAGTTTCTTTATCCATTCTTCTACTGAGGGACACTTGGGCTGTTTCCATGTTCTGGCTATTATGAATAAGGCTGCTATGAACATGTTTGAGCAAATTTTCTTGTTGTGTGCTAGAGCATCTTCTGGGTATATTCCGAGGAGTGGAATAGCTGGGTCTTGAGGAAGCCCTATTCCCAGTTTTCTGAGATAGCATCAGATAGTCAATCACTTTTTTTCTATCTGAAGAAAGTTCAGAAAAATGGAAGGATTTGGTGTGCTTGATTTGTCCCATATTTCTAGATGCCATGATTGTGTGTTCCAGAGGAACAGGTACTTAATAATTTTAGCTTCTGTCATTAATCATGCAATAATGTCTCCTGAAGGCCTGATGCTGAGGAAAAAGTCAGTGACAAATATATAGATAGATATAGATATAGGTATAGGTATATAGCCACAGGTAGAAGAAATTTTCAGTTCAGAGATTTCTTCTAAGTATAGCTTAAAATGAATTCAAGATTAAATGTAAAATATATCTCTTTTGCATTCTTCTGTTTTTATGTGTCTATGTGTTTGTGTGATTGTTTTCTTCTTCTTTTTTCAGAACACCTCTAATAAATATTAGAAAAAAACTT